>JAODKC010000130.1:7137220-7167409 GCA_026777985.1 Mormyrops attenuatus
CCTACTCCACAACCTCCCTCCACTGCCCCCCCCCCCAAAAGCACGTCCCTGCCATACAACATGCCTGTGAGCCCATCCACCTCAAGCAGTTCAAAATTAAATAAGGGCTCAAATTACAACGGGGTCAGCATATTCGTGGGGCTGTCCGGTTACCGGCCCTGTCATCATTTACTGCTCCATATTTGATTGGTAAGCCATGACAGGCTATTTGGGATCTCTGGGGGGGGGGGCTGACAGTTGCTGGGTTACTTGTAACTTTGTGTGTGACAGAGAGAGAGAGAGAGAGAGAGAGAGAGAGTGAGTGAGTAGTGAATGGGAAAGAGAGGGGGGCAGGACAGAGCTCTTTAGGGTTCTCTCCGTATCTTTACCTCTGTGTATAATCCTGCCCAAGCCATCTTCAACTTCCATGGTGGAGGGGAGGGCCACACATTCTCAGTGGGTTACTGATAAAGCATGGAGGCATGACAGAAGCCTTCCTGCTATGTGTAATCCGTAGCTCAACTCATGATCCCTGCCTCTCTCCTGTTACTTGTAGGTCTCCCCTGCCCCTGAAAATCATTTCTTAGACCTGGGAAGAGTTCCATCTTGCTGATAGGTGTAATTGTATCTTTGGCCCCCGAAGTCCTTCCAGAGTGTGTAATAAAGAATGGAAATAGGAATGTGTTACAGATCAGCCCCGGAGTGCCACCCATCCCCCCGCAAGGATCTCCAAGACTCTCCTCCCTCTCGCTCTCTACCCGCACACTGTCATCTCCAAAGTAGCTAGTGTAATTAAAGGAAAAGTGTCCCTTTTTTCTCCTCATTGTGACACATCGAGTGACACATGTATGCACTGGGTATGATTATGCAGGACAGACAGTTCATTCAATTCTGATTCATATAGACAAAACTTTGCACACTGCATTTGCAAAACAAAAAAGATCCAAAGGTCTGACACAATTAAAGAAGTTGGCACCTACTTTTGTAAACTTTAATATTTATTAGCCTAAACAACCTTTGATTGGCTAGTTTACCTGTCTGGCCTAATTTAGAATGCTGCCATAATCTGTGAATGACTAATATGTTACTCAATAAGTAGGGCTTTATCATGCTAGGAAAGTTTTACATAATCTCATTTCAGACTAGGCCTATACATGTGTTATCAGTGTTTCTCTATGTACTTTTGCAGTATACATGAAGTGCCATTGAAAAGGTTATTTTAGACATCACACATAGTAAGACAAATAAGAAATGTACTGCTCATTTAAAAAAATTCAATCTGTGCAGTACTTGTAAATTAGGCACTAAAACAGTGTTTTCTCCTTATTTCCTAATACTGCCATGATAGCATGTAGAAGAAGCCTACACACACAAACGGGGTATCTAAAATGGGAACGCAGGGCTGTCTGACAAAAAAAAAAAAAAACGTAAAATGAAAGAAAAGGAAATAACTGTATTCGGTCTATGGCAGAATTTTCCGGACGGCTCCTCAGCTGTCCGAGACAGACCAAAATGGCTGACGTGTATTAAAATGGTTTGGTACCATACTAACCTTGATTTCCAGTTTATATAGTATAGGCTTCTGCTGCCTACTGTCATAAAACTTGGTTAATATATTTCAAATAATTAGTTCGTGCATATATATTTGGTTCAGTCAAGCTCGAGTTTAAGAAACTAAAATTCAAGAAGCTGCTTCAAAGATTTCGGAGGTTCGCTAAGGTTATGAAAAACTCCGGAATGTAAATCATGAAAATGTGCGCAATATTACGCCTCTTTGTGCAAAATTTACATTACAATCATTAGTTCGACTTACGTTGACGAGTGTGGGATTTAACGACTTCCTGTAGTCACCGATTTATGGGTATAAAATTACAGGATGCGTTTACAAACCACAGCGCAGCCAAAAGAAAGACCATTCGAGACTGTTCACCAGTTTATACAGCATTTATTTTATGGGGAGATGCCCGTATTTACAGTGACAGGCAGACGATCGCCTTCTTTAATGCAAACATCGTGTATGATTGGCTGTTTGACTCCCCTCCTACTCAACCCACCCTTTTCTTTTCAATACTGAAAACAAAAAGCTGGCAAGCACCGAAGAATAATTTACATATAAAATTTTACAGTTTGTCCGTATAAAGTTCAAGTAAAAAAAAAAAAAAAAACAAAAAAACAAAAAAAAAAAAGAAGATACGTAAACCGCTGTTTAAAGGCATACTGACTCATGGTGCGCGTTTTACACAGCATAGGGTGCTACACACGTTACCCTGTCACAAAAGTCAATAAAATCTTTCTCCATGAAATCCTCACTTTGCATGACGTCGTCTTCGGAAGGGAAGTATTGCATGCTCTCTTCTTGATGGATCTCGGTTAAACTCAACTGGAAATGCTGGCTTTTCGCCAGCCGTCGCGGGCAAAACCTGGCAGGCGCTGGAAACGGATCAGGACCGTCCATGAGGCCGCCGCGGGCGTTTTCTAGCATGCCGAGATACGAGTCCATGTCCGCGATGTCCATCTCGCAGTCCGAGCCGCTGTCCGTGCCCACAGAGTCCGATCGCATATGCATCATCTGGTACTTCTCATGCATGAGGAACTGGTTGGTGTTCCTCGGGGCTCTCATCCCCGGCGCCCTATTGCCTTGGTTGTTTACGGGACGCAGTGACAGTCGCGGTCCCGGCCGGTTCCGCCATCCGTAGGGCAGGTGATGCCCAGGTCTGCACTTCTTCCCCCACCTCTGCGCCTTCCTTGTGCACTTGTGCCAGTTGCGCTTCGCGTCAGCGGCCTTGCAGTCCTCCAGGGGTTTGCCGTCGTCGCCTCGCCAATGACACATGAAGCCCCTGCCGCACATTTCGTCCACGAATGGCATCAGCTGCCAAGCCCGAGCTGTCCTGCTGCCTCCTGCACTCATTCACATAATCTGCCCGGCTGCTGACAGCTGGTGCCGGGGGGCCAAACAAAGAGCTTCTCCCTCTCTGCTGACAGGGTCTGGACCACACGACCACCCCGCGGCAGGACTAGCCTACCTTTTGACGATCCGCTGCGCTTTTTTCTTCACCACGGGCTTTTTGTAGTACATAGCCTGGTGGTGCGCCTCCTGCAGCACAGGCAGCTTGACCCCCGCTCGGCGGCTGGCTAAGGCGCAAATCACACCCCTTTTTCTTTCCTCGGCTGTTTTTCCGATTTTTTAGTAACAATGTAAGTCACCGAATATTAAGCCGAGAATCAAAGGCAAAACAAGGGTGATATGTACCATATATTAAGCCTCATTTAAAATTCTGAAGACTGGCTAACGCTCACTTATTTCTGTCAGCTACCAATAATTTTCCCCAGCTGTACTCCAATATATATAGAATGGGCAGGTTCATCCAAGTCGAAAGCATAGGGGTGTCAAGTATTCTGATGTACAGATTACTAAATGTAAATGCCATTATATGCATTTAAAGTGATAATTAAAATACTAAATTTAATTTTATAATAAATATGGAGTACAGTAATGTCACATTGTTCAGAGGTTATAGATTGAATTAATTAAATACATTTTGTGTCCTCCCATTTCTGTAGTGGCTTGATCTGTTATTTTTTTTGGACGTTCCGAAGAGCCTTCACGTTAATCTCACGTTGCCTGCTCTGACTTTTGTGCGTAACCCGTGCGATTCTCTGTGTAAAGTGCTGCACCAGGTAGTGCAAGTACTTACCTGAATAACAAGAGTCATGTTTCCTAGCGTAAGTGCATTACTTTTCCAAACAACAAAAAATGACAGTATCCATCTGTTACGCACAAATCGACGGAACATGTATGTGGCAATAAAATGGTTTTCAACATTGAAAATCCTATGTAAGCCTGTACATGTTCCTAAATACGAAATGATTGTTTTCGTGCAAGTGCAGCTGGGCATAATCACGTACAGTAGCAGTCAAACCGAGCTAGTTACGTAGGGTAAGGCCATATTTTTATTGTGAGTCAGTCGCCCGCAGCACATGGGTAAGATGAAAACCGATGCTTTTCTTTGTAAGCAAATTAAAGAATACATTTTAATAAGCATACCTGATATCAGAATCACGAGTAATTGCAGCTTGTGTAATGTGTCAAATGCTTTTCAGAATGCCCCTATCAAACGTTTCAATTATTTATCAAACCAAATATCATTAAAACAATATATTGTTCACCAGGAGGGATATAAGTGTTCCTGGGGTAGGTTGTTAAACAGATTCTTTGTGCAACCTGTTTTGCTAAAAAAAAAAGTAGTGCACCACAGATAGTTAAAATGTGTAACTTGTTAACACGTATATATATCAGTGTGTGCTTCTCAATTACTTTTTGCCATAAAAGCAGAAACGGCAAGCTGAGATTATCATACACTACGACGGTATTTTTAAACTTTCATTAAGGAATAAATTATATGGCGGAGTAAAAGGGGAGAATAAGACTGACTGCAGATACAGCGTACTGCGAGATGCCAAGATTGGACAAAGGACGATGCAGGGCAAAGTCGTGCTTTATAGGTCAAACAAATTTCCATTTACACAGCTGATTGGCCGAACATGGTTTCAGCCTGTCGTGTCTGGGTAAAGTTAATTTTAGTTTGAGAATTGTGTAACATTTTCTGCATTTCATCTGACCGCAGGTGTTTTACGGCAGAAAAAAAAACAACCTACATAAAATAATACAATTAAAAATAACATAACAAAAGTTGCATCTTCAATCGTGTTTTCAATTCGCAAGTAGAAATGTATTTCTTTAAAGTTATTTTTTCCAAGCCAAGAAGTAATTTGACTTATGTTCAGATGTCTCTGTATACATTTAAACAATTCCATTAACAAACGAGCAAACCATGAATAACCTAAAACAAATCTCAGTGGGGATAACGATGACAAGAAAAAATAAGTAATTATAATAATCAAAAAGGCTGTTACGTTAAATGTCTAGTAAAATGGAATCGCTCTCTCTCTCTCACACACACACACACACACACACACACATATATATATATATAGGGATTAAATAATGTCCATGTACAATATCCGTGTTGTCCTGGCAAGGGTCGCGTGGTACAAGAAACGTATCCTGTTAAAACATTGCAGTTATCAATATGTGAAGTTATGTCATTCATTTCATAGCATGCTTTGAACAAAAATTCTGTCAAACTATTCCAAAAAGTGTGATTTGTCATGGCACATAATTAGTATTTCTTACTTTTAATGTTGTCCTTTCGTTTTGTTGGCGTCCACATAAATGTTTCATCAAATGTAGCATATTTGCAATGCTAATTAATTGCTAGATTTATTTTGACCTAATTTAAATACATATTTACATTATAACTGTTTCCCAGAGTAGTACGTTTCTGTCGCCTGTGTCGGACAATATCTTTAGGCCTATATCTCATTAATAAATCAGTAGACTTTTTTGTAAATAAAGCACCGAACTGTTAAAAGCTTTTTACTTCCGGGTACTTAGGGTGCTAGTTATTAATCACCTCAAACTTTAGTGTGTGGTAATCATATCGAAATGTGTAACTCGTAGTTGTTAAAAACTGGGCGTGGAAGCTAATTTTAATTACCACCTTCTCGCGTTTGATCGAGATCTACCTAAAAGAGATCGAGCAACGAAATTAAGTAGCCTGCCATACAGGTCTACCTTAAAACTGGTTTTTAGAGTTATACGAATTAAAATATACCAACCAACTAATAATAATAACTGTCCGTATTTTTTTTAAAGTCCGTTGCTTGACACATCAAATCTATTTTTACTTAAGGTATTGGATACGTATGACACAGAAAGGCCCGGGCATTTAAGTCATCGGGTTATTTTCGTATTCTGCTATGATGTCTGTCGTTTTCAGGATCCTTACGTTCCTCCTTAAACAATGCCATTTCTCAACATCTGACATTTTTCATTTCTATCCTTTAATTTTCCATTCTCACAACGCCACTCGAATTGCACACACGCTTAAGGTTATAAATTCATATATATATATATATATATATATCTGTAGGTGCTGAGTATGCACAGGCTGCGTGACACACGCCTTCATGCTGCCATATGCGGGCCGAAGGTCCGAGTGACGCGAGGCGACGGGGCGCTAAGCGCGTGTCCCGCTGCAGACGCTGCGAATAAAGTTTCTAGGGTTGAATCATCCTTCAGCACAACAAAGATGGAGCTGGGAAGGCCGTAATCATCTCTCCCAGCACTGTAACGAGTACAGAAGACATGTCATCCAAGAAATCTCCCGCGTCGCCCGCACTTTAACTTTTGCACGTCGGGCGATGATGGACGCAGCCGCCTTCCACGACGAACCCGTCGAGCGGAGGAAGGTCCGCATCGTGGGTTCGGAGCTGGTGGACAACTATACCGTACGTCCTTACCCCGGTGCATACGATCGGCGCCTTTTTAGCAGGTCTTACTGCTTATATATAACACGTCTGTGGTTTATTTAGTAAATGTGTCCGTTTAATCGGGTTAGGGTTAGTGGCAGTTTACCAGTCCGAGAAAAGCTTGTTTATGCTCTGCCGGCATTTTCTGGCGCAGGGAGACTGACAGTTTTACTGCTAGCTTTACGCACGTAACAGTACACATTGTAAGGGGATTAGCCGTGCGGTATATTTTTTTCCAATGTATTTTAGGTGCAGTCAAGTAACTGATGGTCAATGTAAGCTCCAGATTTTGAACATAACAGTATGTGAAATGTAGCCTGTACACAGTTTGAGGGAGGTGTTGACGTGACTCGGATCCGTCAGATACGCAGCTGTGCAGCTACATTTGGTGCAGTTTAAAAGTCCAGTTATGAATTTAAATGGAAATATTGCAGTGCAGTGGCGTTTCCCATTTGTGCTACGATAGTGAAAATTTAGGCATTTCAGATCGCTTTGCACATCCGATCTGGTTCACGTCAGTCAGCAGCCGATCTGTTGATTTGGGGTAGAAACTGCTGGTACTCTTCATAAATCACCCATACACTCTTAACCATTTCCCCTACAATAGTTGCCTAAGGTAATTTTTTATACCACTGCTTCATATTATCACTCACCTATTCATCCATCCATCCAAAACTATTGCATTTCCTGTTGAAAATTGTGGCATGTAAATATTTCTTTAAAGAGTCTTCTATTATTTTAGACATATTATTATAGTATTTTAACTTCTAAATGGCTTTCTTTTAAATTGAAGTTAAATTTGTAACTATCTCTTCACTATATTATCTGTTGTTTTTTTGTGAGTTGTGTCTCTCTGTAGAAGAATATGATTTGTGTATAACAAAACAGCCCTAAGACATGACAGCACTATCCCTGTGCCACTTTGTCTACTTACTTAAAATTTAACAGTCACCTTTGTCCGCTGTATCAGCAGATTATAAATGATTACCATGGGAAGTCACCAGATCTCTGTGCTTAAGGATATGTTAAGATGTGTTCTAAACTGATACTGTTTTTGTTTGTCCAAAATCCTTTTTTCTGGAAATGTTCATAAACAAACACAGATGGTGCCTGTTTTTTTCCCCAGGTGTACATCATTGAGGTTATGGCGGGCTGCCATCAATGGACTATAAAACATCGTTACAGTGATTTTCATGACCTACATGAAAAGGTGGTTTGTCATTATACACTTTAGACTGTGTTTTATATATTGAGTTAATTTTTTTTTTTTATTAGATTTTGGTATCTTCCCAGTCTGAGATTTTTTCTCCTTCTTTGCTCATTTTTTGCTAATGGTTTATTCTTTACTCAACTTTGGGTAATAATATACCACCAAAGGGTCATACCAACTCTGGGAGGTGGGGGCTGCTTGCCATGGTGATTCTTTGTTCAAACTTGATGTAGTCATTTTAATTCCAAGTCACCTTGTGTTTTAAGTGTCAGATAAAAAGCATTTCCAAGCCAATAATTGTGTATCTCAGGTATAGCCTCACTTCACACTGTTTTTAAAAAAATTTAATTATGAGGATGTTGTAGGTAGCGTACTTGTTGATTTAATTTTATTGTGCACATTTTTTTTCTCCTCCCAAGCTGACGGCAGAAAAGAAAATCGACAAAAACTTGCTACCACCGAAGAAAATGATCGGCAAAAATTCCAGAAGCTTGGTTGAAAAAAGACAGAAGGATCTGGAAATCTACCTTGACACCCTGCTAGTGAAATTCCCCGTGGCGGCGCCCAAAGTCTTATCCTGTTTTCTGCATTTCCACTTATATGTAAGTATGTTTTTTCCATCCTTGCATTATGATTGCATCTGCTTCAGTGGGTATTTTTAAACTGACAGTGTGCCTAGTAACCCATGTTGTAAATTGTCGATTATATTTACCATAATGTTCAAGAACGACAAAATCTATTAATCCTTAAAAGTGAAAATGTATGAAGACATCTTCTATTTAATAATGTGTGTACAACTAGCTGATTTCTTTTGGTTATGTACTACTGCAGTCTCCATTAATAAGATAAGAACATAGATATCATATTATAAGGTAATCCATATTGGCTGCTTGAGCCAATCATTTGTCCAGTCATCATCATACAATGGCTACTTGAATCAGACAATCTCCACATTGACAGATGCTATTAATAGATTTCTGCTGGCTGGTGTTCATGCATGTGATAGCAATGAAGAGCATTAAACATGGAATGTCCTATGCTTTCCGTTATTGCCTTGAATTCTGCCATACAAGGTGCAAAGCCAGCCTGGGGAATCCCACTCCCCAGAAGAGGACACCATCTGCTGTTCTACATTTTGCGCTGTGTTTCGTTTAACTGCCGTTATTGCTTTTACTGGAGGGTATCTTTCTGTGGCCTCTGGGAATCTTTCATTATGTCCAGGAAGTTTATTTGCATGACTGAGAAAGCGTAAGACCATAGCAAATATGTAAATTCGGATATCCGCGTAAAGCAGTAAAGGGGGGGTGGGATTAATTCATTTATGCAGCGTATTTTGAATGTTCAAATGTTCTGCTTTGCGTCCTCTTTTCAGGAAATAAACGGCATCACGGCTGCATTGGCGGAAGAGCTCTATAACAAAGGTGCGTCAGTGAGGGTTTCATAATATTTCATTTCAGGTCGGTGTGAATTGAGTTTCCAGCTCTGTTTACTGTAATGCAGTGTTTGTCTTTTCTTTCACCATGAGCCCTTGTTGGGGTTCAATCAGTTTTTAAATGTTGTCGCTATGTTGTTGTTAGGTGGCACAGCGATTGAAGTGCTGCATTTGTGATGCCGAGTTGCTGTTTTAAGTCTCAGAATTGTTGCCTTTCTTTAAGTTGCAGTTTCAGCAATGCTGGGCCTTGTGCCCATGACCTTCTGGTTTCAAGTCGCTGTACTTAACCAGCATGGGATTATTTAATTTTTTTAGTAGTTATTTTTAGTGTCCCTGTTCTCCTGCAGGTGAGCAGCTCCTGGTGGCAGGCGAGGTGTTTCTACTGCGCCCCCTACAGCTCTACGCTGTCACCCAGCAGCTGCGACTTGCCAAGCCCACGTGCGCCAACGGCGATGCCAGGGCTGACCTCGGGCACATACTAGACTTCACGTGTCGACTGAAATATCTGAAGGTGAAGCTACATTCTTGCTCAGTCTAAAACAGGGCTTTCCATCCTTTATTGCGGCCCTCCCTACCTCTAATGCCAGATCACATAGATAATAATTCTGTAGCATTTTTCATACATGAAATGTAGCTAAAAGCGCTTTACGTATCCGACTGATATTATTGTTGTAAAAAATAATATTTACATTTATTTAACGGACGCTTTTATCAAAAGCAACACCCTTGAGAAACCATGGCCAGCCAGTCCCTGGAGCAATTGGGGGTTAAGGGCCTTGCTCAAGGGCCCAAGTGTGACATCACTCTGCCGACCCTGGGATTTGAACTGGTGACCTTCCAATCGTAGACACAGCATCCAAACCCATTAAGGCACACACTGTCCCTCATGCTAGTAATATAACGAGCTAAGGACAGGAGGAGGGGGCTGGAATATTGAATAAGCAGATAAGTCTACATTAGTTCTGCAAACCCCAGGCTGGAAACCCCTGGTCTGAGCTTTTAGTAAAAGGATACTTATGGTACGTTAGCATTGTCGTTCGCACTGAGCATGTCCTGTTTCTGTTGGCAGATACCAGGCAGCAGAGGGGTGGTGGGCTCCAGCAACATCCAGGAGCACCTCCTTCTCTTTGACCTGTCAGTCTTCAAGTCCCTTCTACAGATTGAGGTGCCACCTCTTTCTCTGGTTCACCATTAGCTAGCAGTTGAAAGCACCACTTTTCCATCGTCGTCGTTGCTATTGTCATTGCAGATCAATCAATGCGAGTCCAAACAGATCAAGGGCCTGGCGTCATTAAGGCCGGCACTGGTGACTATGAGTGTGCACCATTCAGCGGCCTCCATGAAGGTACAGTGATTTTTTTTTTTTTACTTCAGCAACATGAGGAAGTGTGGTGTAAAGGCATGAGGGGCGTTTCTGGATGACTGGCAAGTTCAGCCCTGTGGGGACAACGGTTTGCTTTTGGTCACAAGCCACATCCTTATATAATTTAATGTTTTGCATTTTGAAAGCAAGATTGTTATATGTTGCTTGACTCGCTTAAACAAGGTTTAGGAGGGGTGTGAATGTCTTTTACCATTGTCGAGGTGCCACTGGATGAGACTGGTAGCTAATTCTTGCCACAGTGTCACTTGTTTGATACCAGTGGGCTCAGTGCTTGAAATTCAGAGAAAAACAAGGAGGTGCTGGAACTGCGTACCGGCGAGAACCGGCCCACTTTAAGCACTGAGTGGGCCCCCCATTGGGTTTGGGCTGTGCAGGCACAAACGCATACCTGTCACACCTACAGGATATCCTGGTTCCCGAGGCCTCTGAGTTCGCCCAATGGGAGGCAGAGGGCGTGGCCTCAGACTGCCCGGTTACTGCCGTCATCCCAACCTGGAAGTCGCTGACCACCCTGGATATGAGTCGCAGTAGCTTGCAGTGTATAGACGAGTCAGTGGTGAGTGAGGGGTCCATTTTGTCAGTGCGGGGCTTGTTGTGCTGATTCCTCTGAGACACAAATGGCGTTGTTCGTTCATTTGGACTTTCTTTGGATGGGTGTTTATATTTTGTTATATAAGTCAATGGTCTTATAGGGCAACCACATCTTCATGGTTTCCTCACAATGCCTGTGGTTTTATGGTTAGGGGTCAGCCCCCTTTTACATTATTTATATTTTACGCATATTAATCACATTTATACATTTTAATCACATACATTTTATCCAGAGTGACGTAAAATTGAGAAGCAGCACCTGGAGCTTAGGGGTTAAGAGCCTCGCTCAGGGGCCCAGTGGTGTCATTGCTTCCCGTCACAGGATTTGAACCAGTGACCTTCTGATGACAGACATGTCATACCCCACTCCCTCCCACCCCCTTTTCTTTGGATTCGCACATACCCGGTATTTTGGGAAACATAACAAGTGCTCTCCTAGTAACATACCCCGCCCTCGTTAATCAGTTTATTACTTGCTATTTATTGTCAGTGTTTAAAGTTTAAAGATGTTCCACTCTCTGCCATTTACAGAAATTAATACCAAAGGTGGAATTCTTAGATCTAAGTTATAATGAGCTGACGATGGTGGAAAACCTCCAGGTAAGAAAATGGTCTCTCTTAAGTTTCATGTACCGCTCGTCGTCCATTCACCACATTCTTGTGTGACCGAATACTTAAGAAAAATTGCTGAAAACATTCTGATACAGGTACTTGTTTTATTCACTATTTAGTGAAATGGATCACTGAGACGAATTGTAATGTTACATAGTGAGTAGTTGTTAATTATTGCTTTGGTTAGTAGTATTTGTTAGGGATTCCTCTGTTAGAATTATAATTACTCTAAGAATTGTTCTCATATCTGCTTTAATGTCCCCTTGATTTTTTATAACCACATTCTTTATGGTCACAGCTGAAACAAACCAAGACCTTGCTTGTATTTTATGGTTGGAATCATCAAGAGGGGAAAAAAGTACCTGATTTTAAATATGGTTAAACTCACAAAGCCCTGAATAATTATGTTGAAGTGCTCACACTAATCAGTCTGGGTCTTCCTCTCCCTGCAGCATTTATATAATCTCATTCACCTGGACCTGTCCTATAATAAGCTCACTGCACTGGAGGGTGTGCATACCAAACTGGGAAACATCAAGACGCTGAACTTGGCAGGAAACCAGTTGGAGAGTCTGTCTGGCCTCAATAAGCTTTATTCCCTCGTCAACCTGGACTTAAGCAACAACAAATTAGCACAGGTATGGTTTTGCTGGGCTGAGTGCACTAAGCAGGGATTGTGAGGTGAAGGCCGGTGTATGTAACCACAGCATACCGTGATTACTCTGTTGGGCAGGAATTCACCCAGAGACTCGGTTTATTTCGGTCTATATTTGCTATATTTTTAAAAGCACATAATGCCAAGGCTCTGTTTTCCCAGCGTCCAGCCGGACTCGAGCTTAGCTCAGATTAGGATTTGACCATAATCACTTCAGAGAAGTGACCATTGTTCATGTTCATATATACTAAGCGTATACCTAATAATATCTTTGCAGGAAATATTTGTGTTTAGTGACTGTTAGCTGTTTTCCAAGACAAACAAAATAAACCAGGATCACCTCTTTGAAATGCAGTAATTCTCCCAACTTATAAAAGGTGCCAATAATTTTGTAATAGTCCTGTGTGAAACAACATATTAGATTTCCCAGATTTTGGTGGTGTTAATTAGCAATGGGCTGATCCACAATTTTTCAGTTCTGATGTGATTCTGATACACAACTGCCAATACTGATACAGATTCCGATTCTTTTTACTTTAATATTTTAATATGATAAATATATAAGTATTTACACTTTATATTATTAAATTTTAAACTAGTAAATAGAAATGAAAAATGTATGCCAAAAAATCTTTAATTAGGCTGCTAGAAACATATATCACATACTGTTTCACCTCGTTTGTACATCTTGTTTTAAACATTTGCAGTTCAATTTGAGTATCTTCCAAGTGAGTAAACGCAAGTGGCGAATGCTTAAAATGCCCCACAATTTTTCTTCCACTGGCAACAGCATCACTTACACTCCAGTGCAATAGCCACCCCTCGTGCATCACAAGCTGAGGCAAGTGCGCATAACAGCCTAAGCTAACGATTCTCAAATCATCCATTGCCTTTTTCATATTAAGTATGTTGTTTCACAATTGTGTGCACTTTATTTAGTGGGGTTTTCCACTATATATTACTTCCACCTCACAAAACTTTGTTTTTACAAACACTGCAAATCCCTGTGCTACAATTTGTTGTGTAAAATACTTCCAGATTGTCACCCTCTTCTCTGATGTTCTTACTGTCCTCGTACTGGAAAGGGTATGCACATGATGTCACAGCAGCCGAAAGTCACTGCGCTCACACCCACTGAGTGGCAAATAGACTGAGTGGCAGCATTAGCATTCAGCTCGAATGCCACAAAAAAACATTTAAAATGGGAATGACCTGTTGTGTGATTGATTGTACAAATTGATTTAACAAGAAATAGGGGCTGTCTTTTCACAGACTACCGAAAACTAAGTAAGTAAGTATCAGATGTGGATCGGTCAGAGTTGTTCAAATACCGCATAGGTGCATCTCTACTTCTAATGTGAATAAAAAAAAAAATGACAATGTTATCACTGAAACAATATCAATATTTTTGCGAGAGAGTTGGTGTCTTCTCCGAAAAAACTGCAGAGATACTAATATTCTTTGCCCCAACTGTATATGCCTTTACCATGAGTGTAAGTTTCAGGAAATTAAATCCGTTATGATTGTAGCTGTTCGGGTGTCGCTGTTATTACTGCTATCGTCACGATAACTTGAAAGCTTGCTGACGACTTTTGGAATATTTTCACCCAAATGCACCTGGAAATCTCCTCGCTGCTTCCCAGCTCGAGGAAATCAAGAATATTGGGACTTTGCCGTGCCTGGAGAAGCTCAGCCTCACCGGCAACCCCATGTGCATCATCCCGGACTACAGGACCAAGGTTCTGGCCCAGTTCTGGGACAGGGCATCTGAGGTAGGTGCTTTGTTTTCCCGGCACGCCGGTCACCCCGGCGCCGATGCTGAGGGTGACCAAGCTCGCCGGTGCCCGGTGTAGGTGTGCCTGGACAGCACCATCACGACGGAGAAGGAGCTGGACACGGTGGAGGTGCTGAAGGCCATTCAGAAAGCCAAAGAAGCCAAAGACCGCATGGCCAGCAGTGAGAAGAAGGTACGCCCCCTGCTGACTGGCTGGAGAAGAGCGGCAGCTCGCACTGAAATGTCTGTTAGAATAGCAGATAGAGTTACAGCTGAATGGGTGCTTTGAGTAAAAAGAGCTCAATTTAGTCTAAGATTATTATATACCGCATAACAGACAAATGGTGAGGCTTTTATAGAATTGTCATTTTTATTGATCATTTGCGTGTTTATTTTAAACAGTAATTTATTCTTGCTTATAATTTGATCATTTTTAGAGGTATAGAGCTGTTATTTTTTCACATACACTTCAGCTCGTCAGTTATGAGGCACTTAATGGTAGTGTAAGCTAAATGGATGGCATTTTTGAACGATCCATTGGCAGGTTGGCAGACATTCCTCACGTTTCTGAGTTGGTATGGCTCGTCTCGACCTGTCCTGGAAAGTGATCTTAAGGGCTGGCTGATGATGTCACCCCCAGACCTCAGAGCACTCGGTTGCATTTTCACTGGGAACTAAACTAAAAGCGAATAATTTGTTAGTTATTGTTCTTTGGGACCTTTGCTAACAAGTGGTTTTACAGCTGAAGTTCTTCACAAACCAATTGTTGATGCCACTGGCAATTAATAATAATAATAATAATAATAATAATAATAATAATAATATTCCTGTGGCAGAAGGTATGGCCTCTGCTAGTTACAACGAGCTCCAGGCAGGTTTTAGTCCCAGGAGAGTCTCTTTTTAAAAGGTTTTTTACGACAGTAAAATGAATAGCTGCATGAATTATACAGCTCTCGATAAAACTACTAGCATACATTAGTGATACCTTAACACTAAGGCAGAAGTACTGTTTTCTGTTTGACGCATGCCCATGCAAAAACAATGGAACATTTAAGAAGTTGAGTTTCCAGTTCCCAGTTTGAAAGGGTAAGTGGTTTGGCCTTAAGGAGTGTGGGGGGGGGATTTTACTGACTCGTAACTTTATATTGATACAGATACAGGGACACCTTGTCCTAAGATAGTTTCATTCGAAAGAGGATCTTTGAGTGGGAGATACCATGCAGCTGCCCCCCCATTTTTCATGTTGAGGTGGTCTCCCCCCGTTTATTTCATGTGGTGCGGTCCGGCAAGACTTTAACCTCGCAGTGTTCCTGGTGGTTGAGGGTTTGAAAGCCTGATTAGACTCTATTGGCTAATTTCTCTGAAAGCCAGTGTAGCATTCTGATGGCCAGCAGTCTTGCTGGTGTTTTGCTTGCCTGAGCTCTGGCCTCGAACCCGTTCCCACATCCTCATTTGTTGGTCAGCCCTGCCGCTTTGCTTGTTGTCACTCTGTTTACAGTCACTAGTGACCTCAAACTCTGCTGCTGTCTCCCCTCCGTGAGATAAGAGGCTAAAGGTCCCGCTTTTCTGCTTTGGTTCTTCTCTAGTCCTCTGTTTCTTTTTTTTTTCTCTCCAGATTTATTAATAATAATCCGTATTGTCAGATAGCTAATGTTTTGTATTGTCTAGTCCTATTCAGTTCCCCCTGAGTTTCCTGTACTGATAAAAATTCAGGCATATTTGATATCTTCTTTTTTTTTTAAATCCTCTTTTTAAAACTCTCTTCCTGTATGGTTGAGATAATTGTATATCAGTATCTTTAAATCCCTTTGGAATAGTGTACCTATGGTCAGCACACAGGTGTAGCCACACATGCTCTTTCTGTCTACAGTGCTCTTTCTGAACGTCACTCAGTTTTTCTTGAGAGGGGGCTCATAGGCAGCCTGACAGCTGGCATGTTTAGGAGACCTGCACCCACAACCCCCCCCCCGCACCCCCGTCATGGCCTCAGTCACGCAGCCTCCTTGAAGACTGCTCTTGCACTTTCTCTGCTAGATCAGTGAGGACTCGAGACTCTCCACGGGTGGATCCCCTTCGTCTTCCTCCTCCTCCTCGTCCTTTCTTGCTGCCCCACCCCCCTCTCCCCCTCGGCCCCCGCCGGCCAGCTCCAGCCAAGGTAATCATGTATGTATCTGGCCGCCGGGCGGGGTGCTGGGCGGGGCCCACTCCACACGTGCCAGACCAGGCGTTTCCATGCCGACCAATGCTGCACAGTGACCACCCCCTTGCTCCATGGGCCATCACCGCCTCTTACTCTAATAATATTTTACAGCCACTAGGCTAAGTTAGGAGGTGTAGCAGTTAAAGTCTCAAAAAGGGGGATGGCGCGTGGCTCAGAGGGTTAGGACGCTGTGCCCATGGTTTGAAGGATGTGGGTCTGAATCCCACAGCTGACAGAATGATGTCACCTTAAAAAGCCTCTCACCTCCATTGCTTCGGGGATTGTCTGACTCTGCTCTATCAAAAAATGGGCTTCACTTTAAATAAAAGCATCTACCAAGTAAATAAATGTAAAAACAGCGACTTCTAGTCCTGGCTACATTGTACTTTCCACTCTTTTTGTGACCTTCCCCACTGTGCAGCATTGATCCACTTAAAGGTGTCCCCCTCTCTCTCCTGCCTCGTACTCATGGAGCAGATCAGCTGTCAGTGTAGATACGCCTCATTTTCCTCTGCCGTAGAACATCCCTGTAGCCACGATAAGCTGGAAGCTACTTAAAAGGGAACAAATTATCAGTGTCTGTGGTGGCAAAAATCATTGGCCAACCTCCTTTGAACACTGGGCAGGAGAGACGTGTTTCAGGGCGAAACTGCCGTTTCCATTCGTCGGCATGTCATGCAGGTCACATGACCTTCACTGCTGACTCGTCTGGCCGGAGGCTCTAGCATGTGTTGCTAATCTTCTCTGTCTGTTTGCCTGTGTTGCATTTTCTTTAGGTTTCCTATTTTTATAACCTTACAGTCGCTTTCCATTTAAGCAACATATTTTCTTTACCTGCCTATATATATTTTTTTGTGGAAAAATAAGCATGTTAGCATACATCTAATTATATGGTTAACATTTATATTATAAGATTATTAATTATTATTATCAGTGTTACCATTATTACCTCTGGCCAAAATGCAAGTGTCCGTTAAAATAGCTTTGTTTTGCTATTTTGGCCAGACGATTTTTCAGTATGAAGCAAAAATTGCAAGAAGGTTGTTAAAGAAATCTTACCTGTTTGTTTTTTTATGGATATCTATGGTGTGGACTTTTGCCCTGAATGATCCGCTGGTATCATGTGCTCTTCATTTTACTCCGTTTCACTGAAATACTCCCAGACTTCATTGCAAACGTTGGTTTACGCCTAAATGTAAGTCAGGGCGTTCTGCTTAAACAAGTCTCCTTATCTTCCAGAATTAATTTTTAAAGAAGAAATGGTACCTATAGTTACCAATCAAATACTGACTCCTGTGGATTCATCAAATACTCAGCGATGCAAATTTATACAAAACACTTCTTGTGAGGAAACACTACAGGTATTGTAATTTAAATTTGCTGACTTAACAATGTGATTATCAAGTAATTGTAAATAATTTTCTGTAAGTATGGCTGTGAACATATGTGATATTCTTTCACATATTGCCATATCCTTTCAGATTACACGCCCACTTCCTTCCTGCTTTTCAGTTGAAATCGTCAGTGATCAGCAGATTAGGTATGACTGCAGGCTCCATCTCCGCTTGCCGGTTACCCTGTGATGTGCGTGCATGTTTTTAAATAATCTACACTTATTTGATTTTACACACACTGTGTGTGTAGTGCCCCCATCCCTGGGAGCCTCCGTTCTGTGTCTGTGAATGTGGCAGGGGGAGAGCGTGTGCCCAGGGCGTTAACTGGAGCATCGGCGCCCCTCTGTGTTGTCTTTACGCCCAGCTGCTGCCGCTGCGTGGAGGACCGGGCCGGCTGGGTGGGTGGGGCCAGCACGCTGGTGCTCCCCTTCTGCCTCATCTCCTATGCTGCTGACAACCTGGAGTTCACGGTGGAGTTGTCGTCCCTCGTGGTGAAGGCAGCACGGGAGCTGGGAGGGAAGGAGCCCCTGGAGAGGAGTGAGAGGAGTGGGGAAGAGGCGGAGCCTGTGGACTCATTCTCTGGGGACGGCTACTTCGAGGTGGGCCTGGGTCGGCGCGAGGACAGGCTCGGGGGCCCCGGGGTGTCTGAGGAACCGGCGCAGGAAGCCATCCGCATCAACAAGGTGATCTGGGCCCATGGCATCCGGGTCGGCCAGAGAGACAGGCAGCTGCTGGCCTGTGTCGTCCTGGCGGACCCCTGGCTGGCAGTACTCCGGGCTCGGTACCGTGAGCAGCCTTGGAACATTCCGGACCTGGTGGCCGGCCTGGTGGTGGAGCTGCTCGCGCCCTGCACTGACATTGAGGAGCTCCGCTTCGAAATACCGGAGGTGTGCCTGTCGCTGAAAATACGGGGCAATGATGGAGTCCTCTACCTCTTGTCCGATGCCCACAGTCTGAGGGACATGCATTCTCTGCTTTCTGCACTGGCATCAAGTTGCCCCTCCGAGCCACCAGGGGGAGCTGTCACACAGCAGAGCCTCGTTCGGCAACTCCTGAACTCATGGGAGTATGAGGAGAAGGACTGTACAGTCAAAGGGGCCTTCCTCGCTCACCTCACGCCCCCTGTAGCGGAGGCACCTGACTCCTCTCGGATCCTCAGCCCCCCATATTCAGACATTCTGTCAGACGCGTGGCCCCCAGATGCAGACGGGCCCTCGGGCTCCATGCCTCTCATTCTCTTCCTCACCCCCCGTCACCTCTGCATTCTCAAGGTAGATTTCCTCTCCCTTGCCAAGGGTCCCATTAACGCCTGCCCCCCACGCTCCTCCATGAAGCTGATACGCCTCCCACTGGCCTCCGTGCTCCTGCACCCTCAGCAGGGCTGCTGTGGCTCCCAGGACAGCCACGCGCTGGAGCTCATGGTGGGCCCGGAGCCCGTCACGGTCGTCTTCCTCCTGCCCCATGACAAGTTAGTCTTCCTGCGGCAGTTTGGACAGCTTCGTGGCAGCTTGAGGGACATCAAGACCGTCGCCTTCCTGCAGGCGGCGTCCTGCCACAGGACTGGTGCCAGTCAGCAGGCGCCCTCCACGTGGACCAAGAGAGTGCCAGTGAACAGGTACCAGAACACTGAGGAACGTTCTAGAACAGGGGTTCCTGACCCCCAGTGTTGATCCGCAGGCAGTATTCCTCTGGGCCGCTGAGTGCTGGGGTTTTAGGGGAGGGGTTGATTCATTAAAAAAAATTACTATATATTTCCAAAGCACTCCTTTTCAGGACCCCCGTTATTAGTACTCCCCCAAAGGTCTATCAGTTTTACTAAAAGCCCCCCCCTTCCATGGTCAACAAATGTTACCACACACACGGTATATAAACCAATGGTGGGCATAGCTAACCTAATAGTTAGTTTTGATAACCACTAATCCGCTAACTCTGAAGTTTAATTCAATAATACTAAACCAATAAACCGATTAAACCACAAAAAAAAACAAATTTAGTGAAAGCTAACGGTAACTGCTAACTTTTATTATATGAATTCAGCTTCAGTTTGGTTTTGGGCTCTGAAACCCTTAAAAACATACCTAGAGAGCTGAAATTTTAACCTGTTTAGCAATTTAGTTTTACAGGGTCGGAGTGATTACCTGGGGGTATTTAGGACTTACCCAACTGAGGATCATTGGATTGTGTAAAGTCTCTTTCAATGTTTGTGAGATATAACGGTTTTTGTCGGAGGAGTCCTATTCCGCGACTGACTCTTGCTGACATTTTACCCTTAATGAAGTCACTTGGGGACTACAAACATGGCGCTGTTTACCCAGAACTAGGAACGAGGGTCTCCGCTCTTTATTGTTCTATAGCTCTGTCAGTCAGAACCTGGAAAACAACCAGGAGGCGAAGCAGGATTTCTTGCTTGGTCGTATTTAAGGTAGCCTGGGCTATATGCAAGTCAACAAAGATAAAGTCCATTTAAACTATAATAACTGAAATCCAATAAGTTATGCGACTAAGCAAGAAATCCAGGTTTGTAATACAGGCACCAGTTCTCTGCTTAGTTCAGGGTACCCCAGTTGAAATGGACTTTGTCTTTGTTCATTTACATTTAGACCAGACTACCTTAAATACAAGTTCTCAACCAATCATGTCTTTTGTTTACATGTAGTCAGCCAACAGTGTGCCAGGTAGACCGTTTCAGACACGCCATCAACAGATCGGAACAAATGTGTGTGATTTTAGGATTTACAAAAGTTTTTGACCATTAAACTTTATTTACTTTAACTGTGAAAAAATATTTTGGGATTTACAGTTAGCAGAACTAAATTTAACGGAAACAAATTAGTCTGCTAACGGTTTTCAAAGTTAGCAAAAATGTTAATCCGCTAATGAAAAAGTTACCCCCCAGTGCTACAAAGCATTGCTTATGTAAGCATCTTATGCTAGAACATTCCAGGACATTCCAGAAAGCAATGGCTTATGGTCTTATGAAATGAAATCTGCCTGACTAGGCTAAGCTCTGTGAAATTATCGTATTAGTAAAGGCATCGCTGTGGTTAGTTAAGTGTTCCGATGTCACCAGCTGTCCCCTTGTCAGCATCCCCACAGGTGTGCAGAGGCCTCGGCTTACCCTGTCCCTGCTGTACCCTGACGGCTCCCTCATCCAGAAGCTCTCCGAGGAGAACCGGTGCCCGTCTCACCTGGTCCTCTCCCCGGCCCTCTGCTTCCTGGCTGGCCTGCGGGGGGAGCAGCTGCTCGAGTTCTTCTACAGCAGTGTGGCTGAGGTGCGGCCCAGCAGTGCTGTTCGGCTCTGTCTCATGAACAAATAGCAAAATCAGTGATCAGCCTATCCACAGCTGGTACTGATGGTTATTGGGGCAGCACAGAGGCTCAGTGGGTTAGAGGCTTGAATCCCACTGTGTGTGCATGTTCTCCCTGGTGTGCCGGTTTCCTTCAGATACTCCAGTGTCCTATTAGGGTGCTTTTTCACCGCACCGAGTATGGTACATTAGGTAGGGTACTTATGTTACAGTACTTTCGGTACTCTAGCTTTTCTGTTGACTTCCAAACGAATACCAGTACCAAAGGTTCCAGTACCGAATGTGCCAAACCAGCTGGGGTACTCCTTTGGTATTTCGGTACTTTTGGGGTGGGACTTTCTTTGTCGATTTGATTATGCAAATAGCCTGCCTCTGAAACACAATACAAATGCCTCCTTGAAATCGGTCGCAAACTCCGAAAACTACGATAAACAACGAAAAAAAAAAAGGTTTGCAATCTGGTCGGAAGAACAGATACAACAAAAAGATTATGATGGCGTGACAAGAAATTTAAAAAGTATTTTGTTTAATATGCAAGTGATGCGATTTTGTTGCAATAAATATTGTGACAGTTCTAAAGCATATATATAAACTTGTAAATTTCTCACAAACCTGTCTTCGAGTGATTTACTGGCAAGGATGAAAATGATCATGATTGTTTCGGAGAACGCATGCAGCGTTCATGCAAAAGCAGTGGAGGTAAACTTTAAACTCATTTTTAAAAATGTAAGAATCTATAAAAGGAATAACGATAATTAAAATTACAACGTTTGCAAATTCCCCCCCCCATAACAGAGTAACACAGTAAAAATATTTTAGCGGAACCCCCTGCGCTATAATGTCCGTACGGAGTTGAAAGTAAGAAAAAACCTTATTTTAATATAGCTGATTAGCAATGTAAAAACTCCACATGCATAACATGTCGGTATTAATATTGCACATTGTCCAGCCCTATAATATACTACAGCCATTTTTCGATTTCAGTACAAAATACCCCGCCCTGCGCTGTGATGTCATTTGGTGCCGGTACCAGTTTTTAGCCCAGTATAAAACCAACGCCTTGAAATACTGTACTTTTGGTACTTTCTTGAAGTACCTAAAGTACAGTACTTGGTGCGGTGGAAAAAAACCCCTTACAGTCCAAAGCCATGCTGTTAGGCTAATTGGTGTCTCTGAATTGCCCATACTGCATGATTGTGGTGTGTGTGTGTGCGCGCGCGCATGCCTGTATGTGCCCTGTACTGGACTGGGTTCCCATCCATGGTGTCCCTTGTCTTTTATCCTGTGCTGCTTGGGATAGGTTCCAGGCCCCCGCAGTCTTACTCTGGTTAAGCAGACTGATGGATGAATGGGTCCTCTAATTGGGTTAATTAGGCTGCTAATTTGCTGCCGTGTGACCACCTTTGATCTGTGTGTCCCATTATGAAAAGCGCAGGTGGAGAACGAGGAGCTGAAGCACATCCTGTGGTCATCCGTGCTGTTCTACAAGACCCCCGATGTGGAGACGACGGCCTGCATCCTGCTCTCCACCAAGGCAGTCTACTTCATCCTGGACGACACTGCTGCCGTCCTCAGCAACGAGGCCGGTGAGGGCTGCATGGACAGCACCAAGGCCACTCTGCAATACAGGTGGTGGCAGTGTTGACCACCATTCAAACCATGCATTTGCATGGAGCCCCCTGTTGGCCACAAATAGTCATTACATTAAATATTAAATAAAATCCTTATTTAGATGCTGAAGCAGCTTTTTCTAGTACCCATCTAGCTAGCTACGATCTTCTGACTCTGTTGACTTGCTAACGCTAACGTTCCATGCAAGCAGTGACTTTTTAAACAGGGCATCAGAACCACAAACTCACCCCTGGTTATGGGACAGTGGAAGTGACGTGAGCTAGCGGGATGTTCCGAAACATCTATGTGTGCAATGTTGGTGTCTCCTGCATAGCGTTATGGAACTGGCGCCCCCGTGAGGACAAGGAAAGCGGCTTCATCATCTCCTACTGCCTGTCTATGAAGCTGAAGGACCTGCAGAGTGTCAACGTGGGCCTCTTCGACCAGTACTTCCGGGTGGTCGGTGAGTGGTGTTCCCGCCACGGAACTTCTGGGCTCTGAGTGTCGCGTGGACGCTGAGCGCCCCCGTCTTGTGTCATGTCATGTTGGCAGGGTTGGCAGCCGATCACATCGTCTCCTGCCTGACGAGAGATGGCTACAGCACGCACCGCTTCCTGCAGCAACTCATGACCGTGCTCTCCTTGCTGGAGAAGGTGCCCTCGCCTGAACCCTCTGAGCTGGACTTCTACACCCAGTTTGGCAAGAAGAACACAGGTATGGGAGTGCTGTGTGTGTAACCCGGCTGCATATATCAGGTACTCCGTTTAAAAATTCTTGCGCATCTTTTAGAAGTTATACATTTCCTCAGTTAGTACAGCTAATTTCTTAGAATAACCTCCAGACTCACTGCAGCCCTGTACTGAAGAAATGAAGACAGATGAATTTTCATCACACACCTTCTAGAACAGCCCTCAGGCCCTCGCAGACATGCTGTGCTGTTCCCCCACCTACACTCTTGATTTTACTTGTCAGCTGATTATAAAGCCCTTGATTACCAT
The DNA here is from genome assembly GCA_026777985.1 of Mormyrops attenuatus. NCBI lineage: Eukaryota > Metazoa > Chordata > Actinopteri > Osteoglossiformes > Mormyridae > Mormyrops > Mormyrops attenuatus. Next base: position 7,160,741 of record JAODKC010000130.1, read on the forward strand.
GCTCAGGAATGTAGGTATTGGACTAAATCAAAAATGTGGACTTGCGGGGGGGAAGGACTGAGAACTACTGACTGGCAGTACTTCACTATATTTTTGTGCAGGACCCATGGAGATTTTGGTGAAAGTTTAATTTGTTAATATCCTGTTGTCTTTTTTCTGCTGCCCTAATTAACGGCCAAACTGATGTTTTTTGGTAGGTAAAATGGAGAATTATGAGCTGGTGCACTCGAGTAAAGTGAAGTTCGTGTATCCCAGCGAAGAGGAGATTGGAGACCTCACCTTCATCGTGGCAGGCAGGAAGGGGGCCCCTGGACATTCGCTGGCCTTCAACATCCTGCTGTACGTGCTGGCATTCCAGGTGAATGGGCCCGGCCCGGCCTCTGAGGGGCCGCCGCACCTGCAGGCCAAGACGCTTGTCCTCACCAGCACTGACATCTTCCTCCTGGATGAAGACTATGTCAGCTACCCGCTCCCTGAGTTTGCCAAGGAACCACCACAGAGGGACAAGTACCAGCTGACAGATGCGCGGCGCATCCGGGACCTGGACCGGGTGCTGATGGGGTACCAGCCATACCCTCAGGCACTGACACTGGTGTTTGACGACGTCCCCGGCCCGGATCTTCTCTGCCACCTCACCATGGATCACTTCGCCGAGGATGAGGCCGATACCGCCAGGCGGTCGCGGCACCCTGGTGTGGACGAGAACGAGGTGCAGTGGTGCGTGTTCGTGCCCGGCACTGACAGCCGTGAGCGGTTAATCTCGCTTCTGGCCCGCCAGTGGGAGGCGCTGTGCAGCAGGGAGCTGCCACTCGAGTTGACCGGCTGAGAGAGGAGGTTCACATTCCATAAAAAGGGAAAATATCCCCAAAGATTTTTCACTAACCCTCATTCTTATTTATGATTTTTTTTGTACTGTCTCCTCACAAAGCATCCTGGGAAGTTGAGTCCACAAGAGTTAGATATTTATTGTTTTTTTTTAATTATTATTATTATTATTATAATAATTTTTTGGTCTTCTTGATTAGCTTGTCCCCTTTGCTGCTTCAAACCTGTTATGTCGCTGCTATGTACAATCTGCAATATGTAAATTATTAAAAAAGCATGTTTGTCCATCTAGTCTTTCTATTAAAAGAAACTGTATTTTATTCTAAGTAGTAGGTTTATCAGAGTTTTTGATGAAAGGTTGACCTCCTTCAACCTTTTAAATTTTTTTTTAGAAAAGACAAATGTATGTTACAGGTTAGGAGGCATGGTGACTGAAAGGTGTGTGTTTGTGGCTGTGTGCATTAAAATCTTGTTAAAGTCAGAGGATGTCGAGGTGAAAGTGAAAGGCTCCCTTCCTGTGTTTACATAATAATCGCATGTTAACACTGTCCAGGTCAATGTTTTCGAATACAGCGTTTTTGGCTCAGTGCATTGATTTGGAAATTAAACATGCTTTTTGTTAAAAAAAAAAAACAGTAATTATTATTGCCATTTAAAGTCTAATAAACAGAGATGAGTATCTATGAAACACAAAATAAAGACATGCATTGCATCCCCTCCTCACTTGTCATGTGGTGTCTTGTCTCTCAGCCCTGTTCGTTGACTTTCTGTGCCTGTCCCTGCCATCGCAATTCACATGCACACAGATAAACCGAAACAATGAAGGGCGGTCTACGGTCCCGGGAAAACTGGCTGCCCTGTAACTGCTCATCTTGTTCTTGTTTTTTTGCTGAAAAACTCGAGTGAATAAAACAAAGACAGGAAGCCTTTTCTTTTTCTCCATCTGGCAGATACAGGGACCTCCGTTCGGTCAGCTACAACCTCGTCACTCGGCCATTTCCTGTCCGCTTAAGATCCAGCTTGTGACGTGTGTCGACCGAAAGTCAAAATGTGCTTTTCGCTGGATGGGTGACGCTGTGAGTTTCTAAAAGGTCTAGGACGATTTGTAAGGTACTGCTCGCTTTGAGGATCTTTTTTCTGTAGGCTAGATATTTAAAAGCAGATTTTGTCGCACCAGTTTTATTCCTCTGAAACCTCCCCCAGGTGGCATGCTGGCCTCCTGCAAAGCGGCTTTGGCTCACACGTCCCAGCCTGGGGGTTTTGTGGAGTTTGAATCCCTTCTGCTGCCAGTGACTCCGACCAGGAGAAGTGTTTGAACGTTGGATGGATGGATTTCTTTTGTCATGCCGCTGCCTGGGATGCCAGCTGGAGTACCTCAAAGATGCAAAGCTTTTTGTTTTCTTCATACTCTACATGGCACCAGGCACTGAGCTGGAGATCTAAGGCCCATTGGAGGAGTATCGGTCTGTTGGTCAGTCTTGTTCATTGGTCAGTGGTGACACGCCAAGTGACACATGTTCTCTGTGCTGAGGTCTTCACCTACTGAAGAACTCCACAGGATCTTGGGCCCAGATGGCCTCAGGGTTTTGAATGATCTAACAGAGAACATGCTGGGAGGAGAGTTCCTTTCCAGAGAACTGGAATGAGATATAAGGTATCAGTGAGATGTGGCCCTAAATGGACCAAGTTTGGGAACTGATGCTGCAGTGTATTACAACACCTGATCTACCTTTCTGCTTCCAAACATCTAACCATTTTCTGAAACCACTTGTCCTATTCAGGGTTGTGGGGGATCTGGAGGATCTGGGGATCTCAGAGGCTACAGGCACAAGGCATGGAAGAACAAACGATGGGGCCCCAACCTATGACAGTGCACACACACGCACCATTCACACCTACGGACGATTCGGTAACTCCAATTAACTTCAGCATGTTTTTGGACTGTGAGGGGAAACCGGAGTACCTGGAGGAAACCCCACGACGACACGGAGAGAATATACAAGCCTCGTCCCAGAGGTATGAGGCAAATAGCCCTCACTATTGCAGCACCATGCCACACCCTGCGTTTAAACACTGAAGTTATGATTCATTTAAAGATGAGGTCATTCCTCATAACCAAGAACTGAAGGCAAAGGAACTGCCTGGATGGGATGTCAATCCATCCCAGGGCTCATACACTCACAATCATACTCTGTGGGCGATTGTGAGACAATTTGCTTTGTGTCTTTGGCGGGAACTCGCACAGCATACAATGAACATGCTCCAGCCAAACCCCCAACCCCAGAGGTGTGAAGTAGCAGTACGAATCAATGAGCCACTTTTAATGAAGTTTCTACAAGCGCTGCAGGGATCCTGTTTGAAAAATTCTGTCATCTAACTTTCTGCCACAAAAAAATCTGTCAATACATAAAACAAAAAGCTCAACAACTGAATTCTGGGTATTCGATGCCGGCAAGAAAATAACAAAATGTCTTCTATCCATCGAAACTGTGTCTATGACACTAGGTTTATGGTATAAATAAAAAAGGTACAAACATGGCACATTAAATGTTGCCAAGAGTCCTGCAAAACAATTAATGTAATTGCAGTTGAGTAACAGTTTGCTGTTTTCATGCATGTCCTGATTCGTAGGTCCAATCAGTGGACAAACAAGGAAATCCGGCCAGTCACAGAGGCAATTCTGGGGAGGAAATCCGTTTTTTTCCCCTCTCATAAAGGATGTTTTCCTGCAGTCATTTTCCTGAAACCCATAGCAATGACGCTCTCCTGTCCCTCGGCTGCTTGGGGGCCCGGCCGCCCCCCGACGCACGGGACCCCGTTTGACCGCTCAGTCATGAAGCTGTAGGCTCCAGCGTTGGTCGCCTGCCGCTCCGGGATCAACATGCGTCTCATTCTTCTTCTTATTTTGGGACTGGTGATGTTCAGCGAGGAGATCGAGGTAAAGCCAACAGGCATCCTGCTTGTTCTCTTATCCCATGGTTGTTCTTTCACTAAAATATTCAGTTTTTAACAATTTTAATTAAATGTTTTTTTCCAGTGGTTTCGAAATTGTACCTGATAATGATTATTGTTTATATTTTAACTGAAAATAAGTTAATTTTCTTTACTGCCATAATATTGCTATTATGGTGAAATTTTCCATAGGAAACTGGAATTTTAGTGGAAAAGAACTAAATTTTAAATAAAGCATTTGTATTATGTAAACACCACGTGAGGTTGCTGTGTGACAGAGGGGGTTGTGAACAGGGTGACAGGTACGCTTACGGCCCCCTTCCCCCAGCAGGACCAGAACCCCCCGAACCGCTGCGACGAGCATCGAGTCATTAGCACAGTGACACCATGCACTTCCTGTGCCGCCTCTCCAGCCATGACCTGCCCCAGGGGCTTCAGGAAGACCAGCAGGGACATCGGGGACAGGGGCTGCAGGTGGCACTCTGGGCCGGGAAAGACCAGCAGAAAGCTGTGTTAGCTTAGGGGTGGGAGAGTGTCATTTTATTCCTGTGTTAGTGTATTAGTGTGTTGGTGTATGTCGGTGAATTGGTGTGTTAAGGTCTTTGTGTATTATGTATTAGTGTGTCAGTGTATTTATGTGTTAGTGTATTTGTGTATTAGTGTGTTAGTGTATCAGTATGTTAGTGTATGAGTGTGTTAGTGTATTAGTATGTTTGTGTATTAGTGTGTTACGTTGTCAGTGTGTTAGTATATTTTTGTATTATTGTGTTAGTTTAAGAGTGTGTTGCTGTGTTAGTTTGTTGCTGTTAGTGTGTTAGTGTATTAGTGTGTTACATTTTTAGTGTGTCCGTGTGTTTTTGTATAAGTGTCTTAGTGTATTAGTGTGTTTGTGTATTAGTGTGTCCGTGTGTTAGTGTATTTGTGTATTAGTGTGTTGTTATGTTTGTGTATCAGTGTGTTACGTTGTCAGTGTGTTTGTGTATTATTGTATTGTTGTGTTAGTTTGTTTCTATTAATGTGTTGGAGTATTAGTGTGTCAGTGTGTTTTATATTAGTGTGTTACTTTGATAGAGTGTTCGCGCTGTGGCATGACATCGAGACCCTGGTCGTAGACACACTCAGTTAGGCTTGATACCTCAACTCTCAACAAATAAACACCAAAAGACCCTGGATAGATCCGTCATGGTTCATTCCTTCTAAGTGTCATGATGCCGCTATGTGTTGTAGTTACACTGTGAGCATCGGGGGGCGCCTGCAGGTCCTACCCGGCTGCTGGCACACCTGTGAGAAGAGGGTGACTGAGCTCAGATGCTGCCCCAACTTCTGGGGGCCTCTCTGCCTACGTGAGTGGCTCGTCCCTCTTCCACCTTTCCCTGCGATGGTTCTCACATGTTTGCTGGGGTCTCGAAGCACCTGACATGATTTTTTTTCACAATTTCCCAGCATGCCCCAGCTGGTCAGGTGAAGCATGTGATGGGCATGGCAGCTGCATGGATGGAGCCGCAGGAAACGGCACCTGCGTCTGTGATGTGAGTCGTGGTGGTGTTTTTCTGTGTGCTGCTATTTAAGCAGCATAGCAAAATTGAAGCTATTTTAGCATAGATACTTTTGGTTCATCCTGTTCCGCGTCAAACACAGGAGTTTATATCCTTTCACTTCCATATACATTTAGAGGCCGTATATCAATCTGGTTTTTCATGTGAGTTTGTCATTAAATGACTAGTATGGAGTGCACCTTTAGTTTCTTAGTGACTATACCACCTGCTGTCTGTGTCACTAAAGTTCAGTCTATTTTATGGTCTCCTCTGCTTGCTCCTCACAATCCAGCAAGGATTCAGTGGCTTGGCCTGTCAAGATTGTCAGAAGAGCAGTGCTTATGGGGAGCACTGTGATTCAGGTGGGCAGCGGCATAAGCATCAAAATAAGCCAAAACCAGTCAAAACTGAGATTATATTCCTGTTCATGCTAGCATTAATGACCAAAAACCCAGTACAATTCATCTTGCATTTAGGTGCTTGTATATTCTGCCAATCTAATTCCTATTAGCAATATTTTAAATTATCATTATGATTTCAGGAGGATGATTTCAATTATCAGTCACTGTTTCCTGTCTCCCTGTAAAAATATAAGCAGTTGGGTAAGAATTCAATGGAGTCAGCAGGACATTAGCATCAGTTGCTATTACATGTTTGCCAGCTGACTCCTCAGTGCAGTAGATTTCCATTCAGAAGCCCTCTAGCCTTTGTAATATCGCTGAATCTGAATGGATCTCCACCTCCTCCCTGCTGCTCGCCTGCTGCAGAGTGCAGCTGTGTCCATGGAGAGTGTAACAAGGGGCCGAGAGGGAACGGGGAATGTTACTGCCAGCCCCCATACACAGGATCAAGATGCGACACAGGTAAAGACCCCCCCCATACACGAGGTCAAGATATGACACAGGTAAAGATTCCGCACAGACGAGGCCAAGATACAACACTGGTAAAGACCCTGTACATACAAGGCCAAGATGCGACACAGGTAAAGACCCCCCATACACAAGATCAAGATGCGTCACTGGTAAAGTCCCTGCACACAAGGTCAATATATGACATAGGGAAAGACCCCGCACACACAAGACCAAGATATGACACAGGTAAAGACCCCACACACACAAGGTCGAGATACGACACAGGTAAAGACCCCACACACACAAGGGCAACATATGATACAGGTAAAGACCCCCCATATACAAGATCAAGATGCGTCACAGGTAAAGTCCCTGCACACATGGTCAAGATGCAACACAGGTTAAGACCCCCATACACAAGGCCGAGCTGTGTCACAGGTGCGGGGGGGGGGGGGGGGGGGGGGGGGGGGGGGGGGGGGGGGGGGGGGGGGGGGGGGGGGGGGGGG
>JAODKC010000130.1:7192550-7245785 GCA_026777985.1 Mormyrops attenuatus
ACTGTCCAAGACCGGAGTTGAGCACTACTGTTTTATTATTGGCTGATTGAGAGGTCATCCCAAAAACCCGCACCGGCCCTCCATGGAACAGGTTCCCCACCCCTGGTCTAATAGAATAAAATATATACACTGATAATTAGATTATTGTAAATCATTAGATCAAGGTCATGGTGTTTAATGGTATTTGTACTTGCACTTGTAATGTAACTCTCCTGTAATGGTGTGACATTTGAGAATGATTGGTTTGTGGGGAACGAGTCCCTTACAGGAACTATATACTCACATTCACTTCCCTGCAAAGATTCGTTCTTTTCGTTCTTTCGCTTTTCCTCAGAAATATGACATGAATGCTGATTCCCTCTTCGACTATAGCCAGTTAGGGTCAGTGAGGCATCTGGGGGCATGTTGTAAGCGAGCATATAATTGGCTGGAAACTAAACCTGGGACCGAACGCATATGCCTACGGTGAACGAATGACCGAATTGGTGAGTGAGCCGACCAACCAGACAGTTTCTCCACTTCTTTGGGTCTATAGTTCTCATTCTGAACAAGATACCCAAAGGAGTGAATGAGTTGGTGAGCGAGTCGGTGAACAGGAGTCTCAGATAGGCTACTGAACGAGAGAGCTGTATGTACCTTCGGTCATGACTGAAATACACCATCTACTGGTGCAGTATATACTGTAGCCTACATATGCAGTGACTTTTTATATGCTGCAACTGGATTTTAGAGATGCAACATTTTCAACATTTCAAATGATTTTAACCAAGGTTTGTTAGTGTTTGCACTCGTCAGCTGACTCTTTCAAGAGCTGTAAGGTTTGTGTTTTGAACAAATGTGAGTAGCTAAGGTACAGTGTTGAGAGATGTAGAGTATAATTCAATAATAAATATAATTTTTCTCACATGAATTATTGGTAGTATTTAGCTTACTCCTTAGCACTATTTAGCCTAAATAATTGGGCTTTTTTGACATATTGGAACAGAAGTGTTTCAGATCTGGCAAACAGGAAGTGCTGCTGAACGAGGTGGTAAACGAATCAGAACGAATCTTTTAGGTTAACTGAATAAAATGAACTGTGTCCCAATAAAGAGTCATTTTGCCCATCACTACTCTGCTGTCTGGGAAAGTTTCAGGGTGAGAGAAGAGGAAAATGTTGGCACGCCCACTAGGCCTGCAGGGAGAGGGAGAGAAAGCAGAGCGGCTGCTGACCTGATGTTGCACGGCGATGCAGCTCACAGGGAATACTCTTAAGTACAGATACTAATAAAACGGAAAATAGCGTTGTTTCTGAAAAAGTATACCGACACTGAAAGTCTGAAAAAGTACCTTATTGCGGTACTTTTTCAGTGTCGGTATACTGTGCAACACTAGACTGATGCCGCTGTTGGGCCCTTGAGCAAAGACCGTAACCCCCCTCCCCATGTCTGTCTTGACACTTGACTTGTATTCTCTCAGGAGGTTCGACGTCACCCAGAAGCCTCCTGGTTGAACAAAAGGCTAGAGGTAAGAGTGACACAGTATACAGCTCAGATTACTCATGAATTACTCAATATACTCAGATTACTCATGAATAAGCTTATTTATTCATTCTTATTTTCACAGGATATGAAGATTGGCGATTTAAAGCAAAAAGGCCCTTTCACATTATTTGTCCCACATGTGGATTATATTCAAAACTTTACGGTATTTTCTTATCGTTTCTATACATTTTCTTGGCACATTACTCATTTAAATGGATGTTTTTTTGTTAGAAATATACTGTTAAAAGTAAACAAGCATTTAAAATTGATTTAATCTTCCACATTATATTTTAAATCTAGTGTCAAATGTCTGAGATTGTGGATATGCACTATATATTCATAAGTGTTAACATACAGTATTATAATTGTTGGAAATGATGCGACTGTTACTTTAAAACGTTTGGTTCCCAAGGCATTGTGTATTGGCAGGTCGAGCCCTGGATAAACAGTAGTAGCCTTGACGACCTATTGAGGTACCATATGATTGGCTGTAAGCAGCTCCTCCAGTCCGACCTCCAGTCTGCGAGTGAGGTGGTCACGCTTTCTGGATATCGACTACGCATCAGTGTCCAAGAGGTGCTCTTTCTGTGCCCTCCGAATCAATATGAGCATCGTTATGGATCCGTAAGAAAAATGGACTTTTCCATTGAAAATGTAACGGACTCTCTCATTTGAACTTAGGGCTCCTTGTACATAAATAAGGACTCAAAAATACTTAGCAGCGACTACATCACCACCACCGGGGTCCTACATTTCATCGACAAGGTTCTCACCCCATATGACATCAGGAACAAAAGCAGCGGCCTGCCTGAGACAGTACGTTGAACACAGCAGATCACGGCGATATCTGTGCCACTACAGATACTGGCAAAACTCTGGTGACGAAGCTGCGGTGGTGTTTACATTTCAGATGAATGTCACGGCAGCAGCAGAGGCCTACGGTTACACCGTATTTGGCAGACTCCTCCAGGTGGGCCCCCCTCTGTGTCACTGTCTCATTCCTGTGTCCGCCCATCAGCCAGAATGTTTGCTGTTCACAGATTTACTTAGCGCCAAGCTATATAAAGCATGCCTGGCTGGTGGACATGCTGTAACTCAACATGGATGAGTAAACAGATAAAAACATGAATAGAACATTCCAGAATTAGACTAGACTAGGGAGTGGCGTAGCGGGGCTGTGGGTAGCACTATTGCCTCACATCTCTGGCACCAGGGTTCTGACCCGGCTCCATGTGTGTGGAGTTCTCCATGTTCTCCACGTGTCATTGTGGGGTTTCCTCTGGATTCCCCAGTTTCCCCCCACAGTCCAAAAACATGCTGAGGTTAATTGCAGTCACCAAATTGTCCTTAGAGATCATTGTGTGTTTGATTGCTGCAATGGGTTAGTGCCCCATCCTGGGTTATTCCCTGCCTTGCACCCATTATTTCCAGGGATAGGGTCTGGACCCCCGGAGGTTCATCACATGGGTCTTGTTAACACCTAATCAAAGGAAAGGCCCTGACGTGTGTTTCAGCTCAAGGCAACACCTTTGGCGGTTAACCCTGCTTGTGTGTAATGACAGGAGCCCGACCTGACCACCATGGTGCAGAACTCCTGGCACCATCCCTTCACCATGTTATGGCCGAGCGATGCTGCCTTCAATGCCCTGCCGGAAGAGAGGAGGAGGTGGCTGTTCAGTGAGGAACATCACGACAAGCTGGTGGCGACTGTCAAGGCGCACATCATCTGCGGAGCAAAGGTAGCTACAAATAAATAGATTTATTAATCCTGAAGGAGATACAGGTTTACAGTAGCACACCACACAAACAGTGAAAAGGGCATTTCGCCATTAATAGTAAAAATAAATAATAAACGACAGTGCTAAGACTCAGCTAAGACTGTTAGAAAATATTGTGTGGTAAATAAAAAATATTGCATTAAATAAACATGAGTCCAATTTCCCAGTGCCTTCTGGGATTTGTTTTGATCCAAACAGGATTCTGGGATTGTTTTGATCACAATTTTTTTCCAAACAATAAGTAACACTTTAAATGGAATTTATGGCTGTGAAAAATGCTTTGTTAACATTTCCAGCTCCCTGCCGCATCTTTAACCATGAAAGGCTCTTTAAGAACAATTTTTGGCTCGACTCTCTCATTCAGCTGTGACAGAAGAACAATCGTGAGTATTATCAGGGACGGGTCTGCTGTTTCAGGGCCCCCGTCTCCCCTCAGATGTCTCAAAAACTAAATAAATAGCTTATGAGTCAGAAGATGGTGCTTCAGCATCACCTAAATAAGAAACGTGTTTATTTAATGTTTAGTGTAGTGACTGTTTGGGGCCAACAGGGGGCTCCAAACCTTGGGGGGCCCAAATAAATATGTGGTTTGAGTGGTGGTAAACACTGCTGCTGAATATTTTATTGTTGCTTGTTATTCTTGGTTGTTGCTGTGAAAGACCTGGAGTCTGGTGTGATGAAGCGTGGAGTGATTATTTTTTGGTTATTTTTCTGAAATCTGAAAAAAAAAATTATGTGTATATAATTGCTGCTTACCTCAAGTGCCCTGTCTGTCAGGGGGATATTTTGGTCGATGACGGAAATGCCAGAGTCACAGAGCGCCACCTGAACTTCAACGTGGGAATCGCACATGGCATTGACCAGCTTCTGGAGCCGCCTGGTCTTGGAGCCCGCTGTGATACTTTTAAAGAGAAAGAGATTAAAGTGAGTTTCTGCTCAGGCTTACTTTTCTAGATCTAAAAGTGTGCTTTGTTTCTGACTTTAAACAACATAAAATGTCCTGTCTTCTTAGGGCCTATGTAGGATGTGCTGGACACGTCCCAGATGTCCATTCGGATATAGATTTACTGTGAGCATCCGGCATGTTCAAATGAATAAACTATGTTCTAATTATTATACTGTTTTATGTACAGGCTGATTGTTTCTTTGTGAACCTGAGTCCTGCAATATCTTTTCAGGGTGAAACCAAGCCATGCTCCATAGACAGAATTAGCATGAAACTCACGCCTTCTCATGAGAACTTCTTTAGGGTGCGGAGATGCCAGCCCGTCTGTGTTAAAATGCAGTGGGTCCCTCAGTGCTGCCAAAACCACTATGGCAGAGACTGTCAAGGTGAGCTGCCTGACTGTGCTAGTGTCCAGAAGGTTGTGGGTTTGATTCCCATGGCCAGCAGAGTAATCGTATTACCACTGGGCTTGTGAGCAACACTGGGTAATGTGTGAATAAGAAGAAAAGGAGGTGGTGTGTGATTGTCTGGGTTAAGATTCCATGCCTGTGATTGAAGGGTTGCTGGTTCAGATCCTATGGCTCTTCGAGTTATTGGGTCCTTGAGCAAGACCCATAACCACAACTGCTTCAGGGACTGGCTGACCCCAACCTTTCCATACTTGTCACTTACATTTTAAGAAGCCGTACATTTCAGTTAACAAGCAGATTTAACTTGAATTATTATAACAGAAACTTAAATCAGTGCATATGCATGAGTGTGTGATGTAGTTCTAACATATTATATGCTGATAAAGGTTTTCGGTGGTGAAAGCTTGTGCTAGAGAGGTATTTAGCGACTGTGCAGTGAGAGCGTGCTATGTGTTGCAGTGTGTCCAGGGGGCCTGGAGGCACCGTGCAGTAACCATGGAGTGTGCAGTGACCGCATGCAGGGCCAGGGGACCTGTGTGTGCCACGCCGGCTTCACGGGAGCTGCCTGCGAGCGCTGCCGGCCAAACTATTACAGCGCCAACTGCACGCGTGTGTATTAACACCATAGCACTAAATCTAGCACTGAGTAGCTACTTATAGCTAAAAGGCTGTAGGTTCAAATATAGTCCCTACTGCTGTACCCTTGAGAAAGTGCTCAACCCATATTGTATCAGCAAAAAAATCCTGACTTGTGAGATGAGTCACGCGTTACTTTGCAAGCGTGTCCCAAGCTGCCTTGGATAAAGTCATGAGATAAGCAGGAGTGTGGCGGTGGGTCCCTCAGTGGATTAGGGCTGTGTGAACAGCAGGCATAGCAACCATATCACCTTGAGTAAGGTTCTTAACCCCAAATGCTCCAGGGATGCCACTGACCCCATAACTCGCTGTCACCTCTTTTACATGTGTGTTTGTGTCTCATTCTGGCTAAACGAATCTGAGACTGGAACTGTGTTTGGGGTGTCCAGGATGCATGTGTTCCCGTAACGGCACATGTGAGGACGGCATGGAGGGCGACGGCAGCTGTTTCTGTCAGGAGGGATGGACGGGAGCCCGGTGTGAGGCAAAATTAGGTGAGACACACACACATACACATACACCCACACACACAGTGCTGCTTATCAGGCACAGCAGAAAGAAATCCGAGTGAATTACTCCACATATAACAGCCAGCATTCGTGTGACCAGTGGCGTATTTATTACTCAAACCATGCATTTGCATGGAGACCCCATGGTTTGGGGGCTGCCTGTTGCCCCAGACTGTCATCACACTGAATATTAAATAAACGTGTTCCTTATTTAGGTGGTGCTGAAGCAACATGTTCTACTAACCAGCGAGCTAGTTACCATCTTCTGACTGTACTCACTAGCTATTTATTTAGTTTTTGAATCATTTGGGGGGGGGCCCAGAAACAACAAACCCGGCTCTGCATGTGACATGGATTTCTTTTTTAAATGGCCTATCTGTGTGATTTCTTGATTTCGTGACAGAAACGGAGCCGCACTGCAATCCCCCATGTGATTCTAATGCTGTCTGCCAAGACGGCAACACATGCGAGTGCAATCCGTCATACGAGGGCGACGGCTGGAACTGCACGGGTGACCAGCCGCTTCATCTCCGGGCCTCCAAGTCTGTCGATCCCAATTAGCGTGTTAGCAGCGACCCTAATCCTAAACCCTAACCATCTCCCCAGCTCCCGATCTCTGTGGCGGCGATAACGGAGGCTGCCATGAGCATGCAAGCTGCTCCCAGACCGGCGTAAACGTCACCTGCCTGTGCGAGACCGGCTACACAGGGGATGGCTACGCCTGCTCGCCCATCAACAGGTGCATGGAGGAACCAAACGGGGGATGCAGCGATTTTGCCACCTGTTTGTATGCGGGGCCCGTAAGTAGCTAGCTCGTGCACATTTTTAATTATTCACCTAGTCAAAAGGTATATTTTACTGACAGATTCAGATACGTGATGCAATTCAGTCATACACTGAAAGAAAATATCATTCTCTCCCCCTCCCAAACTAATGCCTTCATTCCAAAAAAAACAGCTACATGCCAATTTTAATGCCATTAACTTTGATGACTCTTGTCAGAACAAGTGGGCGTGCCAGTGTCACCCGGGCTACGTGGGAAATGGGATCCAGTGTCTCCAGAAGGTGGTCCCCCCTGTTGACCGCTGCTTAGAGGACAATGGAGGCTGTGACCCAAAGGCTGATTGCAAGGACTTGCATTTTCACGGTGAGATTTCTCTACCTTTTTTAGCATTCGATAGGATTCTTCATTGTCACTGTACATAGAGCAGGGAAATGTCATTCAGCAGCTCACCGGCCAGCAATACAGCATATACGATATGCATAGACTAGGTTAATAAATAAACACACATGGACAGACACAATACACAAAGAAGTATGGGGCCAGAATTACAACATGAGCGGTTCAGTAACTGTTAATACAATTGAAGCTACTGCTACCATGATTTGGTTACACCTGCTTGAAATGCTTCCCTAATAAGATCCCAGGTGTGAAGCTTTGCTCTGATTGTCTCTCAGGAAACACAGCTGGAGTGTTTCACCTGAGATCACCACGGGGGGCGTACAAGCTGAATTACACGGAGGCCCAAGCTGCCTGCCAGGCTGAGCAGGCCTCTCTGGCCACCTTCTCCCAGCTCTCAGACGCCCAGCAGGTCCACCCGGCACCCAGCTCATCCACCCCTCAACATTAACATTAAACACTTATTGGTTATCGATGAATCAATCATGACAGTAAAGAAATGATGCAAAGCTCCTTGTCATTTCCTGCTGCCTTTGGTTGCTCCTCTGAGATACATCGCCACCAGTCTGCTCCCTTTTTTAAACAGTGAATCAGTCGCCAGTCTATAAGAGACTTTAAAGGCTAATTCCAACCATGGCAACAACCCTAGAAACAAACAATCGCCCCAGTGAACAGCAGTGCTGTACCATGGTAAAAGTAAAGTACCATGGTTTATTTATTCTCTCTGTCTCGGCAGATGAATGCAAGTACATTAACATTTATTTTTATTTAGCAGCAAAGTACAAGTAAGGCAAATAGCACAATATCACAAACATAGGTGCTGTCAAGGAGTCGACTAGGCTTAAGTGCATCTAGGCTGAGCTTCCAGTGAATGTCCAGGTATAACTGTAAGCAGTGTTAGAGCATGAGCTGCACTGCATCTTCCAAACAAAGCAAGAGCATAAGAAGACTGCTATTCAAATCAGCAGAAATTGCAGCATTAAGAACATTTGGGGAACGTGAAGCAGTATCAGGCTATTCCTGGAGCAGAAGGCTCTTGGAGGTAATGAGGGTATTAACTGGCAGCTGAAATGCTAACCATGATCTGACATAACGACCAGCCTGCACAATGACTGACTGAGCCACAAAAAAAGGCATGGGGCCTCATTTGCTGTATAAAAGAAAAGTGTGTCTTACTTATAAAGATGACACTGTAACCATGTCTTGTGCCATCTGTCTGCAGCTTGGAATGCACCTCTGCGTGGCAGGATGGATCGAAGGGCAACAAGTCGGCTACCCCACCAGATTTCCGTCACCCAAATGCGGAAACAATCACGTTGGTGTCGTGATGTACAAGAATCCTGTCGCTCTGAACAGCACATATGATGCATACTGCTACAGAATCCAAGGTGGGCAGGGAGACATTTCACCAAACTCCCCACGTCTTCAGAGTCACTAATCGGCCTTTGGTTTCTCATAGATGTCGCTTGTGATTGTGGATCTGGATACATCGGTGACGGCCTCTTCTGCAATGGACACCTGGCAAGCCTTGTGGCAACCAATGACAAGTTCTCTGTGTTTTACTCAGTGAGTGTGTCACCTCCAGTATTTACAGTGCAAAGGTGCAGTGAGTTCTGACTTTCCCCTTGATTCTCTCTTTCCAGATTCTGCTAGATTGCGCCAACTCCTCCCCGGCAGCAGGGGCACTCTTGAATTTATTGTCGTCTCACTCAACGAACATCACGCTATTCATACCACAAAACGCTGGGTTCCATGTGAATCAGGTGATGTTTCGTTTTACTCAAGCTTATCGAAAATGATGGGTGGGGGAGGGAAAATCAAGAAATATTTCCAATGGGGATTTAATTTATTTCCAGACTTTGTCGTGGAGAGATCTGGAATACCACATCTCTGCTATCAATGACGTCCACTTCTATGATGATCTAGAGCATGGAATGCTGGTCCCTTCTCAGTTAGGTTGTAATCTTTCAGTTGCCGTATCATCACCAAACAGAACCCTGGACTCTGTAAGTGGACTTTTATTATCTGTTCTATATTACTTATTTTTATATATATATATATATATATATATATATATATATATATAAATAAAATGTGTGTGTGTTTTATATATATATGTATGTATCTATAAACAGATGTGTTATTCATAACTATTCTCAGTGTTCCATTTTCCCCATTAACCATCTGTTCAACTTCCATCTTTTTCCCAGTCACACGACTGTTTTTTACTGAAGCAATTCCAGACCGAATAACCCATTCAACCTGTGCTGAGTTTCCTACCGTAGCATCAGCAGAAACTTTGCATCTTCCCCACATTAGAATGAGGACGTGTGATAACGTTTAAACTGTAATGATACCTATTCGCACAGGATGCCCAACTTCCCAGGAAACGTGTGAATGACAGGCTGATTGTAGACTGGGATATTCCAGCAATCAATGGGATTATTCATGTTCTTGAGGGGCCTCTGAAAGCTCCGCTTCCACCAGTAAGAACCCATGATTCATCCAACCACCTCCTCTCTTTTCCTGAGTTACTATACATAATACAGCTTGGTGCAATAATAAAAAAAACAGAACACGAAGAGAGTTACATTAGCAGTGATTACACATTCGAAAGCTACTGGATAATTTTAAAACACATCCTAGTCACTAACCTTCAGTACCCTCATGGATTCTCCACTATGAACATACATTTTTAGAAGTAGTGCAGAGTGCAGGGTTTGTTTTAGTTACAGAGAATTCTGGAATATGGAATTCCAAAATAAGAGACCCTTCTAGCTTATCGATGCTGAGAGCTATGTCATCACTTGGTATTTCTTTGTCCAGGTCCTGCCTGCAGAGGTCCCAAGCAATGCTATGTCACATTCCCGTTCCGGGACTGTTATTAATTCTCTCCTCGCCGCAGCTGTGCTCGCTGCCATCGGAGGCCTCGTGTTTTACTTATACAAGAGAAAGAATACTGGCTTCCATTTTCGTCATTTTCAGGTTACCATCACTGCCTTAATACCTCTTTCTGTTTCTTTTTTTGGGTTACCTCAAAAATAGCACACTAGTCATATAAATTTTTTGCAAGACTTGATTTGTACTCCTTTGATGGTATTGGGTTTCTGGTGACAAACTTGCATTTCTATGGCTTTGTGTTCAATGTTATGTGAATGACCCCCCTCCCCAAAAAAGGCTGCTTTTGCTACAGTCTGTAACCATGTGACTGTGTGGCTCCCATAACAGAATGAGGAGGACCAGGGTGCCCCCAGCAGTACAGAAGTGAAGCCGACATTAGTATCCATTCCAAACCCCCTATACAGTGGCTCATTGGCCTTTGCAGAACCTTTTGGTGTGAGTGCAATCGCATTTTTCTAGGACAGATATTAATAGCTATGCAAAACAGTACAATTAGACTGTTTCTCACTCAGTAACAGCTTAGGATTAAATTGTATAAAGATCAATGAGTTTTTCACCGAAATGTGTTAATACATAAAGAAAAACTTATGCGCATAACAGTATGTACATTTTTCCTTATTTCAGGATTTTCCCGATGCTGATTCTTCAGACATCCAGCATAAGTGTAACTAGGTCAGACCTTTAATCCTCAAAAAACACAAAATTTTGTACAATTAAAAAAAACATTTTCTAAATAAATTCAACCGCTACTGTATTTTCTTGTTTGAGTTGTTTGTATTCTGTGTAACATCGTGAAAGCCATACAAAATGGAAAAACGTGTCAACAAATTCCACTCTTATAAGTATAGTGGAATTACCCTAGTTTTGAAAATGTACAAGGAAACAAATTTTAACCAAGATGAAAAATGTGATGCATTTCACTTGGAAAACAAAAGGTCGTTTAATAAGAACACTGTAAAATAAATAGATATTATTTTACATAAAATAATCACATTTTTCACTTTAGTTAAAATTTGCTTCCTTGTACACTACTTAGGATTTGTACTTTCTGTACCCGAACTTTCCACCTCTGTTTTCTATAGTTAATCGATTGCTTAAACAGCGACCTGATTAACATTTGCTTAACGAAAGCGGATTCACCAAACTGTACAATCCTTTATGATGGAAAATGTACAGAAAAAATATGCATAACTGGTTTCAAACAGAAGATTCGCCCCCATGAAATCTTGACGGCAAACAAACTGGGATTAAAAGAACTGATTGATGGGAGTTTGTTAGAGGTGGGTTTATCAACAACAGTTCCACTGTCTCAACAATCAATTGCATATACGTAAGATACGGAGATATTTTGCACAATTCCGTTTATAAATACGATAAATTTATTATAATAATAATAGTACTGAGATCTGTTACCACTGGCCACGACAGGAGAAATTTAAAATCAAATAAGTGCAGTTGCATTGTAAGTGGTCGTACTTAAGGTTGATATATACTGAATTAAGAACTTTTGCATGGGCACCCAAGTTCAGGTGATTACAATCTTCCGAAGGAACAGAGAAAGCCGATTGAGTCCGCAACAGCCGTCGCAGTAATCACACCGTGACGGGTCTCTGACAGGCTTCATTTATTAACTGGCTCCGTGAGTGAAATCAATCCGTCCTGTATTTTCCGCTGGTATTCCCTCTCAGATCTCTTTCTCCGGTATACATCGTCTGTGGGGGGGAAAGAAGACCAAATCAGTTTCTCTTTTCCTCAACTGAGTATTTCCACGACGTCCTTAATTTACTTCCCATACATAAACCGTAATATGTACATAAAAGCTAGAACGTCTAAATATATAGCATTTGTTATATTAATAAGAGTGGCCGCGTCTTATTAAGCCGCATTATATGCAGTCAATCCTCTACTTACAGAAGGTTTCTTTTCCAATCCTGACGTTGATCATAATCCACTCCATTACTCCTCCTAAGCAGAAAAAGAAAGGTAAAAACCTATATGTCCCAAACCGGCGCTTGCCGGGAACTAGACTTAGGATATATTTTATCCTTTGACTGTTCCCCAGCATTTCGTTAGTGCTCCTTTGGCTTGCCAGATAATTAGACAGGTTTGGTTAGCCAAACGAGCATTTAAGTGTTTGTTATATATATATATTTTCATATGAATGCATGCTATTAGACAAGGTCCAGCATGATTCTGTCACGATGGTGAACGTATCACTGGTCAATACTGTGGGTTTAGAGGTTAAATTCCCGCACGCCGTCCTCTGGCATGCCCAATGTGATACATGTCCACGTACCGGGGAAATAGCAACGCTTTCTGATTGGCTGGATGGATACGCGTAAATTCTTCGTCACCGCGTTGTCGTGCTCTGGGTGTGTTGCACCGAAATCATACCGGGTCTTTGTTAAGCCTCATCACAGTCGTTCCATAACGCTAACTAAACTATACACGCACCTTCGCCTTTAGTTTAATGTTTCATTAATGAGTGAAATCTGAGTCAGTGTGAGAATCTCTGTTTGCGTGGGTGACCTGAGGCTACTCCAGTTTGCTCCCACCACATCTACAAAAATAAGAATTCCTGTTAACCAGCATCCCATGTTGAGTGTTCCCTTGTTTTGTGCTCTTTTCCTCCTGTGTTAAATTCCAAGGTCACTGTAAATTAGGTTGGAAGACAGATGAATAGAAGATGTTTACCCAAACAAAAATATATCTCTGAAGTATAGAGGGTATGGGAAAAAACATCAGCTACATCAATCCAACAGTGCTTACAGTCAATCCTACATCCAGCCCCCTGAAGCAGCTGGTATTGAAGGTGTCACCCAACGGCAATATGATTTAAATGCATGACTGTCCAGACACTGGCAGAAATAAGTCATTGAATTTGATAACTCTCACAAGAAGTACAAGGCTGTAGCAGTACACTTATTCATCATTTTCCATTCGGTACATCATTTTTGGTTCAGTACACACAATGAAATGAATACATTTACTGACACTAGCAGAATCTAAAATCACAATTGGATGTTCATCAAAAAAACATTATGCTAATTGTGGCTGTGAGTTGGGTAAAGTTAATGCTGGTTACAGTCAGTTGTAATCGGCAGTATGGGAATGTTTTAGTTTCCCAATAAATTAAACCAGCACTGGGGATAGAGTAGTTGATAAGATCAAGACTATCGGCTCTTTTTACTGAACTCGGATATATTGAGAGCCACGTTACCCAGGGTAATGTTGGTATACCATTACGAAGGATGGACCACATCTAACATGAGTGATTATGGATGAAAGAGGAAGCTGTCTGAAGGGGATGCCTGAGGACTAACCCAGATTGTATCCAAAAAACATAAAACCACAACTGTCCCGCTCACTGCTCACTGTAGAATTAAATGTGCACCTTGACTCTCCTGTTTCCACCAAAACTTTTCATCAGAAGCTCCACAGGGTCACTAGTGCCAATGTCAAACGTCAGACTAAATGGTGCCAGCAGCGCAAATCTTGGGCTGTAGACAATGTGAAACGTATTGTTCTCTGATGAGTTCATCTTCAGTGTCTTTCCCACATCTGGGACAGTTACGGTGTGGAGAAGCCCCAAAGAGGCTTACCACCTGGACTGCTGCATATCCAGAGTGCAGGGCAAGGGTGGATCTGTGACAGTTTGGGCTCTAATATCATGCCATTCCCTAGGCCCACTATTTGTTCTAGATGGGTGCTTCACTGCCAAAGACTACCAAACCATTCTGAAGGGCCACGTTTGAACCATTGGGTGAACATTGTACACTGAAGGTGGCGCAATGTATCTGGATGAAAATGCACCAATACAGCAAGACTGGTGACAGTGGTTTGATAAACATGAAAGTGAATTTGAGCATCGAATGCTCAACGAATAAGAAGCTAAACGAATCGGAAGCTCCAGATAAGTAGCTAACTTAAGCCGCGAGTGACTTTGCCATTAGTTTGGGCGACAAGGTTGACCACGGCTAAGAAACACAAAGACACCGGAATTGGCAAACGCATCGAGAAAGCGCAGCAGTGATCCGTAGCTCCGCCCACCGCCCACTCCGATTAACATATATTTGCATGTAGTGAACTTGAAAATGAAAAGGCAAATTGGAAAATGAAAAGTCAAAAAGGGTTTTTAATTTTATTTTTAAAATTTTTCACAGCTGACTCGTACATGAGTGGAAAATTAAAGTTTTCAGTGGGGACTGAGATGGCCGTGGCAGAAGCTTGATTCTGCGGTCAGCTAACCATTTTTATTTTGATTTGGACATGTGCTTAAGATAACTGTCCTGCTGGAAGATCCAATGACGGCCCAGTTTTAGTTTCCTGGCGCAGGCAGCAAAATTTTATTAAAAATGTCCTGGCATGTCATGGAGTCTATAATGCCTTGTACCCTAACGAGGTTTCCAGGGCCTTTGGAGGAAAAACAGCATCACAAAATCCCAGAACCTCCACCATATTTCAGTTGGGATAAGGTTCTTTTTACTACAGCCATCCTTCTTTTTACACCAAACCCACCTTGAGTGTTTATTACCAAAAAGCTCCATTTTTGTTTCATCAGACCATTGAATTTTGGTTGTAGTACTCCAGGTGTTTACGTTTCTGGATAACTGAGCAAAAAAGCTTTTTTTCCGGCATACCATCCAAATAATCCGTTAGCATAAAGGTGGCATCTGATGGTTTTTTCGGAGGTGTAGTAACCCCAAGATATTAGTTTGTCTTGTAATTCACCACCAGTGATTCTTGAGGATTTTTTGCATCTCTTACAATCTTCCTCACTGTATGTGGAGGAAAAATAAACTGGGGTCCTCTTCCAGGCAGGTTTGTTACGGTTCCAGTTGTTATCCACTTTTTCATTATGTCTCTAACAGTAGAAATGGCCATTTTAAGGTGAGCAGCTATTTTTCATACCCATTTCCTGAAGGTCAACACACTTCTCCCTCATTTGGTTTGTATGTTCTCTTATCTTTGCCATGTTGATAGATGACTAAGGGAATTTGGGATCTATGTCACCTTATGTTTGTACCACAGTTAATCAGGAAGTCATGGATGACAGCTTGAAGGTTTCTTTTCACTCCAATCAACTCAAAGATGTACAATTTACAGGGGAAACATGCTTCAGTTACATTGTGTTCACTATAATTCTCAGGGGTGCTAATAATTGTGGCACATGTGTTTTTGTTAAAAATAATTATTTCTTGATGAAGGATTTGTTTTTCTTTGAATAAATTTATTTCAGTGAAAGGTTGGATTTTTCTATTTTTTTCAGTGTGAGATGAAGCTACTTCACTGAAAGTTATATTTTTTCTAACCCTTTTTACAAATCTTTACAAGGGGTGCCAATAATTGTGGAGAGCGCTGTATATACCGTAACACACAAACACATACATTGTAAGTATGCATACATATGTGTGTGTGCTACAGTACTTGTCCAGTATGTAACTGTATAAAGTAAACTTTACTGTATACTATAAAATGCAAGTGGAATACTGTAACATGAAGCAGTGCAGTAAGTATGCAATATAACAGTACCAGGCACATTGTTGGATTACATACCTGTTGTCTCTATGAAACGTTTGAATGATTGAGGACATGGTTATTCTCGGGCGGCATGGTTAGCGCTGCTGCCTCACAGCAAAAAGGTCCTGGGGTCGGTCCCAGGTCCTTTCTGTGTGGGGATCGCACGCTCTCCCTGTGTTCACGTGGGTTTCTGTCAGGGGTTCTGGTTTCCTCCCATGGTCCAACAGTGTGCAGGGCAGGTTGATTGGCAAGTCTAAATTCACTGTGTGTGTGTGTGTGTGTGTGTGTGTGTGTGCGCACCCTGTGGTGTGTTGGTGAATGCCCTGGGTTGGTTCCTGCCTGTGCCCATTGTTCCCTGGGATAGGCTCTGGTGACCCCACTTGGGATTAAGCAGTGATGGATGGTTGTTCTCCCAACATTCAGCTGCATCCTTTAACTAGCTTTGCCCATTGTAAGGCCATGATTAAGAATGGGTTGATCACTGGTCAATCTAATGCTTCAAATATTCTCCTCTATTGGCAAAAGTCATGATTCAACTGAGAGAAATTCATCAGCTCAGGGCATATTTACGTATATAAAAAAACATTTAACAGAGATGTATAGAAAATATGCTTGACAGATTATGACACAACCATTTTGCATGTAATGACTTATACAATGAACTAATGCCTAGATGTTTTGCGGGGTAAGACTATTCAACAGAGAACCAGTATAATACATTTTGACCAACATGACATAAACGATTGATAATGTAGGAATCAGCAGACAATTGCACATAATCATTTGCATGACTGTGCCAAAGCATTTGCAATTTGACCAAATGAATGAAACTTTAAAATTATGATGTGGACAAGTAACTTGATGATGTGGAGGTTGTACAAGTAGTTACGAGAATTTCATTTCTGATCTGAGAAATGTACCAAAGCAACTGAGAAAAACTATAATGTCTCCCTTTGCTCTCAAAACAGCCTCAATCCTTCATGGCATGAATTCCACAAGATGATTCCTTTGAGATTCTGGTCCATGCTGACATGATTGCATCATGGAACTTCTGCAGATTTTTCAGCTGCACATCCATGCTTCCAATCTCCTGTTCAACCACATCCTCAATGTGTTCTATTGGATTCAGATCCTGTGATTGGGAAGGCCAGTGAAGAACACTGAACTCACTGTCATGGTCATGAATCCAGTTTGAGATGACTTGATTTGTGACATGCTGCATTATCATGCTGGAAGTAGGCGTTAAAAAATAAATTGTGCCCAAGAAAAGATGCACATAGTCAGCAACAATATTCAGGCAGGCCGTGGCATTCAAGTGATGATCGATTTGGGATTAATGGGCCCAAAGTGTGCTAAGAAAACATTCCCCACACCCTTACTTACACCACCACAACTAGCTTGGACTGTTGACACAAGGCAGGATGGGTCCATGGATTCATGCTGTTAATGCCAAATTCTGACCATACCATCTGTGTGCCTCAGCGGAAATTGAGATACATCAGACTAGATCATGTTTTTCCAGTCTTCAACTGTCCATTTTTGGTGTCAATTTGTTCTGTTTTTAGCTGACTGGGAGTGGAACTCAACATGGTCTTCTGTTGTCGTAGCCTATCCCCTTCAAGGTTTGTGTAATCTGAGATGCATTTCTACTCACTACAGTTGTACAGAGTGGTTTTCTGAGTTACTAAATCCTTTTTTTGTTAGCTCAAACCAGTCTGGTCATTCTCCTCTGACCTCTCTCATCTGTATGCTGTTTCTGTCCACAGAATTGCCAGTCACTGGATGTTTTTTTGTTTTTTGTACCTTTCTGAGTAAACTCTAGAGACTGCTGTGCATGAAAATCCCAGCAGATCAGTAGATGCAGAAATACTCAAACCAGCCTGTTTATGACCAACAATCATGCCACAGTCAAATTAACTGAGATCACACTTTTCCCCATTCTGGTGTTAGATGTGATCATTAACTGAAGCTCCTGACCTGTATCTGCATGATGTTATACATTGAACTTCTACAACCTGACTGGTCGATTTAAATAATTGCAGGAATAAGTTGGTCTACAGGTGTTCCTAAAGACCTTCTCAGTGAATGTATATTGGTCTTTATACATATAGTTACTGAAAGGCAACATTGTTATAAATTCCAGCTTTGAAGTAATAAATTAGTTACTAGTTACTTCATTCAAAAGTTATTCAATTATTACACAGAAAAGTACACAGTTACTAGGGAAAATAACTTGCATTAAGTTGGGAACATGGTTAAATGATAGCGTTCCATTTAGGCCTATTAACAATATTTAAATTATTACATAAGCTAATGTGTGTTTCAGTGAGGTGCATGTTTTTTTTCAATAAGCTTTAACTAGTTCAGCATAACTGTTTGGCCTATTGTTACTGTTTCTGTCATGTCTATTTAAAATGATAAACATCTAACTTTTTTAATCAGTTAAATTGTGTGATATATGGTTTTAAACACTGTGGTTTATATAGCCTAATTGGGAAAAAATATCAGTAGGCTAAATGGCGCATTGTGATCTAATTAATATTGTGTTGTTATTGAAATGCACTGCGCAAACATTGGGGGAATGTTGAATTAATATTCAGTAGCGATATCGCTGCGACATGTGCTTTGAGGATGGATTTTCAAGCATCATGCAGACATTGTGTCAATGCATGTGTGCTGTCTGGGTAGTTATATTATTTTAGTGTTGGTGCTGTGACACAGTGCGAGACAATACAGCTGGCAAATTTTGTCTTTCACTATACCTAATTTCACCCATTCATTGTGCCACCATAAGGTCGGATGATGTTAGATTATAAACAGAATATTAGGGGAATAGGCTACATTTGTCCATTAAAATTTTCACAAATACAAAAGTAATGAGTACTGAGCGCATTCAAATTTTAGTGCTTTTAATTGCGTTATTTAATTTGAAAATAGTTACATTACTCATTACCGCTAAAAGTATTTTAATTACAGTAACCTGTTACTTTGTAATGTGTTACTACCAACACTGCTGGTGCAATGCTTTAAGTCCTAAAACATTTTGTTATATAATTATAAGGGTATGAAGTATAGAAGGCTCTGTGCTCTTAGTTGTTAATTTTCCAACTGACTATCGGGCTGTTTACAAGCAATAAGCATTTGGAAGATGGATGGATTTTTATTACCATATTTCCCAGAAATTAAATACATTTTTACACCTGGTCATTGGTCCATTTATCATCCTATTCAACTGGATTCTCTCACTTGGTCTGTTATTTAAGGAGCATCCGTAGCATAGCCATGGGACTACTCTGCCTCCAGAGCTCTGCTCAGTATTGTGTGCTTGGCATCTGTAATCAGGTCTCTCTCACAGATACTTCTACTGGGCGTGTATTACTCTTTGTATTGCTTGGCATTCATTGGTAGAGTTATAGTATCATCACATTAGATAGATCTCTGTGCTCTACTTTAACTTTCAGTTGGTGTGTGATATTTCTACACAGAGTATTATTATTTTCTATAATTACTGTCACTAGTTGATTCCTAGGTAGCAACGTTACTGCAATTCCTTGCCAGGATTATTACACACTGGAGCACTAGTACAGGAGTATTGGGCATTGTGATCAAACGACTGGCTTTTTGACCAATCACATAGGTCAGTTAAAGTGGAGGTGATAAGCTCCATAATATCATACCATGATAAATGAAATTACATTGAATTACATTGAAATTAATGTCAAATTAATGTCAATGTAAATACTGTTTCATGCTCCCCGGTCTCCCAGAGGAGGATGGGGGCCCCTTCCGAGTCTAGGTTCCTCTGAAGGTTTCTTCCTTCTAGGGGGAGTTTTTCCTTGCCTCTGTCGCCTCAGGCTTGCTTGGTGGGGTTCGGGCCGGTTATATGTAAAGTGCTTTGTGACAATGACTTGTTAAAAGCGCTATATAAATAAAACTATATTGAATTGAATTGAATTGAATGATAAATCACCTTGCAGCCTCTCAGTCCCGTCAGTCAAACACTGAACTCCGTCAGTCCTTGAGTTGAACTGACCAAACAAGCTGACAATAACCTTGCAGACTCTGTGCTGAATGAGACACACTCAGTCGGTGTCCCTAAACTGAACTGACCAAACAAACACTGTCCCAGTCTATAGCTGCACTGCAAGCCCTGAACCAAGATGATCACACTGTGTTTCTGTATATCATTTAACTGGCTAGAGCAATTTTTCTGTGCAACATCAAAGTCCAGAATGAACAAATTAAAAGTCTGGAAGGAACCTGTGTAAGGCCGCAGGCCTTTCAGGCCCCGTCGGTCTGAGCTCTGGCAAGCCTGCAACGTTCCACCCAGTGTCCTAAGGCAAAGGTCCACCGGCTCCGACAAGGCTAGACCCAAAATGACCTGATCACTACATCAAAAGGGACACCTCACCCCCACTGGGCTGCCGGAACCCTGTAGCCAAATTCCAGCGACAAGGCCTGATTGACTCAAGACACAGATGCATCCTACACTCACTAACTCACACCAACACAGGAGGTATTAGCCCAGATTAACATTAGGGACACATACACCCATGTTTGGTCTCGTTTGAATGGTCACAGTACGACGGGCACAATACTCTCAACCTTAACGTAGTATGTTCTCACATAAGAGAAATATAAAAAGTAAGGCTAAATTCACCAAAGTGGAGGATCTTATCACCTGGTAGAACAAAAGAAGGCTCACACCCCTCCTAAAGCAATTCGATTGGCTGAGGGTCTGAGAATTGATAAGATCAACAGTTCCCCAGGACACACGCACAAGATCAAAATAGTTCCTAAAATATCAATCACAATATTTGGTCAGTAAAATTTAGTCTTCAAAGACATCCCGTCGCTTGGTTTGGAATACTTAAGAAAGAGCTCCAGAGCAGCAAGGGGAGACACTCTGTAATCAGAGCTCCCACATAGTGCTGCGTGAATCTCCATCTGTAATCAGATATTTTCTGCAGTTACTCTGTGCCCACACAGCTGAGGTATGGAATTGTTGTATTGTGTTTGATTGGATGGTATAGTTTAGGAATTGTGGCCACATGTTAGAATTACATTAATGTTATATTTGGTTAAATTGATGTGTCTTTAGTAATTGTGTTTTGATCACTTCTTGGCTGTCTGACTTTGCTACCCTCTGCATGAGTCCCGTAGACTGGGTTTATTTCCCTTTTTATTTATGTTTATTTTTATTTCTGAGTTTAGTACACTCTTTTGCAGCCTCTGACTCTGTTTCTCTGAGGCCTGATGCGACTGCCCAAGTTGAGTTACGGTGAATACCGGCCCAGCCTCTGAGGCACACACACGCGGAGTCACAGCCAAGACCGGCTCTGCCTCTGAGGCGCGCACACGCGGAGTTACGCCCAAGACCGGTTCTGCCTCTGAGGTGCGCACATACGGAGTTACGGCCAAGACCGGCTCCGCCTCTGAGGTGTGCACACGCTGGGTTACAGTAAAAAGACTGGCTCTGCCTCTGAGGCACGCACACGCTGAGTTACGGCGAACACCGGCTTAACCTCTGTGGCCCTCATTAGCTCAGATACGGCAAATGTCTGCTGAGCCTCTGAGACGTTAGGAGTCACCGGGCCCGAACGGTTGTCCAAGCTGACGTTGTATTACGCTGTAGGGATTTGCCACCTACTAAACCGAGCCCTACATATCAGACCCGTGGATCGCCCCCTCAGCCGAGGCGAATCCGGTGTATTCTGCCACCCGGGGTAATGGGAGTTCAGCAATAGAAGGCACAGCCCAGGAGTAATCTGAATAACAGGAATGTCATGACTGAAACATAATAAAAGATCTTTAAGTAAATTGGAGTCAGATATAATTCGGTTTTACCTAAAAGGGTAAGTAACTTTACAGGAGCGCTCGGAAGGACCTATACGCATTCTAAGCCTTCGGCTGTCCAACTGGATTCTGCCATTGGGCTAGTGGACGGTTCCTACACCTGGAATACCCCTAAGTTACATAGTGATCATATCTAAGGACTCTATAAATAAATGTCTAGATTAAAATTATTTGGCTATTAATTTGCTTCAGGCTTTAAGGTTCCATGGAATTTTTCATAAGTGCAAGGAGAAACCTACATACTCACTACCTTCAGCTGCCCAAGTGAATTCCATCACTGGGCCAGTGGGTGGTTTTCCTTATAAAAATTTCAAACCATTCCTCACCAGTAATCTTAAAGATCATGGGGAAAAAATATTACTTTTAGTTAGCTTCCTATAAACAACATTCTTTAGCAATTTGTGATGTAGGGGGTGAATTCAAGGGGCCCTATTATGCTCATTTTCACCATTCATAATTTCATTTTTGGGGTCTTCTAGAAAGATTTACATGCATTAATGTTCTAGAAACACACCTTTTCCTTTACTGTCCATCTCTATTCAACCTTTGGTCAGTTAGAGCTTCAAGCCCAACCCTGATGAGCCCAGTGTGCTCTGATTGGTCAGCTTGCCCTACATGTTCCACCCTTGTCTTGCAGTCTGTAGACCAAGGGTAGGCAACCCTGATCCTGGAGTGTCGGTATCCAGAAGGTTTTCTATCCTTCCAGATGAGTTACTGTTTGCCTGAGATCAGGTATGGTTCATCAGAGACCTGGTAGGATTTATAACCTTTTGTGTTAATTCAGTCTAATTAGGTGTGTAATGAAGTCAGTGAAGATATCTCCTAGGATAGTGGTTCTCAACCTTTTTGCACAACAACCTAATCTTTACCATGCCAGCTCAGTTGCGACCCTATATCAAATATATGTTGAAATTAACGCTATGGTCAAGCGTGCAGTGCACTCTGCAATTAATGCCTATCGCACAAATCTGATTGGATGTGCCAGTGAATTTTAAATTAAGCGTTTGTGGCTTGGCTTCTTGGATTGGTTGAGTGTTCACTAGTTTTGCACTAAGCAGTTGCAGACCCAAGACCCATTTTTATAGGTTCATGCTAGGACTAGTTCTGGGAAATATGATCGTGGATCAGTGTATATAGGAGCTTGCTAGTTTTAAAATGCTTACATTTCCAACTCTGCCTTGCAGCCCTTTCAGAACTCGCCCAGACCCAAATTTGGGTCGCGACTCATGGGTTGAGAATCACTGAGAATCCAAGGAGATTTGGGTTTCAGACCAAAGGAAAAAGAAACCTAGCGTGGTATGTTGTTGGAGTGGGAAGTGGGAATAAATATTAGGTATGAGGTGTTAGTTGCACCAAAAAGCATCTTTTATCTCTTCATGGCTTAAGAACAGTGTAATCAGTGCCAGTCAACCCATTAGGCAACACAGGGTGCTACAGAAAATGAATAAATGGATATAAATATCAGATAAATCTCGTTCAGGTTTATCTCACTCTCACTTGCTCAGTGGTGTAGTTTCGAATTAGGTGTAAAGTTTAACCTACAAGCTTTTTGCATCTCCCATGCTTATTTAGCATAAAGTTCTGTTGTGCAGTATGAAAGTGGCCAGGAGTTATAAAAGTTCTTGGCTCAGACAGCCCAGGAACTTCCTCTCTGTGTGAAAGCACCTAATACAGCAAGTCTATTTGAACTAAATTGAATACCCACATTGAATGATTTACCATGAGTTTTCTTCTTAAAATAACCAAGAAGGCTAGATAGGTTTTTAAAACCGGAGTTTTTCATCTGGGTGCGTACGACTTCCACTTTTCTGTACACTGAGTAGCACATGATCACATGATTACTTCCCTATCCTTCAGACAATGCAAGTCAAGTTCCACATTGTTACACAGTCTGTATGTTGATTTGCTATAATGCCCCCTTCTCCCTTTTTCAATGCGAAAATACCTCAGGGCTAAGCTTAAAAAGAGATGCGGTATAGCCCTGGGTAATCGTACCTAACAACGCCAATTTTGCAAAAATACCGTGTACAGTACAAGATCTGGACAATATTAAAAATTAGTTTCTGTCCAAGCCTAGTGAGTGGTTTTACTTACACAAAAATGTTCTAAGGGCAGAAGGAAAACAGATGGGTTCAGAGAAATAATCAATCAGATTGTAGAGGAGGCTGGTCCAAGCAACAATAGGAGGCGGGACCAACCAATCAGTTGCTTGGACCCACCTCCTCTACAATCTGATTAGTTATCTCTCTGAACCAATCGTTTTTTTTCTTCTGCCCTCTGAACATTTTTGTGTAAGTAAAACTAGTTAATGCTGGTGTTGTATACCAGCACAGAGAAGCAAAAATACATCAAAATATATTCTGATACAAAATTAAAGCATCATCTTAATTTTAAGCAGGAATTGGCCTTTTGGTTCAACACAACTGATCAACCATTGGCTCTATTAATTAAAATGTCTCAAAAAACAAAATTTCCTCCTTGTATATGCACAAATGTTCTGCATACATGACACCATCATGCACACATTATGAGAACAGTATGTCTTGTATTTTCAAAATACAAAAATCCTGAACATCAAGGTATTTTGGAACAAATCGCTTAATCATTTTTTTGAAGTAGGTCATACAAATAACAAAATGCAATTTCATATTTTAAATACGTATTTTAAACACGTATCAGAAATATTGTGCATCCCTGGGTGCCAACAGTAAAGTTTGACATCCAGGGTGGGGTGCTGGAAGAAAAATTTGCCGATCGAGGTGACAGGGAGTAGCTGTGAAATATATGCTGACTGGATGGTGCAGGGTTTTGGTGGTAAAACTTCTTGCTGGTTAATTTTACTGTTGCTGAATAGTGGAACGCTAGATTTCTGGGACATTGCACATCATCCGTGGGTGTCGGGGAGCTAGTGTTGATTTGCAGGAGACTCTCAGACCTTCTGATAGAGGTGGGATGTAATTCTTAACCACTCCTGCAATAAGACAGTGGAGGTAGGAAAAGCCTAAATTCATTGCTGTGCGTGTGATTTGTCAGGAAATGAAAAGGACCCAAACACACTGTAAACGTGGACTTCCTGGAGGCAAAATGGGAGAAGAAAATCATCAAATCATTTCTGTTTATGATCTTGAACACCAAGCTAATCAGT
This sequence comes from Mormyrops attenuatus, assembly GCA_026777985.1. NCBI lineage: Eukaryota > Metazoa > Chordata > Actinopteri > Osteoglossiformes > Mormyridae > Mormyrops > Mormyrops attenuatus. The sequence continues at coordinate 7,216,955 of JAODKC010000130.1, forward strand.
ATAATAAGTGAGTATGCAATTAGATCTTCTCTAATCCTCTAATTTACAAGAAAAATTTATGGTGAATATGGGTGTATCTTTTGAGGCACCCTGTATATTCTCATTTGTTCAGAGATGGTACTACTTTCATAGACTCTGTCACCTGTTCTGATAGCTATTCTTAATACCTGAATTATGTTTTGAAGGGGTCCACCTCTGGGATGTTGCCCTCTCAGGCCCCTTCATTGTGAGCATTAGATCTTCTGCCTCTGCTGATTGAAAGTGAGACATACCCGATTAAGAGCACACCACTCTGTAGCTGGCAGAACCCTGAAAGTCTGGATGTTAATCTCATGCAGTAGTGACCTATTTAAGGCAAGCCAAGAGTGAAAGCCTCCAAGAGACATGCTATACCAGCCAAACGGTTCCCTTAGGACAGGCAATAAAGAAAGAGTTTGCCTTTTTTTTCTCCTACTGGCTGAATTTTAATTTTCTAATAAATTCTGCAGTAGGGGTATAACATTTCCCAAACACAGAAGAAAACAGAAGTTCATTAAGATAAACAACATAGGCCAAAAATTTGAGTGAGAAATTTAATCTTTTCCAGTAGACACATTTAAAAATTTTTTTTAAACTTTTGGAGTAAACAGTGGTTGGTATCTACTCTCCAGTCTTCAGTTTACCTTAGAAACAACTGAGGTCCGCAAGGGATCCTTATTCTTACGACCAAAGCGTATTCAGTCTGCGCACCCAAAGCTCTCCACAAGCTAGACTAAAACCAGGACTTTGACACCCATGTAAGCTGTCAGCTCATAAAATAGAAAATAAGCATCTTACTTCAGAAAGGACAGCGGAAAAATAACGTGTGGGAAAAATTACATGCACCCTCGAGACTTTTCAGTGGTTAACCATTTGTTACTAGTTACTCCCCTTCACATTGGCCACATGCACTGTTACAGGGAACATTACTGAAGTGAACAGCCTTCCACTGGACACAGAATCTACTAATAAAAATTAGCTGTCACTTCAGTTTTTGAAATTGAAATGGTTCCCTCTAGACTCTTGCTCCTTGACCTCTCACCCCATGGTCCCTGTTCTGTTATTTATGTGTGGTATTTTTCTGTGCCTGGCTAGCATTTACCCATGATATTATGATTGTTAGAAGGTCAGGAGACATGCTGTTGGCCAAACACGCAAGCATGTGCACTTCGGCTCATCTGATTAGTCGTCAAACGTTTATGTGTGAAGAGCACACTAATCAGCTGGTTAGTTCACCTAATGGCATGTCTTTGGACTGTGAGAGTACTTGGTAGAAACATGGTGTGCACAGGGGAACATGTAAATTCCACACACGCTGCAGTGCTAACCGCTAAGTGAAGCATAATGCTGCAATGCTAACCATTAAACCGGCATCCTCCTTTACTTAGGGGTAGCGTTTGGCTCAGTTGGCTGTGCCTGTATTTAGAAGGTCACCGGTTCAAACCCAGCCTCAGTACGTCTGTGGGTCCTTGAGCAAGGCCCTTAACCCCCAGCTCCCTGGGCGCCCCAACAGGTGGCTACCCTTCGCGGACAGCTTACTCTACAAAGAGCAAGTTGAGGGAGGCGTAAAGACAGTTTCCCCACAGAGATCAATATATAGGTATCAATTATTATTATTATTCATAATCAGACGGAACCAGCCCATCCCCCCTCCAGCTTCTCCCACAACTGCTTCCCATAATAATTAGCTTGACAAAAAGCTCACAGCACCAATGCATTCAATGCTATAATAATAAAAATAAATGGAAGGGACAATCAATAAAAATGTAATTTGGATTGACATTCAAGAGGCATAATACAACATTCCTCTCTAGTCAGACATTTGGCATTTGGCACCACGTTACTCCATATTAAATGCAGCAGTGACTGTGGCTCCATCCCCTTCTCTAAAATGGAGGCGTGTCAGTATAACACAGTAACGTGTATATTAAACTTCCAAAAATACACATTTCCTTTACATTCCAATTATACAATCTTATGTTTTTCTACGTTATCAAAATCTAACAAATTTCTCAATTTATATAAAGGTCATTCCACATCAAACCACCCAGAAGGTCCCAGATTCCCCTGAAAAAAAAATCACAGGTGCTACTATACCAAACTAAATCCCAAATATTGCATCTTGTAAATACTGCATAATGAAAAAAATATGCATTTTTCAGAACGAGCCATTTGACCCAACTTCCGCAATTCATAGCTCCTTTGATATAGCATGTATAGCTTTGAAACTCTGTGCCAGGGGCTCTAGAATTCAAAAATGTAAATTAGATCAGATGTATCTTATGCAATTTTCCTCCTACAAGGCTCTGAAAATGGCCGAAAATTCAAAACGATGCCTCTTTTGACAACTTCTCACTCACAAAGTATACTAGATTAAGCCTTCAGAGTTAGTAGATGCTCTGTGCTTTTTTTAATTCTTATACTGACCATGTTGTAAATAGTAAACAGTATTCAGATTCTCAGTCACAGTAGTCATTAATTTCAATGCTGACTTTCAATGCAGTCACTATGAAAGTATTAAACTGTCACTGAGAATTTGAATACTATTTACAATTGTGTTCATGTGATTATTTACTACTGGTGGTAATGCTTTGACATGTTTTTGACAATCAATAAAAATGTCTAACTTGGGTAACACTTTACTTGAAACTCTCATCTATAATGCACTATAAGCACCTTCATAATGCATTACAAAGCATCCGTAATGCATTATAATGGTCGGTATAAAAATCAATAAAGCATTACAGCATCTTTTATTGATGGTCACTGGGCATTATAGTGTTGATTTATAATTCTTCATAAGCTCCAATGAAACTATCATGTATAATGCATTATAGATACCTTCATAATGCATTACAAAGCATCTTGATTGTTATACCAACCATTATAATGCATTATGGATGATTGAAGTGTTACCAAAATTATTTTCTCTATTTTGAATTAATTTATAAAGAGGTAGTATGTTCCTCTTATTGAATAGGTCTATATGATAATTCAGAAGGAAGGAAAAAAACACCACATTTTTGTCAGATCATCTTTAGATATATAAGAATAAACTGTAAAAATATAAAGATGGTTAACTGCCCACATGTTCGAATGAAAACACAAAAATTCTGAGGAAATTTGAAAATTTCAGCTAATTTCAAAACATTATTCTGACACTCTTATAACAGAAATAAACATGATCACTGTGGATTAATATAAATGACAGGAAAAAACTAAGAGCTTTATCTAACATAGATAACTTTCTCAGATTTGATTAAAACCAAATCATTTGAGTGAAACGCTCTCAAAAGGGGGTGTCATTTTGTTATGTTTTGAATTTCTGGCCATTTTCCAAGCCATGTAGGAAGAAAAGTACCCAAGATACACCTGATCTGATTTACATTTTTGAATTCTGCAGAAAAAAGTTAATCCTAGTCACAAAGTTTCAAAGCTCTACATGTCATATCAAAGAAGCTATGCATCAATCGGGAGTTGGACCAAAAGACTCATTCAGCAAAATGCATAAAATTTAATTAAAATTTCAAAGGGCTGTAGTTTTAAAACTGTTAGAGATACAGACCTAATATTGGTAATTTTTCCATACATTTTTGGTATAGGAGCGCCTGTGATTTTTTTTCAGGGGAATCTATGAATGTGATCTGGAAAAGTTTTCTCAAACTGTGCAATTTGGTAGAATGACTCATAACTATTTTCTGTTGATTTGAATGTTGAGCACAGCTAAGAAAGGCCTTAGTGATACCTTGCTTAAATGTTTTTGTCGGTTTTAATATATTGAGATAAAACATGTATAAATGTCTCTTGTTGTTGCTTGAGTAACTTATTAAACAGCCCTTAATGGAGTCATAACACATTTATGTAAAATTCAGCATAGTATCAGCAGGTAGAACTATAGCCAAGTGTTCGCTTCTGCAACACTGCACTTGAGCAACATTTGGTGAATCTAGTTTTTACACAAATAGATATTGCTTTAAGTCAAAGCATCAGTATTTGAATAACTATTAATTAGGGCTGTCAAAATTAACGGGTTAACGTGAATTAATTCATCATCTTGATTAATCTGATAAAAAATTTTAACGAAATTAACCCATCTGCAGCGCAGAATGACTCAAAATCCCTGAAATGTCTCTATCAACGCATTTCAGACAGTTTTGGTCACTGAGTAACTGTCACTGAGAATTTGAATACTATTTACAATTGTGTTCATGTGATTATTTACTACTGGTGGTAATGCTTTGACATGTTTTTGACAATCAATAAAAATGTCTAACTTGGGTAACACTTTACTTGAAACTCTCATCTATAATGCACTATAAGCACCTTCATAATGCATTACAAAGCATCCGTAATGCATTATAATGGTCGGTATAAAAATCAATAAAGCATTACAGCATCTTTTATTGATGGTCACTGGGCATTATAGTGTTGATTTATAATTCTTCATAAGCTCCAATGAAACTATCATGTATAATGCATTATAGATACCTTCATAATGCATTACAAAGCATCTTGATTGTTATACCAACCATTATAATGCATTATGGATGATTGAAGTGTTACCAAAATTATTTTCTCTATTTTGAATTAATTTATAAAGAGGTAGTATGTTCCTCTTATTGAATAGGTCTATATGATAATTCAGAAGGAAGGAAAAAAACACCACATTTTTGTCAGATCATCTTTAGATATATAAGAATAAACTGTAAAAATATAAAGATGGTTAACTGCCCACATGTTCGAATGAAAACACAAAAATTCTGAGGAAATTTGAAAATTTCAGCTAATTTCAAAACATTATTCTGACACTCTTATAACAGAAATAAACATGATCACTGTGGATTAATATAAATGACAGGAAAAAACTAAGAGCTTTATCTAACATAGATAACTTTCTCAGATTTGATTAAAACCAAATCATTTGAGTGAAACGCTCTCAAAAGGGGGTGTCATTTTGTTATGTTTTGAATTTCTGGCCATTTTCCAAGCCATGTAGGAAGAAAAGTACCCAAGATACACCTGATCTGATTTACATTTTTGAATTCTGCAGAAAAAAGTTAATCCTAGTCACAAAGTTTCAAAGCTCTACATGTCATATCAAAGAAGCTATGCATCAATCGGGAGTTGGACCAAAAGACTCATTCAGCAAAATGCATAAAATTTAATTAAAATTTCAAAGGGCTGTAGTTTTAAAACTGTTAGAGATACAGACCTAATATTGGTAATTTTTCCATACATTTTTGGTATAGGAGCGCCTGTGATTTTTTTTCAGGGGAATCTATGAATGTGATCTGGAAAAGTTTTCTCAAACTGTGCAATTTGGTAGAATGACTCATAACTATTTTCTGTTGATTTGAATGTTGAGCACAGCTAAGAAAGGCCTTAGTGATACCTTGCTTAAATGTTTTTGTCGGTTTTAATATATTGAGATAAAACATGTATAAATGTCTCTTGTTGTTGCTTGAGTAACTTATTAAACAGCCCTTAATGGAGTCATAACACATTTATGTAAAATTCAGCATAGTATCAGCAGGTAGAACTATAGCCAAGTGTTCGCTTCTGCAACACTGCACTTGAGCAACATTTGGTGAATCTAGTTTTTACACAAATAGATATTGCTTTAAGTCAAAGCATCAGTATTTGAATAACTATTAATTAGGGCTGTCAAAATTAACGGGTTAACGTGAATTAATTCATCATCTTGATTAATCTGATAAAAAATTTTAACGAAATTAACCCATCTGCAGCGCAGAATGACTCAAAATCCCTGAAATGTCTCTATCAACGCATTTCAGACAGTTTTGGTGCGTTCCATTTGCCCTCGGAACTCGTATTCCGAGTCGGATTCCGAGTTTTTGAAGTGACGACATGCGCGCTCCCGTTTCTCAGAGATCAGAGAAATATCTCGGAGCAGCACAGATCCCGAGTTCAGAATCCAAGATGGCTGCAGCCTTTATCAACAGAAGGGAAAGTTGTAGTTTTATACTGTTTAAGCACTACTCCCTTCTTTGTGGCTCATTAAATCGGCCGCACACATTATACCGTCCAAATTATCTGTGGACGTGTTACTACGGAGTTTTATACGTAAAGCACCGCATGTAATGTGTTAGCAACTGATATTGCTAATAATGGCAATTAACCGGGCTTGAATTGGGTTTCATAATTAGTCGGATTATCGGGTTGGGCGGGTGGTTGTCTCGGGGATGTGTGGCGGCGGGCCCTTGTGCCGTGGGGGCAGCGGGGTGGCCTCGGTTGCCTGGTTCCCCCTGCGTTCGCTGTGGGCCCGGGGGTGGGGGGGGCGCGGTCACGTCCCCTGACGGCATCAAATGCCAGCACATCCAATGACAAATCAGTTCACACCTACACTTGCACATATAAGAATGGGCGCAGACGAGGTTGAGCGATCAGTATCATTGTTATTATTTCTTTTTAGAGTATGTTATAGATATAGGGATTGATACATACATGTATATGTGTAGGATCATATATGTGTATGCTACATATATATAATACCTATTTGTAACATCATTATTATTAGTATTATTATTATTGTTGTTAATGTTGATAGTGGTGTTGTTATAATTTTTGTTGTATGATGTCCTGTTATGTTTCTTATGGTTGTTTGTATTCTGTATTCCCCTACACTTTGTTGTCTCCTTCCCACCGTTATTATTAGTCTTATTATCAATTCAGTTTTTTCTTCCCCTCTCTCCCCATGGCAATTAATGTTTGGTATTGTTAAGATTGTTGTTTCTGTGTCCTCCCCTGCACCCCCCCCCCCACACTCTTCATACTGTACCTTTAATTTAATGTAAAATAAAGTTGTCCTCCGAAGAGGGGGGGTGGTGGTGGGCAGATGGTAAAATAAAAATAAAAAAATAAAAAAAATAAAAATAAAATGCAGTGGCTCTCTGAATTTGGGACCTTTGGGCCATTTTGATGTACTATGCTTGTTCATCAATGTATCTGTTTGTTCTGACTGCCCATGCTCTCTGCCTTCCTTCCCACATGTCCGGATGGTGCGTGGGGTGGGCACCATCTGAGCTGGAGTCCTGCTTCAGTCCATTAGCAGGGTGACCTTGTGGATGTGACTTACGCACTGTGACATCGCGGGTGCGGCCTTCAATCCGCCGCCCTCCACAGGCCGGCATGGAGAACTGACGCATTGGTGGACTTTTGACAGCAAGCATATCCATTCTCTCTTTTTTCTATAATGTTGCACGCCTGGGGCGGGCTAGGCAGCCAGTTGACCGTGGACCCCCCCCCAGCAGTTCTTTTTATTCCTACTTGGGATAAAAACACTTGGCTTTTTGGTTACTCTCCTCTGGTGTCATCTGGTTTTCCTTCTTTCATTCTGTTTTTCTGTATTCCCCTTTTCCTTCTTTCATGTACAATATTATTCTGTATAAATGATGTAATGGCTGGGCTTCTGGGCATAATATATTGTAAAATCACCTTTACAAACAAAAATTAAATTTTCAGTCTTGAGATCTGCATCTTAAAATCAATGCATTGCAGAACTTTGGCCCTTTCTTTGGCCCGCATTGTGAGCTTCTATGCAAAAAAATCAAAACAAAACAAGTCGGCTGACTGATTTGTGGCACCTCATTGGACATGGTGCATAAATCATCCATCTCTGTTTTCAGGGACTCTCTCCCACTGAAGTAAATTGCTCCATTTGTTTGGAGCCTGGAACAAATGTAACAAGTTTGTTTTTTTTTATCCTGTTTTTCAGCCATTAGTGGAACCTTTGATGCTGGATGCCCCTGCTGTGACAAGAGCTTGCATATTCCAAACTCGGGGGGCCGGGCGATTGACATGGATGGCCTAGGAAGAGCAGCTGGTCTTCATTTTTTAAAGATGGTGGAAGATGGTGTGGCGCCGATTTCACCACAACCTGTGCAGTAAAAGCCAAATGGTGCCCACCTCAAGAAACCCCGACTGTGTGGAATCTCCTGGGCTTGTCTACTTTTTATAATCTGCCTCTGTTCTTTTTAATTGCCTCCCATTTGGTTACATCATGTCTCCCGGTTGAATCTGGAGGTGGGGGACTGCAGTTTAGAATCAAAGGTCGAACCTTTACAGGCTGCCCCCATACCCAGGGTGGCGTTCCCCCTTCCAGTTATATGCATTAATGCAAGAAATCGCTTTGGGTATGCTGAGGACTTGCAATGGAAATAATGATTATTTTGCAGACCTCTCATACTATATATTTTTAAAGAAAAAAAAACAAAAAAATATTTTTGCTTTTGAGATTTTAAAGGCTTTGCAGGTTGTTTGAGAACATAAAAGACCCTGCGAGTGGCAAAGACTTAAAGGAAGATGATTGGGCGTATTCTATATTTGTAGTAATACCCTGGGAAACCTTCCTGTGTAATATCTTTTAGCTTTACCATTGCAATACAAGGGATACTTTACAAGAAATAACCAATTTATTCAAATATGGTCACATCCACTGGAGACTCAATAGCAATACAGAATTGCTCAGTGCAACCTTTTCTTTTATGAAATATATATTTTTTCTTAAGGCCTTGTGCCACGTACAAAAGAAGTGAATGGAAGATGGTGCATGTAGCAAGTTTTTAAATATAGAAGTAATTATTAATGACCCAGTTTTTGCAAATGAGATTTCATAATAGGCACTGCATAGTGGACAGAAGAGCAATGGCTATAATCAGTTTAATTTTCTGCGTATGGCTTCAAAGAGAGCACCTTCCCTTTCTGTAAAAAGCATTATCCTCTTCCTCCTGGATGGACATGGCAGGAAATAAAGGTTTTCGGTTTCAAACATTTTGTGTTGTCCTAGACCTAAGGAATGCATTTAAACAGGCGTGTCATCCACGGCTTAAAATTCTGCATGGTTAGCAAATTACACCCCCTCTCTAGGAAGTAAAGTTTTCCATATGTTTACACATCCTTTTAGAAAATATCCCCTACTGGGGTCTTAGGCTCATGGTTACACATTTAGCAACATTATTATGCTCCCAGCAGTGGTCCCATACCCATAAAGATTACTATGCAGTTAGAAGCGTATTTATTGGGTAATGCAATAGAGGCTTATATGAATAATAAAACAGAAACCTATGGGTGCCCAAGTTATATAACCTTATGCTTAAGCACATGTGCTATACAGGAACATATTTGTTGCTTATATACTCCTTCTATGTAGCCTGAGTTGCTTATTCTGTGGCTCATAAGTATACAAGATATGGGAAAGAATACTCTACCATAAATAAAGTCAACAACTCCCTTTTATTGTAGGTAAATATTAAGTTTTAAATAATTCCACTCTCGGCACATTTTCTTGCACTTTTCTACCTTTGGATGATTTTGTGGTCAAGGAGCAGAGATCTTTTGGCTTCAGATTTTCTCTCATCTTGTACCCGGAACAGAACACACACAAAAGAGGTACAACATGTGTCAGATTATCAACTGCTGGGCTAATGGCTTCCATGTGGCGCTATGCTGCATGCTCCCTGCCCCCACCAGAGGCAGCAGTGAGCTCATTTAACCTTTGCCAGGCTGTTAAGTGGAGCACAATGATTATTGCAGCAAATAAGTGTAATGATTGTACTGCTAATCTGCTAATGGTATACAGGTGACAACCCAGCACCCCTGTTTTATTATTAATCTTCAAGAAAATGATAAAACTAATTGTCTCAATTAGGTAGAAGAACAATACAAGTGCTCAAAAGCAGCTGGACACAGCCGTGTTTTGTCTGTGCATTAATGCAGTAAAATGAAAATAATATATCTCAATGATCATTACATAAACTGAGCATAAACTTGCTTGTTTAGAGTCTATAGAATATAAGCAGAATACATGTTTTAATATCATGTTTCTATAACAGTGTGTTTTTTTGTTCAGACTTTGTCTTTTCTGAAGTATTTGACCTGTTGTCCACTAGATGCTTTAAGTACCAGAAGCATCTGCAGCTTTTAAATCAGAAAAATATCCAAGTCCATATTTTATCCAAGACTAGCTGTACATATACTTAGAAAAGCTACCAATTCATGTAACCTGAGGATCTAACATAAGCAGCCAGAAAACTACATTGACTTGAGAAAGTATACTTAAATCGTAAGATAGTAGTAAATTGCGCAATGGTTATAGTAAGAGCCTTCTTTACTGATACCTAAGTAATATTTTTGTCATAATTTGTATTTTAATGTATGATCCCCACCTCCCACATACTTGAAAAATTTCCTCACCTCCAGGGCTGTGTGGCTTAAATCTGGCCCCCGTATGTCGGAGTTTGGACGTCTGCCACTCGTTCGCATGGATTCCCTTTGGACACTCTGGTTTCCGCCCACATTTAGAAAGACATACCGTTCTGAATCAGTGTTGTAAACTCCCACGTTCCTGTGTCAGTGCTCCGCATAGGTGCAGGAGTGAGCGTCTGGCAATGGACAGGCGTCCCATTACCCTCTCTGAAGGAATTGACCCTAACAAAGGACATGTTTTTTGAAAATAGGTAGATGGACATCTCTGCATACACCCACATGTTTATGAATATTCCCTACCGGAGTATGCTTCATATTTAAAAGGACTTCTATGGTGATCATTTTCAAAGAAATTCTAATTCAATCAGAATTTATAAAACATGCAATTGCAATTAATGGCCTGTCATAGCGGCCGGCATGGTGGCGCAGTGGTTAACACTGCTGCTTCATAGTAAGAAGGTCCTGGGTTCTCTTCCTGGGTCAGGTGTAAGACCTTTCTGTGTAGAGCTTGTGTGGGTTTCTGCTGGGGGCTTTGGTTTCCTCCCCCAGTCCAAAAGTGTGTGTGTGTGTGGGGCAGGTTAATTGATGACTCTAAGTTGACACCTGCCCTGGGTTGGTTCCTGCCTGCCCCCCATTGTTCCCAGGATAGGCTCTGGTGACCCTGGGTGGAATTAAGCAGTGATGGATGGATGGTGCCTCATAATTCAACCTGATGTTAATTTAATGATCTCCATAGAGCACTTGATGTGTTTTAATATGGTCATGACACAATTTCCAGTGGCCATTGGCTTCCGAATTTATATGCTATATTTATTTGTTCGATAAACTATTTCACTCATGCAGTCTTGTTCTGCTGTCAAGCTAAAAGGGTTACAATCCTCTGCTCTCTTCTATGAAATCTAAACCTCCGCGCAAAATGCCGCCGACATCTGATATTTTACAGCTACAGCCTTTTAAACCTCAGTTCCTATCTCGTGAATATTGCAGAGTTCTATTTTCTCCTTATAATGTGGATTCCAGAACCAGACCACATACCCCAGACATGGCTTAAGTAGAGTATTGTGTGACATATACTGATTTGCTTAACAACCCAACAGACTGCTTCTCTCTTGATTGCAGTGTGAAATCTCCATCCATTTCATGCGCTGCTGATCTGTGCTTTTTCTTATGACACATTCTCAGTTTATTTTGCATTTCATAAGAACTACAATACAGAAGAAAATGTCTGATAAGTAGAATGTATGCACCTCCCTATTATCTTATTTGCTGATTGGGGTTTGCGTTTTGCATCCAAAGTCACTGAAAATGTCAACAAATGAAGCACATGGAGGCCAGCCACTGAAAGCACAAGTCAAAGATTCCCACAGTAATACTTTATTTGAGGGGGCACAATTATCTTAGTGACATAGATAATACTAAGTACAAATCATGAATTAATATAGTAACTACATGAAATACATAAACTGTTCTGATTGCTTAATGATTAAAAAACATATCAGTAAATGCATGAAATACATGAATCGTTATGACTACTTAATGATGAACAAACATGGAATCAGTAACTTAACACTTATTTCACCACCTTTTAACCTATTTTATGCTGCTGTTTTTTCCCCTGATATTTATGGTTATTGCCTATACAGAAACTTCAAGTCAATAATGCAAGCTGCACAGACTTGTGCCTGGATAACCAGCACAAGCTTTTACCACAGAGAAGCAGGTAACACAAGCTAAAACAGTTTCTTATGCTACATTATTAAACATTCTTATATACAAACTGTAAAGTCATATTTGAAACATTGGTAAATTGAAAGAGGGTGAGGATTGTTGAATGTTCCTGTTTTGAAGGCATGCAACATATCCCAAAATCGCGGTAGTGATACTTCCTAGCCTGTGACTGAGTGTATAAAGAATATATTTGTCACAATCTGTAATGGTTTTGCAAGGTGAAAAAGGACACGCCCATTTGTGTCTGAGTCTTTGTATATTTCTTCTTGATGCTCAATGTAGGATCAAATAACTCGCCTTTCAAACAATCTCCAATGAAGAATACCTTAGAACCCACAGAGACATTCTTGCGTAATTCTGGATTCCAAAGTAAACAGAACTGCTTCATTCTCAGACAAAGCAACTTTAATTTAAGCTACAGGAGACTAGTCTTGCAGTTAGGGGTTGATGTAATATTTCCTGAGAGATGTAGGTGGGGGATATAGTACAGTGAAGTTGTGATTTTTTTCTAATTTTTTTTTTCTATTTTTTACATAGAAGAGTATGACCTAATGTCACAGGGAGGTATGGTTTATCATTTGCTCCGGTTCTTAATAGGTTACCCACCATATCATCTCTAAGGCAGAGCAATGCTAGCAGACTTACTGGGAGAGCCCCGGTTTGTGCTGTCTGTACATATAATGACAGAGAGTGTGAATTTAAAAGTATAATTTCAGCCAGCCACATCCTTACAACAAGCCAGCCAATCCTTTCATGGTTCTTTACTATGTGACCAGTGAAACACCCCTATAATTAATCTGTTGTGCAAGAGACAGGGGTAACACTTAGAAACAGGAATAGTATATATAGCATATTAATAGTATAATAGTATAATAGTATATACAGGATATCTTCCCATTTGTCCAGTGTATTGCTTTATTTTTACATAAAACTGATTTTAAGGAAGTACTGTCTGATGCATACTTAGATATGGCAATGCTGGAGAATAAAGCAAGAGATCTTGAAATGCATCGTCTATGGCTTATAGCAGTCTGCCCTGTATGTTGCCAGCACATCACTGAGTACTGTGAAAAGCAGCATTAAGTAAGTCTAAAGGTTCAGATGAGCTCATTGACCACATTAGAACATGACCGAGCACAAGGTTCAACCAGCATAGCTTTTTAGCATCCATAAGTTTCTGGGAACTGAGATCATGTGGTTTATAGAAACCACTCGTCACCGTGACTTCCTCTCTTCCAGTTAAAGAGGTCACCACTAAAACAGCTGTTCAGGTATTTAAAAGAAAACAGTGATAAATTTCAAATAAAACTGCCTACTGTCAGAGTCAGCACCCCTCCGACCCTGTCCTATGTGTCCTGTTCCCTTTTGGCCAGCAGGTGTCGCTGGTCATTCTGCTTCCCTCTCCTTGTCTTGTAGCCCTTTAGCCATGGTGTGTTCCCTGTCCCCCAAGCTGTCTTGTAGCCCAACAGGTTGCTCATGTGCCTTGGAGGCTGAGCCCTCTGGCCATGAGTTTGAGGCTGGCTGAAGATCAGCCTCAACTATTCAATGTTTATTGGTTTTCTGTTTCCCTAGTGTTTGTTATTTATCTTTGTTTCCCTTTTGAAGGTTTACCCTGCTCGTGCCCTGCTTAATTATTTTCTGTCTGCTTATGTTGTTAGTCTTTTTAGTGTTAGTTAACCCCTAGTGTTTCTTAATATCTTCTAGCTTCTTGTGCTTGTGAGTTGTAACCCGTTTCATCTGTTTCTTGTATTTCATGCCTATCTTAATTGGTCAATTTCAGTATGGTCCACACCTGCCCTGCATTAATCTTGTTAGCTATGTATGTAAGTGCCTGTTCTGGTCCTGTTCTTTAGTTAGTCATTGTGTATGAGTAGGTGCAGTTGTGCTATTGTCGTTGTAGTTTTTGTCTTACTCTGTGTTTCTAGCTTTATTTTCAAGTTTAGTTGGTTCTGTTCCTGAGTGTCATTACTTTATTTAGTACTCATTTTCTAGTTTTGATACTGAACCCCCCACCAGGTCCCTATATTTTGTGGTTTTCCTTTTTGTGTTCAGTTTCTGTTAACAAGCTCCTTGTTGCTTGGAGCTGTTCTGTGGATTGTCACTCCTTCCTGTCTGCACCATGCCCCGTTGCAACACTACAATTTATGTACATAAATGAATTGTAACTTTATTTTCATTACATAGGACATGAAAAAACAAAATCATAAGACTAAGCCATATGCCTTTATAAAATATAGGTATATTCCTGTACTTTTAAACACATTCAGCTGTGATTTAATTATAATAATAAAGTAGTAAAAAGTACCTAAAAAGTGACCAACAACCTAAAGGTATCATGATGAATACAGAATGTTGCTCTAGGTAGATAATCGTATTCCTCAGATCGGATTGAACGGGCCAGTCGCTGCCCCAGACATTAATCGTATTAGTGAGATAACATTAAGAAGATAAAGACATTCCATGATAGACACGTATGTTTGAATGATATAGTGGGCTCTGGTCACATCCCTATGAGATGGTGAAGATGGACTAATATTCTTATTTCAATCATTATCAATACCTGCTTCATGTTTCCTGATTGTAGTTATGTAGAATTATCATGGAACTGTAGCATTCAACAGAAGACTGTAAAGTAACTCTACAGTTTTTCTGATTTTATAACATGTTAGCATGCTTGATTAAACCTTGTGTATTTCCTGTCACATCCCTGTGGCATCATGAAGATGTGTTACACAACACATAATGTAAAGCTTGTGTTGGACACATTATAAGGGTGGGATTCAAGCATGGTGGTGTGCCCCTAATATGTATGGGGTGGCAGACTGGTGTTGCTCTGCCAGAGCTTGGAGTTGGTATCCCATCATTGCTTTATTATGTTCTCCCCATATACCACAAGCATTCTGGTTTCCACTTGCACTCCAAAGAAATGCAGTTAGGCGAACCTGCATTTATAAATTGCAGAAAGGCCCAGAAAGTACAAATCTAGACCAAGATTTTGTTTCAACCAACCAGTTGAGTGTAAAGAGTCACGGAGTACTCAGCTGGTTGGTTGATATAAAATCATGGTCTGGATTTTTACTTTCTGGACCTGAACTTTCCACCTCTGATGAATTGTTCCTAGTGCAAGTTCCCTGTGGTGGACTGGCACCTGTATCTGCTTTGTGATCTGTTTGGTCTGGGCCGCAGGCCCCTCCCACTCCCATGACCTTGTATTGGATAAAAAGATGATTAATATGAGCGTGTGTGGCTCTGAGCTCATGATTGGAAAAGTGGCCGGTTCAAATCCTATGGTCAACTGAGTGATTTCACCATTGGGCCCTTGAGCGAGACCCTTAAATCTAATTGCTCCAGGGACCAGCTGACCCTGCTGTCTCAATTGCAGGTTGATTTTGATAAAAGCACCTGCTAAATAAATACGTATAAATGTACTTTGAAGGTTTAAGTTTGTACCTAACATGGCAGCAGGCAGTGAGCTTCACCTAGGACCAAATGAGCGGCTGCTCCTGGCCAATATGGGCAATTAGTCTGTTTAAACAAATAAAACAAAATGCTTGAAACCATCAGAAATAACCCATAAGAGCTTGAGACCTTCCCAGATGTGCACATTTTCCATTAGGTATTTTTAGTTTTTTTTTTTTTTTATAAAAGTAATAAATTTAAATAGACATATTTAATCAATCTGGGGAAGCAATTCAAGCTGTCATCGTTACAAACTCAATTAGGTCTTTGATTCCTGGCACGTGCACTGAAGAATAAGATATTTTTAGAGTTAGTTTCTTTCACTTTTGCTTAAAAATATATATTTAAGACAAGGGATATGAATAACCCCATCTTACATATATATGTGCATACAGAAAGTAAAAAGGTTAAATAAGTTACAATACCTAATACAATGCCCATTATGCATCCATAATAATGTAAATGGATTTGTGTGTATGTCCATGTTTATATTTGGATGGAGATTCCATCATAAAACTAGTGGCAATGGAAATGACTTCATCAGCTTACCATTCATAGTAGCTAAGTCTAACAGTCAAGGCCTATGTTCAGAAACTGTACAGGAATGTTTTACTGACTTTCTTATTTGTCTAGTGTCTAATATATCCGAACTGTTAAGAACAGACGTTGTTGGCAGATAAAATGTTGGCATTGACAAAAAAAGAATATAAACAGTTAATGTATTATATTTGTAACAGTTCTTATAAATGTTAAATAGCTGCACCCCGTGATCTTCATGGAGCTAAAACACCACAACATCCATCTTCCAAAGGCTTATCCTGATTAGGGTTAAGGCCAGGGTTACTGAGGACATGGTACCTGTCTCAGGCAGCACACACAACAAGAATATTAATAGATCCCAGTTAGCCTAACCTCCTATCTTTGGACTACAGAGGGACACAGAAGGCGGGGTTGAAATCCTTGGCTCTGAAGGTTTGGGTAGTTGTGTTGTCTTCTGTGCCAGCCCATATGCTGGATTATATGTAACTTACTGCAATCAGTTGATCAGATGGTTGCAATCAAAAGACAGTTTTCATACACAACTGCCAAGATGACTGGTCCCATTTAATTAAACAACTGACTGATTATGATCTTGAATTAAGATCGATTGTTGTTTGTTTTATAACTCCAATACTAAAATACTGAAAATGTTACTTAAAAACCAAAATTTTATTTTTTATCAAAATAAAACTATTAAAGGTAATTATAATGCTTGCCAGATGTCATTGGATTATATGCAGCAAGCAGAAGTCTTTCAAAATATATATATTTTTTGCGATCTGCCATAAGTCATGGTTACTTGACAAGGCAACAGTGATGGATCTCTTTATCGATCAAAATAACAATGAAAGAAAATAAAAAGAGAAGTAGTCATTATTTTAAATTCAGACCATTAATCAATTAATCACCGGACGCATGTGGAATATTTATTTCTATTATGTAACTAAAGTATCTTTTCAGAGAAATTCCAAGAAATGTCACATGAGCAGAGCCTTGCATAGTACATACCTAGACTTGGTACATACCTAGACTATCACTTGGTTGTAACAAATAGGAAAACAACCAGAGAGTTTTATATAACTGTACAATGTTTATGTTATAAACATCTGTCAGTGCTTATAAACTTTAATTAAGATATTTTGATATACAAAAATATGATCTTTAAAAATGGATTGCATTTTATTACAAATATAGAGGGTTATTAATTATACCTTGATTAATATTTAATTTGAATATTAAAGAGACTGTCCTGTTGCTATGATGCTATTTACCTTGTCTGTGAGTAGGTAAAGTTTTGGACCACTCAGAAAGTATTTCCTAGGCGAATGTATGTACGCTATTTAATGGGACATTATAAGGGAATAGTATAAAATAGTATATTATACTCCTTCTTAAGTACAGGCTGCATCCTTATTTACAAAAAAGGCCTTTCCATGTTAAGCCTACATCCATTTAGTGCATTTCTTACATAAAGTAACAGGGTGCTGTTCCTGGGGTTTTGTTTAATTAGAGAGATTTCCAAGGAACAGGCCTCCATTAGTTGTCATGACACAAAAAAAACTGCTGCATAAAACAATCATGTAAACTTTGAGATTAAACAAGTAGACTTCAAGCACTGAATTTTGTTCCCTTTGAGGAGTGAATTTTCTAAAGTAAGCCATTAGTATTCATATTAATTTGAAATAGCTTTAATAGCTCCTCAATACCAGAAAGGAATGTAATTAAAAAGTAAAATCTAATCAGTTCTACAGACAATTAATTTTTGCCCCAAGTATCACTTAACATTTATTTCATGTTGACTTAAAACCCTGCTCTTGCCTATTATAGACTCAGCACAGAAAATATCAGGCACGATATATAAATATATAAAAAGGGTCATAATCAAGTACTCAGTGTACTACCTGAACAGCAATTTTTTTTTTTAATGAGCAAAAAAGAGGAAAACATTTCATTTCATTTTCATTTCATTTCTGTGAAATGCCAGTCCTGGGGATCTAATGGACTCATTCTTGTAGAGTCAGCCCCTTCACAGCGTGAGGCCGTCTGAAAAAGGCATCATCCCCTCCATCAGCCACCACTCTGCTTCTCTTTCAAGGAAGTGCCCTGCCTCTCAGCCAGCTGGCCGGGAGATACCTCACCCCGTAACTATGTCAGTGTGGCCTCTCTCCTTTTATAAGGCAGCCAGACGCCCAGTTCCTCTCATTCACAGCCTCCGTGCTTCCAAGGCGCACCGCTACTGGGTGATATTGGAAATCAGTGGACACCGAGGAGTATGGGTTTGTTTTTGGGGTCATTCCTCCTCTCACAGGTGCTGTTACAGCTGGTCAGCAGAGCACATGGTCAAAGTACAGGTCAGTACATTTATTTTTTCATATGCCTTAAGAATTGCAGTGAGCACCATGCATATACTTTAAGTAACCTCTCTCTTCAGTACATTGACATTGTCACAAACTCAATAGCGTTATCTGCTGATCACAATAATGATTTCAAATTTAATCCTTGTTGTCTGAATTGCTTGTAAATATGACATTTGCCCTGTATATCAGCAATAGTGTCATGTTGATACAATGGCTAGTTATAAAAAGAAATTTGACTGTTAATTTATCTGGTTTTCATTCCTCAAACTGCTGAATGTAAAATTAGAAAGTAAAATCAAAAGCATGTTTATAGTATGTTGTTGACTGCCATGATAGATGCATTATGTCGAATTCGGCATGAAAAACTATTATTATGTCAACACTTGGGAAATGATATGTTGATTTCATCATAAACATGTCAGTACAGCAACTATATCATACTGATACATAATTGAGCACAGGAAACACATTTTAATAAATGTTGTATTACATCACCATCTCTGAGGAGCTGCAGCACTCTTCCTTCACACAGCTTAACGTTACATGTTGTAAAGTTCAGCCAGAATTTCCCAGTGACTTCAGTGCCCCCTTGGGCAGTTTCGGTCACCTGTCTTTGATTTAACCGACCGCTCTTGAGAAATCTCCCACTCAGCAGCAAGCTTTGGTGGCTGGAATGTTCAGATATGGACGCTCAACACAAAGGGTAGTGGGATCTTCTGCTGTTTATCTTTATGTGTTTGCATGGCGTTTACATGTTTTACCTGTGTTCTGTGGACATCCTGCTGCAGTTCACAGAAAGGCAGGCAGGCCAGTTGGCCTTATAAACTGTCCATAGAGTGTGACTGATTATACCCCGTGATGGGATTGGCGTCCTGTTTCCTTCTCCGTGCCTTATGCCATATGCTGTCTGGGATAGGGTCAAAGCCCATCTTGTGATCCTGTACTGGAAAAGTGGTTCAAGATGGAGTGTATTCCTTAATATTTGGAAATGTACAAAGTACAGTGCGTTGTTTATTTTGCATGGATATCTATATATTTTATCATCTTTTGATATTCATTTATCTCTTATTGTACCTCTTATCTTACCTAAAGAGACCTGCTCACTGAGCCTTCGGTAGACACATGTCCTATAAATTTTTAAATACTCATTTAATCCTATGTTGTAGTAAAGCTATATGTAAAAGCAGCATTAGAGCTGTTTTTGCAAATGTGTCAGAATTTCTAAATTATAAATGTAGCATTATGAACATTATTCTATCCATCCATCCATCCATCCATCCATCTTTCAGCCTAATGATCAGGGTCCAACAAAATTTTCCATTGGCCTTGGTCACATGAAAATAAAGCATTCTATTCAATTCAATTCTAATCTATTTTAAAGAAAGACATTTTGTTGCATATTGGACAAAATAAGCTATTACAGCATTTGGAAAAATTTTGTTCTTACATACTTAACAGGTTATTTCAAATGTGTTTGCATAGTACACATTAGTACATATTATTCAGAACAAAAATTGTCAAATGAATGGACCCACTAATTTGTTAGGAGATGTAAAGAGGCAATTCTCAAGTAATGAGCCAGGTTGTCGTTGAGCCAAGCATGACCCACTCCTGTCAGAGGGAGATGATTAAACAAAGCTTTGGTTAATGACGAGAAAATATTTATTTGGCCATTTTATGGAGGCTTTGTTCCTGGGCCAAGTCATGCTTGCTCAAAGATTTGGCTATCTATTGGCAAACATCTTTCTGCATGACCTTAAGACAAGAAATATTGGCAGTTTAAGACATTAAATATATATTTTAGTGTTCACTGGGGTGCACTAACTGCAGAAACAGCAAGCCCATGATTCTGTGTCATTTCAGGCATGCTGGAATGATCGTTGTCTCTGTGCAGTGCTGAAAGATTAGTGAGTTTATTGCGAGTAAAATGTGCCTGAAAGATCAGATTCTAGGTTATGGTTAGAGAAGAGAACATTCCTGTAGCATTTGTTACCAATTTTGTCGAATTACCTCGCTGATTTGTGCACAGCAGTCATCTGTTCATACCTGGCTACTCATTTGCAATGATCTCTTATTCACTGTAATTCCAGTTTATTCATTTTATTTGTTGTGCTCTGGTATGCTAATGATTAAAAATTAAAATTACGGTGATTAAAAATATGTCTCTGTGTGTTTTTAGAAAATCATGCATAGAAATATTACAACAGAGCAAATTTTGATGAGTCATAAATATGACCAGAACCATGCCTTTTACTATATATAATATTCCCTTTTGCTTAATTTTGTATTCAAAATAAGTTTAAATAAGAACAAGCTATATTAAGTAGTGACACACACATGGAGTAAATTGGACAGTTAGAATAAGCTCTTTTAGCTATTGAAAAGTTAGACATCTTTATTTTTTCTTTTGAAAGGGAAAATATGTTCTGTCTTTGCACAATGCATGTTTTAGAGTGTTTTTAGGAAAATGTAGACAGCAGACTTATGCATTCATAAAGTGTCTGTTTACAAATATAATACAGCTTCTAACTTCTGTTATTTGCTTTGTTTACTGTGCAGTCTACAATCTCCTCGCATCACCTGAGTGCTTACCAGACCTCCTGCAGGAAAGGCTTGCAGCCCAGTCTGTGAATGAAGTTTTTATTCTCACCTCATTCAGCCTCCAGCCCAAGACAGGCTCCACAGTATTTAGCCTTTATAATCCAAGAGACAACAGCAAATTCTTTGAGTTCACAGTTCAAGGGAAGCTGAACAGAGGTATGACTAATTTATTGTGATTAACAATAAGAAAATAAATGTTCATCCGAAAATTATACATATCTGCCAAGGCCATATAGTATAATAATTTTTGCAAGCACATTTAACCATAAAAAATTAATGTCTTGAATAGATTTGACTAATGAAATATTTTATCTCACAACTACAAATAAGTCAAGCATGGGAAAAAAAATATCTTCTAAATTAAAAAATTGGCAAACTGTCACCTTTGTCTAGACGTACATTTGTAGTCAAATAGCTACCAGGTGGTTTGCGAGTGGCCTGCGGTTCCAGCCAGGGCTCTAATTAAAGGGAAATGCTTGTTTTCCGGTGACAGCGACCCTGCGCTACCTAAGGAGCGACAGCAGAACAAGCACCGTCACGTTCAGCAATGTGAAGCTTGCCGACAGCCAGCGGCACGCGGTGATGTTCCATCTGAAAGGCCTGAGGCGGGAGCCCAGCAGCGTGGAACTTTATGTTGACTGCAGGCTCATTGAGACGGTTAAGGACATGCCAGCAGCCTTCAGGGGGCTGCCTCCTGGACCCAACATGGTGGAGCTTAAGACCATGCAGCAGAGGACACAGGTCAGGCTTACTGATGCTGTGACCATAATCATTTAGTGCAACGGAAGCAGCATACAGTATGTAACTCCTTTACAGAGAGTCTAAAATACTCAACAACAAGGAATATAGTACATTCCACTTTTTCTTCTTACTTCTTCCTTCCAACTTCTTCCTTGTCTTAATTGCCATAAATAGTGAAATTTATATAGCCTCAGTACTGTATCTTATACAGCTCTGGAAAAAATGAGACCGCAGCAACATTTTTTGTTTCACTCATTTCTCAATTTATGGGCCTGTGTCTGTGAATAAAATATGTATACATTTTTGTACCTGCAGCCTGGTTCTTCTCTGTTTCTCATTAATGAAGGGCTTCTTCCTTGCTTTATGAGTCTTTAAGGGCTTCTAGGAGTCCTAGCAGTGCTGATTGTCCTAGCAGTGCACTTCACACCACTTAATGTTTCCCATTCCTTTTAAACGCCACTTGAGGTCATCCTCTGATTCATGAGAAACTGTCGGATAAGTTAACAGTCATCTCTGGCATTAGAAAGTCGATTCCGCCCTTTACCTGGCTGGTTTCTGGTCATTCCCAGTATCTCCTGCTTCACCTTATTCTTTTGTACTGCTGTCTTAGAAATTTTGAACCTGGAAGCAACCTGCTGCTCAGCATAGCCTTCTGTCAGCAGAACCACGGTTAAACCAGGATTCAAAAATGCGGGTTTATTTAAAAATATAGTGATCTCTTCATTTTTCTCCAGAGATGTATATGTATATTATTCATATAAAGTGGAACTTATGGTTTTTATTGTATGACAGGTCGCTTATTGTATATGAATAAGCCCTAATGCCAAATAAGTAGAAGGAATTATTCATTCATTCGTCTTGTAGGGCCAATTTAAACTCTGTGTTCCATGCCTGCTACCCAAAATGCACTTTTTTGTTGGCAGGATGGAATAGAGGAACTGAAGCTGGTAATGGGTGATTCATTAGAGAATGTCGCTTCTCTCCAAGGCTGCTATCTACATCAGAGTGATTCAGTCCAGGCCTTGGGTAAGTGTTGGTGAAATCTGACACCCTCCAATACTGTTTTTATGCAACTTATGATGAAGTGATATTATTTTAAATTAAGTCTGGAGTAATTTGGCCTGGGTTTTAAGGATTTTCATAAACCTAGAACTACCAAATACGTGTTAAGAAACATTATCTAGTGACGTTTATCCTCCTGATCTTATAGGAATTCATTCAGTAAGCTAGTCATCATTAACTAAATGGTATTTCCTGAAAAATATCATTATTATACCTTTTACCTTAGTTAATGGATTTAAGCTGGTAGATAATGCCACCATGGCACTGTGCTGGGTAGGTGGAATCGATCATGGATGGACCGATGTAGATAACGAGGTTTTTCCACACAGGTATTAATACCAAGCAGCTGGCAAACCAAATGCTGGAGCTCAGCAAAGTGATCTCAGAGCTGAAAGAGGTTCTTATCCAACAGGTTAAGGAAACCTCTTTCCTCAGAAACACCATCTCGGAATGCCAAGCCTGTGGTGAGTTAAACGTCAGGCTATCGACTTTAGCGATTGTTAGTGACCTGTTAGGGTGTGGCATGGCACGGGCAGGGACAAAAGGTGGTTTAAAAACTGAACACACTGGGAAAGGCACAAAATAAAAGGACTGCGAGGGGTTGGAACAAAATGGGAGAAATAAGAATTTAACAAAGTGACACCAAAGCAAATACAATGAGCAACATGGGGAACAGGACTGAAGACCTGAACAAAGTGACAAGCACACAGTGACTAACCACAATGACGGACTAGGGACATGATCAAAAGCAGGCCCTTAAATACACAGGTAACCAGGACACAGGTGAATTAACTCACAATTAAGAAAGAGCAGGAACCAGGGAACCTAAGAAAGACTTAGGGGAAACAGCAGGAAAACCTATAAATATAAACAACTGGTGAAGCTGACCTAGAACTGATGACCAGAGGCCCACAGCCTCTGTGCCACATACTCAGCCTATTGAGCCACACAGCAGTTTGGGGAGCCATGAAAACACACAAGGGTCCAGCCCGAAGGCAGAGGAGGGACCAGGATGGGCAGCAACACCTGCTGGCCAAATGGGGAAGAGACATATAGGGCAGGGACGGACAGGCGCCGACCCTGACAGTAACTCATCTCCATCCAATGGAACTTTAATATTCAAATTAAGTCTAGCAATCAGCAGTACATTGTAATACCATTTATTATCAGTCAAAATCAAGAAACTGATTTTGATACAGCTCTGGAAAAAATTAAGACACCACTCTATATTTAAAAAAAAATCTGCATTTGTAAATCCTGGTTTAATCCTGGTTCTGCTGGCAGAAGGCTACTCTGTGCGACAGGCCCACTTCCAGGCTCAAAGTTTCTAAGACAGCAGTACGCAAGAACAAGATGCAGCAGGAGACACTGGGAATGATCAAAAATCAGCCAGGTTGAGGGCAGAAGCAACTTTCTAATGGCAGAGATGACCGTTAACTTACCCGACCGTGCCTTATAAATCAGAGGATGACCTTCAAAAGGAATGGGAAACATTAAGTGGTGTGAAGTGCACTGCTAGGACAGTTCGTATCAGGCTCCTAGAAGCAGGACTTAAGTCCCATATAGCAAAGAAGAAGCCCTTCATTAATGAGAAATAGAGAAGAACCAGGCTGCAGTTTCCAAAAAAATATATACTATTCAGAGACGCACACCCATACATTGAGAAATGAGTGAAACAAAAAGCTGTGTTCCAGAGCTGTATTTATGTTAGACAGTGTTTTATGTTTTATTCAATTAAATTTGAAATGTCCAGACTGGAAATGACTCTTTCAGTGCCATCTGGTTCCATCTGAAGGTCTTGGTGGCACTGAAGTCGAGAAGCCAAAGTGCAGCCCTGGCACGTGTTTCCGAGGCAGTGCGTGCTTCGAGACGGAGAGCGGGGTAGAGTGTGGCCCGTGTCCTGATGGATACACCGGAGACGGATTCAGTTGTGATGACGTGGATGAGGTAATGTCTCCCAGATTACAGGGTGATATTTCTTAGCTGGACTTTTGGCCCATTCACAATATATGTAGGCGGTGTTTAAAGGGGGCTGCTCAGAATTGAGTAAATGATTAAATACTCTTTTGGTTTGCATGATTATATATAAATATATACACACATACGCACACACACACACAGAATTAAACTTGTACCTCAAACGATAGAATTTTCCTGTCTTCGATACCATCGGCACTTGGTGGAGTGTAGCATGTAGACTGTGGCTGGACTTGGCTCCATGAAGAGCCCAGAAAACTTTACATATGGGTCAGCATGTTGCTAAGACATCCGTAAAAATCTTTTCACATCTCTTCTTGATCTTGCAGAGGACCACACAAAAAAGCATCTTAAAATGTCGCAGTTCAGTGATTACTCTCAAGTGTCTTTAGAGAAACAATAAAATGGACTTGGAATGCTGAATCTTTATTTTATCTTTATTATCAAGCTCATAAACTTCAATAAAAGTACACAGTTTTGAGCAAGTCGATTGTAAACATTTTAGAAAACGTTAAAATGCCTTTTTCAGTTTCTTTGTTTCTTTTTCCCCATGCCTGTTATGCCTTCTGAGGTTATGTGCTGCTGCCATGTGTTTTCAGTGTCAGTTTAAGCCCTGCTTCCCTGGAGTGCGCTGTGTCAACACGGCCCCTGGCTTTAAGTGTGAAGCCTGTCCCCGTGGCTACAGCGGGCAGGCGGTCGAGGGAGTCGGCATCGCCTTCGCACAAACGCACAAGCAGGTGAGATTTCATTTATAATGACTTAGAAACTATTAATAACATGGATTCTTTATAACATTCTTTAGGGATAATATTTGAAGAAATTTCTTTACAAATGAAATGATTCTTTTAACACTTTAATCATGGATGTTTTCAGCCACAGCCACACCTTACAAATATGTGAACTGCATGCAGCACAGCATCCTCTTAAATAGGCTTCCTCAGTGCCAACTACCCCCAGGCCCTGGGCCTTGCAATTTCCCCCAATCATCGCTCATTCCATCAATCACTGTGCCCCCTAGGGACACCCCCAAGAACAGCAACATGCACAATTTACAATAAAAATATAGGCCCTTCCCGAGAGCAGTTATAAAATATTATAACTTTCAGTTGTTTTAAAGTTTAAAATAGTAATACATGTTGTGTGTGTGTGTGGTTATGAATTCTTTTTATTTGAAAAATTCTGAAAATTTGATTTCTTGAGGTGATTCATATTCTTGAGATCTGATTTACATTTGCTGAGTGTTTATAATGTGACCCGTAGGTGTGCAGTGATATTGACGAGTGCAAGATGCTTAACAATGGAGGCTGCACAGCTAACTCTCTGTGTTATAACTCTGTGGTAAGGATACATTACTGTTTTTGACCAGCAACAGCCTCGGTACTCTAACAGGGGTGGGGGGTGGTGCTGTTACATATAATCCAAAAAGTGCTTGTGTATTCATATTTGTGTATGAGCTCTGGTAATAAAGATTACTGCAGAGAAGGTATCTTAAAATGGGTAATTGCAAACTGTGAAATAAACATAGATTTGTACACTGAATCAATTGCAAGCATTATGGTAAAATATTTAATTATTCGGTCCCAATCCTGGCAAGTGACTATTAATGAAATTATGATCATTTCAGTTAAGTGAGCAGAAGTGACGCTAATCTTTTATTGGCTATTTGATTGTTGAGCAGTACAGAGAAAAGCAGCTGCTCTATATTAGGGACTGACATGTAGTTAAAGCCTCTCACAGCACTATTTACTCCCCAGGGTTCGTACCACTGTGGCGCCTGTAAAACCGGCTACATAGGGGACCAGGCGATAGGCTGCAAGCCTGAGAGGGGCTGTGGAAACAGCTTGCGGAACCCCTGTGATGCCAATGCCCAGTGTGTGGAGGAGAGGGACGGCACCATCAGCTGCATGGTAAGCCTTACTCTGCCCAGGTTAGCCTGCCGAAGGAGGCCCAGGGGCCGGGTTCAGGGTTTTTTGGTTTTGCCTGCTGTGCATCAGAAGTTAGATAAAAAAGACTCAACATTTTATTCCAGAGATTCTAGAATTCTGGCTCATTTGCATTGCTTTTTTGAAGCTGGGTAACTGGCTTTTCAGTTTTAGAGGTTAAATATTGTTTAAACTGTATAAATCAGAGATGCTTCGGATTCAGTTATCTTGCTTGCGGAATTATTTAGCAATTAATTAATTACTTGGCCACGAGAGGTGGATATTTAAACCAAGCAGTTGAGTACTCTGTAATGGTGACTCTTTATAGTCAACTGGTTTCTGAACCTGAACTACCCACCTATGTTTACCACTTACTACAGGTGTATTCTAAAGTTTACCATAATTCTCCAAGTTAGTTAAATTTTGACTGGCAACTATGTCACAACACACGTTGGAATATAATTAACATTTAACAATTAACATGTAAGCATGATAATTTTACAGATAGGCATCAATCTAAAATACTAATGTCCAAATGATTAGAGTTGATTTTGCTTCAGAAATAGCCCTTAATAAAATGTGTGTGTCCCTTTGGTGCTCCTCAGTGTGGGATTGGCTGGGCTGGAAATGGCTACCTCTGTGGCAAAGACACCGACATTGACGGCTATCCTGATGAGAAGCTCAGGTGCAAGGACCAGACCTGCAAAAAGGTAACATGCATCCGCTGTATGAGCAGATTCTGCACATGACAGTTTGCAGGAGATTTGTACTCTAATTTACCACTTCTTTTTAGGATAACTGCATCTACGTCCCCAACTCTGGACAAGAGGATGCAGACAAAGATGGAATGGGGGATGCGTGTGATGCGGATGCGGATGGGGATGGTATTCCAAATGACCAGGTATGGCCGGTCTCCTTCACAGGACATGCTGGTCCCTTCTCAGCTTACTGAGCCAGCCCTACACTGCACCTCCTCCAGGATAACTGCTGGCTGAAGCCCAACATCGATCAGAGGAACAGTGATAAGGATAACCATGGCGATGCCTGTGACAACTGCCGCATGATAGAGAACCCAGACCAGAGGGACACGGACAACGATGGGAAGGGAGATGCCTGTGACGATGACATGGATGATGACGGTCAGACAGTGCTGTCCATCACATCTCTCTGAAAAAGCCTTTCGTGCTGCTGTTAATGCCACGTAGATGGTCTTAGTGAAAAGCAGGGCTCTGTCTGGCCAATGCATGTACAGTGTACTGTCCCTGTCCCTTGATGCAAAGCTGGCAATCCTAATAGAGCTCACCTACACTTTGACTGAACTGCAAGAGCACTGTAGCTACTACAGAACTATAAAACAGATGTTGTATCTGAAGCTCTTTTATGGCACCTTGATTAGACTCTAAACACTCATAAAAGCCACTATTCTATTGCACAGTTTATACAACAGGGCACACAAGACAGACGTCTTGGTTGGAAACATTACACTGTAAAAACACACATCTGTTTTCTTTGGGACAGACTAATGATGTGAAATTTACTTAAAATCACAAACAATCTGATGAATTCTTTTTAATGAATTGACTTTTGTTTTCAGAAAGAAGTTCACATGACAGAATGACAAATTTATTTATACACCAGAAGTCTAGATTTAACAGGCTCCAAATGATATGCCTCAGAAAGTTTAGTATTTGAGTCAGTTTTAAAGCTAAAGGAACATTTTATATTGTAGAATAAACCTAAATAAAAATTTCAGACTTTAGTAAATATTTATCTGATTTTCTTTTACGCCCCAAAATCTACAGTATATGTTATGGTTGCCAAAATGATTTTTGTAATAAATACTTCAAAATACAACTGGTTAAGCTCTGATAAGTCAAGTTACAATATGTAACATTTAAATGAAACATTACACAGGAAAAAATATTCTGCTACTCAGCAAAATTTATGTGTCTTATAGTAAATCGAGCGTGCTGATTCCAAATCTGAAGTCAGATTTATTGTAGCACGTCAGGATTTAAAGTTAAGTCAACTTGTTTAAAAATTAATCTGTACATTACGCAAACGAAAACTTGGTACATCATCAACATCCCATTGATGCATTCAAAGTAACAAAACTGCTAAAGACTCAACTTGGGCTTATTGAATAGGCCTAGTGTTCAAAAGTGCTTAAAGCATTTGCTTTTGTGTTTGTGGATGGTAGTA
>JAODKC010000130.1:7271979-7288092 GCA_026777985.1 Mormyrops attenuatus
CCCCCCCCCCCCCCCCCCCCCCCCCCCCCCCCCCCCCCCCCCCCCCCCCCCCCCACGGGTCCCAGCTAATTTTGTCGTAAGGATTTCAACATACTATAGTATGGCGTATAACCAAAGTACCGCCCAAGCCTACGCTAATAACTTTAAAACTGTTGACATTTTTTTCACCCATATCACTACACTGCTTGTATTTGTGTTTGTTGCAATAAATCTGCCCTCTCCTGGTCTGGTGGAATATCACTGTTGTATGCATGCACTGCCCATGACCATCCGCAGTCAAATGTAGTATGAACACAAGCTGCCCCACTCACGCCCGTCCACAGCATGAAAGCGCACATGGAAAAGTGAAGTAACTGGCCTTAACTGTAGCATGTGAGCACAAAAGTGGACCAGGAAGGAGGGGTACCATTAAAAAAGATTTTGCCCCTGAAAATCGATTACAATCGATTACAATTCGTGGAGTGATAGGGGGTCCTGGACAATACGGTTTGCAGAGTGGGGGAGGGGATCCTCGAAATTTCGCTGAACGGGGTGGGGGCGTCTAATTTTGTCTGCAAAATTTTACAACACCAGGATATATTATATTATATTACAATTTAAAAAAAGTCTCAGCCGGCCATCAGCCCAGTGTTTAAAAACTACCGTTTTAAGTATTCTTATTGGATGACCCTTACAAAGCCGACAAGCATGATTGGCTGCTGAAAGAGATGTCGGGATTTGATTGGTTACCATCAGACGAGTCACGTGGATTCAGTACGTACAATTTAAGACGATATGCGGCCAATAGCCAGCGGTAAACGTATAGTACAACGATAAATGAAACGAAGTTACTCACAATACTTAAGTTAAGTACCAAGTACCAGTCAGCTTCCAAGAAATACACGAAGAGCTGGATCAAATCATTTAATCAGTTACCCAACAACATATGCTTCCAAACAGGCAATTTAGTTATTATTACTGGGTACAGAATGACAACTTTACCGCTTTCATAAAGGGTGATTAACTAGCTTGTTAGATTGTTTAATTCAATTGACAAAAAAGGGTAGCCAACTACTTCATAATACAAATCTGTCCTCAATACAGGTAGTTGACGTCATTAAAAACAACACTTAAAACAAAGATAGTACCATGATATCAGCTGGTACATCTACAAGTGACTTGAAAAGGCTGGTAACGTCAACCTTTTTCCGAAAATATCTGCGTAAACTAATACCAAACGAATCCATGTCAACTAACTTGTGTCCCTGGCAATCTCCGCGAAGTGACCAAATGCGACTCGTGTCACGGAACGAGTATCGGTAATAAAAGTGATTTTTTTTAATTATTCTTCTCAAAATACACCGGTTTCATTAAATAATGTCACCAAATGATAGTCGTCTTACCTTCCTGCGGCAGCTATCTGTCGCGGCTTTTCAGGGAGTGCGCTGTCTTAATTTGCCAGAAAGTTCCCGTTTAAAATACAAGCTGGCAGCGATACACAAAGCAGCGAGGACGCGCAGCAGGAAGACGGGACCCGACGACACAGCTCGCCGCCGTGGCTTCACCGTTTCAGCGTGCACCAATTGGTTTAGAGACCACCAGAGCCCAAAGGAGACCAAATCAAAATGGCTGCTACCTCAAAGTGGGGGGAGCTGTAAAGATAACAGGCAGAGAGGATAGGCGGGGATATGTTGCGTAAGGAATAGGAAGGGGACGGCGCATTACTGCGGAAAACGCCCAGAAAATGGCGTTATAATCTATATAAGGAGAAATAGGCGTCGGTATTGTCCGCCCGTTGGCCTTTGGAAAAGGAAATGGGCGTGGCCAAAACAACAAGTGGGCGGGGCAATTTTTACACGCAAGACTATTTTACATATATCTCGATTTACGACGTCTGATTGGATCAGGTCAGCGACGAGTGTGGTTGACGTAGATACGCCGGAAATTAGTGCAATATGATGGCGCAGGAATGGTTGGAATAGGTGGGGTATGATATCATCGCGAAAAACCCTAAATTATGAGGTCATACTTGAGTCAGTTGATGCTGTAGAACAAAATAGTTTGTAACACGCTTATTTTTGGTTTAAATTCCTGTATACACATTTTGATTTGAAAAATGTGCTATCCAACTACCCTATATCCTCTCTGAATTATTTTCAGAATTCTAATATTTGCCATGTCCATAAATGTACAAGGAATGTGTTTTCTTGGTGGCACAGGTATATAGTTTAAACATACTGTAAAGACAAAAAATACCCAGATGCACAAAACAATAAATGCAGTGGATATAAAAAGTGTACACACCCCTGTTAAAATGCCAGGTTTTTGTGATGTAAAAAAACGAGACCACAATAAATCATTTAAAAAAAATTTCCCACCTCCCATGTGACCTATAAGCTGTCCAATTCAATTGAAAAACAATTAGGGGGAAAAAAATAAAAAACATACAATAAGCTGGTTGCATGAGTGTGCACACCCTTAAACTAATACTTTGTTGAAGTACGTTTTGATTTAATTACAGCATTCGGTCATTTTGGGTACACACCTGCCATCAGGTAAAGTAACTCTGATTAACCCCAAATAAAGTTTAGCTGTCCTAGTAGGATTTTCCTGACATTTACTCAGTTGCATCCTACAGCAAAAGCCATGGTTCACAGAGAGCTTACAAAGCATAAATGGGATCTCGTTGTTGAAAGCTATCAGTCAGGAGAAGGGTACAAAAAAAATTCCACGGCATTACATATACCATGGAACATAGTGAAGACAGTCATGAAGAAGTGGAGAAAATATGGGACAACAGTGATGTTACCAAGAACTGGACATCCCTCTAAATTTGATGACAAGACAAGAAGAAAACTGGTCAGGGAGGCTGCCAAGACACCTACAGCAACACTGAAGGAGCTGCAGGAATTTCTGGCAAGTACTGGTTATGTGTTACATGTGACCATAATCTCTTGTATTCTCCATATTTGTGGACTATGGGGTCGGGTCGCACGACGGAAGTCTTTTCTTACAAAGAAAAACATCCAGGCCCAGCTCAATTTTGCAAAAAACATACATAATGTCTCCCAAAAGCATGTGGGAAAATGTGTTATGGTCTGATGAAACCAAAGTTGAACATTTTGTGTACAATTCCAAAAGGTATGTTTGGAGCAAAAACAACACTATGCATCACCAAAAGAAGACCATACCCATGGTGAAACAGAGTGGCAGCAGCATCATGCTTTGGGGTTGTTTTTATTCCGCTGGAACTGGGGCTTTAGTGATAGTGGAGGGAATTACGAACAGTTCAAAATATCAGTCAATTTTAGCCCAAAACCTCCAGGTGTCTGCTAGAAGCTGAAGATAAAGAGGAATTTCACCTTTCAGTGTGACAATGACCCCAAGCATACATGCATATCAAAAAATAATGGCTTCACCAGAGGAAAATTAAAGTTTTGGAATGGCCCAGTCAGAGCCCAGTCCTAAATCCAACTGAAAATCTGCGGGGTGACCTGAAGAGGGCTGTGCACAAGAGATGCCCCCACAAACTGACAGATTTGGAGCATTTTTGGTAGGAAGAGTGGGTAAATATTGCCAAGTCAAGATGTGGTATGGTGATACACTCCTACCCAAAAAGAATGAATGCTGTAATTAAATCAAAACGTACTTCAACTAATTATTAGTTTAAGGGTGTGCACACTTATGCAACCAGCTTATTGTATGATTTTTATTTTCTATAACAGATTATATCTGCCTGTAACAGATTTGTTTGTTTCTCAATTGAATTGGACAGGGTATAGGTCACATCAAAGGTGGGAAAAGTTTTTAAATGATTTATTGTGGTCTCTTTTTTACATCACAAAAACCTGGCATTTTAACAGAGGTGTGTACACTTTTTGTATCCAATATCGAATGAAATAAATAAAAAGACAGAAAATAAGAAACTGTACTGAGGGCTCTTACTCTCATCTTTCACTCGAAGAGGCGCTGACCAGGATGAGAAGGGTCAGACAATATTTTATTAGTCCTGTTCATTACCTTTGATGCGTACAGGGGCCATTTTACAGAAACTTTGAGTATAAGATAGGGTTTTTCCCAATTTTATATTACAAGAGGAAGTCCTATCTATCCTATCCTACCTATCTTATCGTACCTTACTTTATTCTCAACCTGCACTTCTGTTTAACTTCCAAGTTAGTGCCAGTGGTTGTGGTAAGTTTATTGCTGTAAGCACCTTCCCAGTAGTTCATCTTCGAATGAAAAGTACCTAGTCTAGAGTACTTAAAAAGGGTTTTGGAACTGCCTTCAAGGAACAACAATTGGACCATGTTCCTGCAGTGTGAACACAACAAAAGTCCCTGGTTCTGGAAAAAACGCTTCTGCAATGTGAAAGTGCCTTATTTGTATGGTTCAAGTGCATCACAGAGTCACTTTGTGAAGTGCAGTCGCTGGTGTACAAGGAGTTGTGGAGCACCAATACTGAAGAAGATGGGGTTTCAAATGTGGCTGTCATGGATCCAGTAGGAGAGAGAAGTCATGGAACCAGTAGCAGAGAGATGGCTGGACATTGAGAGTTTGTCAAATAATAGATCAGAGCTGATAGTGTTAAAGGCAGAGCTGAAGTCCGCAAATAGAATCCAGGCATAAGTCTAGCTGTCCAGGTGCTCCTGAATGTATTGCATGGTCATGTTGATGGCATTGTCAACAGATGTATTTGATCTGTATGCAAACTAGAGGGTCCTGGAGAACTTCAGTAGTGGTTTTGAGAAATTGTTGGGTGATTTTCTCAAAGAACCGCCTAAACATAGAAGTCAGGGCTACTGGCCTGTAATTATTCTGGCAGGAGATTTTTGGATTTTTAGGAAGAGTTAAAGCAGGCAGGTTTTGTGCATTGGCTCAGACTCTGATTGAAGAGGTCAGCAAAGACAGTGGATCCGCATAATGTCTATGTCAGGGTCAGTGCTGTCCAACTCTGCCCTTCATGTCTCTTCCCAGTTTTGACCAGTAGGCATCGCTGGTCATCCCACCTTTCTCCTCCCTGTTTTTCATCCTGGTCTGTTTCTCTTTTTCACCTGGGGGAATTCCATGAAAGTAGCTAACAAAAGGCAGACTTTCCCGAAAAGTCAGACTCAAACTAGCACCATCTCTAAACTTAGCCTCATGTCGTTCCACTAATACAGTTCAACTTTTATTAAGGCTCATACAAGACAGACTTGCATAGTGACTAAACAAAATATAAAAATATCTTCCTGTTCATATTATTTTAACTGATTTTTTTTTCAGTTTCAGTCATTGCATTTCATGCTTGACCTTTCTAATATGGGTATGCTTTTACTTGAATTATTTTGGAACTAATTAGAATGCTGAGACATGATTTTTTAAAATAGGCTTTATTATATTTATTACACAACATTAGTAGTGAGATCGCGGAATTTCGTCCGACGGAACGATCTTTTGGGAATCTGTTCCCAAACATCAGACATTCTTTGAGACAATGCTTAACTAAGAGAGAGACACTGTGGCCTGTACTATGAACCGGGGTTACTGGCTTATTGGAGTAACTTGTCGAATTTAAGGTAGTCTGGGCAAAATGTACGTGAAAGAATATGAAGTCCAATTAAACTGTGGTACCTTAAATCCGACAAATTACCCCGATAAGCCAGCAACCCCGCTTTGTAGTACAGGCCACTGGTCCAGAGCAGACTTGTTCACTCGCCTAAGTTACCATGGTAGCTCAGCAGGGATTCATTTAAGACACGTTGATGGAACAGAATTCCCTTAAATGAGCTAGACTTGTCGAAATAAGTCAGACTTTCCCTTAATCCTGTTACGATCGCCGTCCGGCGATCAGGCAGGAAGTGGGGAATGATAAAGCAGAAAGCCGGGAATCGAGGAAACAGGGTTTTATTTGGAACAAACAGGGAAAAACAGGGCAGATGGCAACTAACATCAATGACGGATCTGGGGAGATGGAACAGAACGCGGACTAAATGCACAAGACTACAGGCAGGAAATGTGGAACAGCTGGTAAAACGTAAGGATTCCAGACGAGGGTAACGAGGTAGGCGTAACACACGTAGGGGCTGGACGATCGGTTGTGACAGAACCCCCCCAAAGGCGCGCCTAGGGAAGAGGGAAGAGGCGGACAAGACGGGACCGGGAGAACAGGACCTGGAAAACAAAACAAGACCATGAACGGGGAACCAGAAACAAGACAGAGACACAGAACTGGGACAGGGACAGGACGTAAGACAGGACCTGACACAAAACAGGGAATGCAGACAGGCAGATCAGGAAAGGAGACACAGGGGGAGCAGAGAACAGAGGAACAGAAGTACGAGGAGCGAACGGAGGAACAGAAGGACGAGGAGGGAATGTAGGAACAGAAGGACAAGGGGGGAACGTACTGTAGGAACACAAGGACAAGGAGCAGAAGCAGGAGGCACAGAGGGACGAGGAACTGAGACAGGAGGAACAGGGTGACGATAGGAGGCACAAAACATGGAGGCCAAAACTAGGGAGGCGGACACAGGGGAGCCCTAGGGATCCTCGGTGGGTGACGGGTGTTAGCTTGAGGGGTCGCCGGTGACCAGAAGGCCGGAGCCGAGGGGACCCCAGGTGACAGGGCGACAGGAGCAGGGGACGACCAAGAGGGGGGCAAGGAGACGGGCAAAGGGACAGGCGGAGGAGTTGAGGAGGAAGTCGGAGGGGACGGCCGTGCCGACAAGGAGGGATGGGCAGCCGACACAGGTGACTGCGAGGCCAAGGCCAGCAACAGAGTCATCCACCGACATGCCGTAGCGGTCGAAGGGGAGGTGCCGTGGAGGGCACCGCAGGCGGACGGGCAGATGTGGGAGGTGAGACCGAGGACGGTTGGCGAGCCCTTGGAGGGGGACCCTCAGGCGAGCAGGCACACGGGGAGCCGCAGGCAAGCCCCGACCCCTGCGTCGGTGTCCTCTACCATTTCGGGACACCGAGAGACAGGAGTCCAGCCGGGATCAACCCTTCTGGGGTAACTTCTCCGGGTGGAGCCCTTCGGGGCCATGAGGGAGGTCCCTGAGGGGTCCCATTCGAGCTCCTCCTCCCCATCCAATAAGGGAGGAAGCGCAAGGGTCATACAGTCTGGGACCTCCTCGGGGACAGAGCCTGGATGCCTGCGAGCTGGTGGAGCTAGAGCTGGGTCAGGAGCTGGGGAGACTAGAGTAGGAGGTGTCGAAGACGGATCAGGTGGCATAGGGACCACCAGGAACGGTGCTGGGGTCGGCACCCTTGACGCAGGGGCCACCCGCTTGGGGATCGTTGATACCTGCGGAATAGCTGCCCCCACGGACCTGGCCCTCTTGAGAGCCGGGCGCGTCCCCAAAAAGGGGTGAGCTGCCGGTGCTGGGTGCTCGGAGGTAGCACCAGATACTGGTGCAGCAGCAGCCGGCAAGCAGGTTCCGGGCTCAGGTGAAGTGATGACGTGCAGGGGCAGAGCAGAGACGGGCGGAGCTGCCGGGACATCAGGCGCGGGCAGAGCTGGGGCCTTGGTCGTGGTGGGCGGAGCCATCAGAGCCCCGGGTCAGAGGCGAGGCCGTAGGCGCAGCCGGAACCCTGGAGGGCAGTGACACCGGAGCCTCTGGAGCAGAGCCGGGGCAACGGGCGCTGCGGGCGGAGCCGGGGCAGTGTGCGCTGCAGCGGGTGAAGGCGCCAGAGCGTTGGCCGGTGAGACAGGCAGGACGGGCGGAGCCGGCGAGACAGGCAGGATGGGCGGAGCCGGCGAGACAGGCAGGTGAGCGGCGGATGAGGCCACAACAGACAGGCAGGCGGCGGGTGAATCCGCAGTAGGAGCACCCTCAGGCGGAGCAGGCAGGACGGGCAAGCCGGGCTGGACAGGCAGGTTGGGCGAGCCAGGCTGGACAGGCAGGACAGACGGTTCAGGCGAGACAGGCAGAGCTGGCGAGTTTCTAACGAGTTTGCTGACGAGGATTTGGGTGAGTTGTTCTCCTGGTCTCCATTCTGTTTCCAGCAGTGTATGTCACATCCCTGTCAACCATCTTTCATTGAAAGCCCAGAATCAGAGGTACTTACTGTGATTCCAGTGGAATATCACAACTTCCTGAATGTATTCAGTAAGTCCCAATCGTTTCAGTTTCCCCTCATCGGTGCTCCTAGAAGAGGCTCTGCTTCATAAGAGTCATCTGTTTTCCCTGTCCAGACCAGAAGAAGAAGTGTTAAACACCTACATCGAAGAAGGCTTGTGATAAGGTACTATATGTCTGTCTACATCACCAGTGACAAATGATATCACGGTTAAACGGAGAGAGCCCTTGCCTCTAATCCCCTCATCTCTTGAGAAATTATGCGATGTGGTGATATTTACCAAGATAGACCTGCAGCACGCATATAATCTGATACGGATTAGAGAGGGGCGCGAGTGGTAGACCTCTTTCATTAATCACACTGGACAATATGCATCTTCGGTGATGCCTTACGGACTAGCCAATAGCCCGTCTATCTTTCAAACGTTCATGGAGTATGCAGTGATGAAATACTTATTTACTCCTCATCCCTTGAGCAACATATTCGCCATGACTGAGAAGTCCTGCTGTGGTTGCAGGATAATGTTTAAATATCACATTATTATAAACAAACGAGCAGCTTAAAAACAGAAGAGAACCCTGAACCCTATTTCAAAGGAATATTTTCAAACTAGCTGAACATCACAACTTAATACTTGGATTTGGCCAGCCGGAGCGGGACCCTCCTAGAGGGGATGACCCCGCTCACGGGCGCACATGTCATAAAAGACGTGCGCGAAAAACTCCGGCTGTTATTGGAGCGGGTGACGGAGAGGCGGCTCCAGCCGCTCGCTCTCTGCGGGGCGACCCCGCCACAACCGACCAGCCGGAGACGGAGGAAGAACAGGCGCCAGGGGAGAAACCCGGAAGAAGCCCCGACAATCTACCCGGGAGCTTGCTTTCTCCCCGCAGCCTCTCTCCCCGCTAGAGATCGGGAAGAACCCCTCCCGATACAGCAGCCAGCAGGGAGCACCGCAGCCGCCCAGCCGCCGTCACCAGCAGCCTCCATATTCAGGGGAGGTTACCTGGATTTTAAGGGAATCAGGGCCGTACTAGACGCAATCCCGCGGGTCCCGCGATCCCTTAAAGGCATGATGCCCCGCCTGGAAGCGCCGTCTCTAGAAGCGCTGTCCGAGGCGCCGGATCCGGTGCCCGCGGCCCCGCTGCCGCCGCTACGCCCGCGGCCCCGCTGCCTGCTGCAGCCGCCGCTACGCCCGCGGCCTCGCCTGCTACAGCCGCCGCTACGCCCGCGGCCTCGCCTGAGGCCGCCGCCTGTCCTGCCTCGCCTGTCCTGCCGGCCTCGCCTGAGGCCGCCGCCTGCCCTGCCTCGCCTGTCCTGCCGGCCTCGCCTGCTGCCGCAGCCGCTCTGCCCACGGCCTCGCCCGGCTCACCCGACTCGTCTGCCCCGCCTGCCTCGCCAGTCTCGTCACCAGTCCCCGAGAGGGTCCCGGACTGTGGGACCATTACTCCTCCTCCCGTGCTAGAGGAGGAGGAACTTGAATGGGATCCCTCGGGGACCCACCTGATGGACACCAAGGACTACGAACTGGCCCCTCCATCATCACGGCCACAGGGTGGAGCACAACCTGGCCCGCGCCTGTCGGTCTCCTGGAAGGGGAGAGGCCACAGGTGCAGGGACCGGGTCCCTCCCACCCTGCCCCC
Source organism: Mormyrops attenuatus (assembly GCA_026777985.1). Lineage (NCBI taxonomy): Eukaryota > Metazoa > Chordata > Actinopteri > Osteoglossiformes > Mormyridae > Mormyrops > Mormyrops attenuatus. The sequence continues at coordinate 7,281,663 of JAODKC010000130.1, forward strand.
TGTCTCGCCCGTGCATCCCTTGGCGGTGGCTCGGTGGCTGCCTGCGGCTCTGGCCCGGCTGTCACCTCCGGGTCCCCCTCCGGTGCCTCGTCGCCCGTCTGTGGTCCCTCCGACGATGCCTCGTCGGCCGCCTCCGGGTCCCCCTGACTCAGCTCGTCGGCCGCCTCCGGGTCCCCCTGCTCCGGCTCGGCGTCGGATGGTGCCTTCCCCGGCTCCGGCTGTCTCCTCGCCCCCTGTGTGGTCTCCTCCGGCTCCGGCCTCCCGTCCGCCTGCGGCCCCTGCGGCTGCCTGCCCTCGCCCGCCTGGGTTCCCTCGGGCTCCCCTTGCTCCTCCGCCCTTTCCCTTCCTGCGTCCGGGTCTGTTCCCTCCTCGTCCCTTTGTGCCTCCTGCCTCCGTCCCTCTGTGCCTCCTCCGTTCACTCCTGGTCCTTTTGTTCCTCCATGTCTGGCTCCCCCGTCGTCTCCTCTTCTGGTTTGTCTGTCTGCGTTCCCGGTCCTTTTTCAGGTCTGGCTTGGCTGTTGCCCCTGTGCCTGTTCTGTGTTTCCGTCCTGTTTCCTCCTGCTTAGTGGGACTGGTGGTGTGGACACTTGATGAAATGACCCAGGCCACTTTTCGTCAGCAGGCTCCGCCGCCCAGCTGCCCCACTGGTAAAATCTATGTGCCCCCACAGTTTCAATCTGCCACAATCCGGTGGGTCCACACACCACCCAGCTCAGGTCATGTTAACCAAACCAGAATATGTTTTATATTTTAGATTCTTCAAAGTAGCCACCTTTTGCGTTGATGACAGCCTTACACACTCTTGGCACTCTTTCTCTCAATCAGATTCATGAGGTATTGACCAGGAATGGTTTTCAATGAACAGGTGCACCTTGTCAAGAGTTAATCACCCCTGCCAAACATACACTCAGAACTACATACCTTTAATGAATGAATTATAAGCCACTAAGTCAAAAGCAATGGATGGTTGTCCCCTCACACTCCAATACTATAGCGAGCACCATATATAACTCATCTTATAACACATACTCCGAAATAGAGGCTAACGGACAAGCAAATAAGTGGATCAGCTTTGGGTACGGTGAGGGAATAGACATGATCGAATTAGCAATGGGATGGAAAGGCTACTCACATTTGGTGAGGAATTTAGAGCCATTTTTTAAAAAACTATCCTCTTAATTTTTTGCCACATATGTACATTTTAAGAAGAGGGTCACAAATAAAACACCACCTACTGACATGTCTGTGCTCAATTCAAATAGATGTCGCCAAATCCAGTCTAACTGTGTGTTAGCTAGTCATGGCATTTACCTTGCAGCTGTTTAGCTCAACTAAACTTCAGCTAAACACACGTTTCTGTGTTATAAATGATCATTTATATTACTTACCTCGTTCAATAGGTCGCTCTTGGAATTTCTGGTCTCGTCAATACTGTTAGAGAGACTAGCTCGGCTTTCTCCACTACTCCTATCCACTTGTAACTCTTCTGACTTTTGAATTTTGGGTGAATAATCACAGTCACACTTATCCAAGTCTGTGTGGGTGTGCAAGCACAATGGGTGCTGTGAAGCTCCAGAAAAACATATAAACCTGGTTTTTGCTTGAGGTGTCCGGCATGGAATGATATCAAACTTGGAGGAGTTGGAGTGAGGAATTACAAAAGAAATGTACGATTCCCCAAGATAAGGCCATAAAACACGCAGATGGCCACTAGTTCCTGGAGAGAACTTGCACACAGTACTGTAATGTAAAGGATTTGGGTGAGGTGTACACAACACAACACTCATCATGATAACTCTTTGCTTGCTGCAATATATTTTCATGGCTCTATTAGAGCTACATGTGGTCCAAAAAAGATGTCTGTCTTGGGCTAAATGTGGACCAAAACAGATGGACTAAACCCAGCCCATTTTCAATGACTGTTTTGGTCTAAATAAAAGTCTGGCCAACCAGATTTAGCCCAAAAAACAACGGCCATGGACATTTGGTGCTGGGTAGGAAGGGTGATTTCACTATGAGACTGGTGACCTGGCTGGCAAAAAGACACTGAACAGTATGTGGCCTCCTGTACTGATTGCACCCAGCTCAAGTTGTCCAACCAACCTGCTTCTAAGCTGCTTCCCGTCTCGACCATGGTCGCATTTGACCATGGATTTTATTACTGACCTCCCATTGTCCCAAGGCATCGACCTTGACCAGGTGAATTGATCTGGTTATAAACCTGAAACCTAAAGTTGCCCACTTGTAAGAAGCTCTTCTGAATTCGTACCACCTACACTACCCAGCATGTATCGAATCTCTCCAGCCTTTCATACCTCACTGTTGAAACCTGTATGCTACAGTTCTGCACATCCCCACATAGATGCTGTCATCCTGCCTCTTGAACTCTATGAGAAGGCAATAAGGTGTACATAGTTCGTGCCCTCATTGATTCTGGGAAGGGTGCAGGGAAGGGTACAGTCCAGAAGACACTCGCAGGTTTCCGCCAGCAATGTTGTGGACCCTGACCTGACCGTCGCTTTCCATCGGGACTTTGTTCCTCTTCTTTGTCTTGTGGATCATCATAGGACTGACCTTTTGGCTACCAGACTTCCTACACCTCCTTTCCCAGCTATAACTATTCCCCCTCAATTCGGATTCTGTTTGTGTCAGTACTTCAATAAAGATCTCGGTCTCCAGCATCTGGATCCCCTGTCTTTCCTGCCTCCTGGTTGTAACAACTTGTCAGGGATGATGACAGGAGGGGAAAGGGGGGGCCATGAGAGCCTTTGAAGAGAGATCTGACAGTGGGGGAGGGAGAGGCAGACAAGGTGTCACCAGTTGGGAGAAGGGGGTGGCAGCAGTCTTTGTTGACCAAACCATGCCGGACTCTGCTCTCAACTACATTAAAATGATGTGATTGGCTAATGAATGAGTATAACCCAGACCCTGTTTGTTGTGCTGCTAAAGTAAATGCATGTTTACAGTAAATTGCAATTTTAATTTTTATGCATCATTCTAAATAAAAACTCAAATTAATGGAGAAAATTGATTTGTCTCTCAGTTCGTATGTGTGCAATTGATTATGCAAGTAACACTTCAAACTCCATGTTAAAAAGTTAAATTAATGTGTGCTGTCCTGCTTCTATTTATGGGAGAGCGGTTAGTGATATTACTGTTCAATAGAATTACAGTGGAATCCGCTTATAGTGATCAAGTCTGTCTGGGTGAAATTGATCACTATAAACGGATGATCATTATAACTGTTTTTTTTCCCTTTTTCTTTATGTCTCAGGCAAATTACCAGCTCATTGACATTTGTATACTTATTACATGAATATAAGGTAATAGCATGGACAATGTTGCTATTTACAGAATTTTATTGACTCAAAATACAGTACAGCTTTTTCAAACACGTTTCGAATTACAGCACTGTACAAATTAAATTACTGAATATGCTATAATACTGTAGCACCGGCGGCATCTGCATGTCCCAGCATGCCTTGCGAGCACAAGTATAGCCCTGTGTATGTCTTGTATATAGCCCCTGTTTGTTTTTTAGTGTAGGTACTTGGGCTGTGTATCTGGTTAACGCGTGCGCCTTTAACTGTAGTTGTACTCAGTTCTTGCCTGATCTTCGTGCGTCTTAGCCATTCTGTAATTACCTGCCGTGTGTGTGCCTTACTGTCCTTAGTGTAACTTCCCTGTGTTTCCCAGTCATTTATGGCTTTTGTGGTATTTTTGCTTGTTTTGCGGTCCCTTTAAAGAGTAACATAAAGAACTTCATGTCAGTCCGCCGCTTGTTTTTTTTTATTTGCCGCTGCCCCGATTCCTCTGTCTGCTCGGTGCTTCAATGCAGAACATTATTGTACATAAAATATAGCTTATTGTACTTTCTCCGTTGCATATCAGACTTTCTTCTTACTGTCATGTTTTCTGTGCACACAGAATTAGCCTCAGGTTGCTAGCCAGAAGCAGACAGGTTACTGCAAGGCAAAGTAGGCTTATCAAAGTAAAGTTATTGTAAAAAAATTAATTAGCGTAGTTTTAATTTTTTCTGTATGTTGTGTCATGTATAACAAGAGCCAAAATTAACACTTTTAAGTGGACTACTTCACTACTATAAGCAAATTATTTAAACAGTATTTGTATAGGAATGATTCTGACCCAAGCTTTTTGATGTTTATAAGTGGATGATCACTATAAGCGGATTCCACTGTCTTTGCTGCCGTTATGTTTTTACTTAATTAAAAACCATAAAATTTGAATTCATGACAGAAATCTAAATATTTAAGACACTACATGCTGTATGCAGGGCACAGTGAAAAGGTATGGACAGTTTTTAAGTTGTAAGAAAATACAGCTTGACTTGTAAGGGTATGTCAGAAACGTTTTTGGGACATACCTGCTAAATCATCAGATTTATGAAAATATATGCCCATCTGTGTCACTCTATAACAACACAATGTAGGCTACATATAATTTATGACATTGCTTAAACAATGCCTATTTCTAAGTGGTGCCTTCTAATGTAAAATAATTGTCAGATTGGGTCCGCAGTTCATGTACTAGTGGTAAAATAGAAAAAGCATGTTGTTCGTTGATATTGCCTGACGTCACGCTTCTCCAGCTTCAATTCTTATACTCGGTGCAGAGCTGTACATCATAATGCGTTTAATGTGTGTTATGTTAACATCAAATGCTAGTGGAATTTGCACACACATACACTTACTTAATCCATTCCATTGAGCCATTCTATAATACTTTTTCAAGTAGAAGGTTGGAAATTATTTTATTGGGAATACATCATATCGGCGCAGACCGCTGTGTCTCTGTGCATTTCAACCAATCAGATGGTGGTGACGCAACCAGCTCAGTTTAGTTATGCTAGTAAGCAGGGCCATGCGAGCAAGTTTACAGGTTGGGTAAAGGTTGCACACATTTCGCTGGAAGTCCCTTTGTGGTTCTACTTGGGCACAGCTTGGTTGTTGGTGGCAGTGTAAAAGCACCATTAGGACATCAGCACCACATTATCATATACAGAATAGTGTTAGGGCCACCTAAAATGAATAACATTATAAAACATTTTAAGATTAAATTCGAAAATTAAATGGTAGAAGCCTGTCAGTGACTGTAATATGCACAGCTAAAAAAATGAAAGGAAAAAATGAAACACTTTTTAATCAGAGTATAGCATCTAGTCAGTTAAACTTTAGGGATATTGATCTGGTCGGTTCAGTGACAGAGGGGGGTTTAAAGCAGTTTCAGCTGCTTTGGTGTTAATGAAATTAACAACAGGTGCACTAGAGGGGCAACAATGAGACGACCCCTAAAAGAGGAATGGTTTAACAGGTGGACTAGAGGGGCAACAATGAGACGACCCCCAAAAGAGGAATGGTTTAATAGGTGGACTAGAGGGGCAACAATGAGACGACCCCCAAAAGAGGAATGGTTTAACAGGTGGACTAGAGGGGCAACAATGAGACGACCCCCAAAAGAGGAATGGTTTAACAGGTGGAGGCCACTGACATTTTTCCCACCTCTTCTTTTCTGACTTTTGTTCACTAGAGTTGAATTTGGCTATGGTCAGTATCACTACTGGTAGCATGAGGCGATACCTGGACCCTACAGAGGTTGCACAGGTAGTCCAACTCCTCCAGGATGGCGCATTAATATGTGCCATTACCAGAAGGTTTGCTGTGTCTCCCAGCATAGGCTCAAAGTCATGGAGGAGATTCCAGGAGACAGGCAATTTCTCTAGGAGAGCTGGATAGAGCCATAGAAGGTCCTTAACCCATCAGCAGGACCGGTATCTGCTCCTTTGTGCAAGGAGGAACAGGATGAGCACTGCCAGAGCCCTACAAAATGACCTCCGGCTGGCCACTGGTGTGAATGTCTCTGACCAAACAATCAGAAACAGATTTCATGAAGGCGGTCTGAGGGCCCGACATCCTCTTTTGGGCCCTGTGTTCACTGCCCGGCACTGTGGAGCTTGATTGGCAGCCAGAATTGGCAGGTCCGCCACTGGTGCCCTGTGTTTTTCATAGATGAGAGGTTCACCCTGAGCACATGTGACAGACGTGAAAGCCGTGGAGAACGTTATGCTGCCTGTAACATTGTTCAGCATGACTGGTTTGGTGGTGGGTCAGTGGTGGTCTGGAGAGGCATATCTATGGAAGGAAACACAGACCTCTACAGGCTATACAACGGCACCTTGACTGCCATTAGGTTAAATACCAATAACAAATAATACAAATATTACAATACCAAAATTACAAATGGCTCTAATACAAGGAACTTAATATACAACAATATATATTATATAAATATGTTATATATATACTATATATTATACATATTATATATTATATATCATATATATACAGTGCCTGACAAAAGTCTTGTCACTTAACCAAGTTGTAGGAACACCAAATAATAACTTGACGTGTAG
>JAODKC010000130.1:7304965-7331676 GCA_026777985.1 Mormyrops attenuatus
TTTTTTCTCTCGCCGTGAACAATGACACGCGGTCACGTGACTGATGTTTCGAAACATTTCGTAAACTCCGTATCGAGACCAGAAGTTTCGAACGTCTTCGGAACGGATCGGTCCTTGGTCCCGAAATTGCCATCTCTATTTAAAATGCTTATGCAATGGGTAGAATTCCATAGTGTTGTGCAGCCACCATGTGTAAAAATAATGAATCTTTTTAATTTGATGATTGCGCAGATTTTGACTGAAGTAACAAGCTGTCTGTCTTAACTGTTAACTATAAAATTCCTTTAACATATTAAAATCTTGATGCATAGTTTGATATTACATCCATAAAATTTCATTAATAGAAATTAATCAATTCCTAATAAGAATGCTAAAACTAATGGCCAGGTAAAGGCCACAGTTCCCATATATTTTGAAAGGTTGAAATAAAATCAATTTAAAGACCCAGTGAATATTCTTCCATTATTTTAATAAAATAGTCACAATTTTGATTGCAGGTTACATAGCATTATTTTAAACATATATACAAATGTCACCAACTTCTGTGATAATACAATCTGTTTCAATACTTCTGACAAGGCGGCAAACTTGTTTAGCTACAGAGCTAAAAAGAAAACGGCACATTAAGATTACAGAAACAGGAAACGGCAAAAGCAACATTTATGGTCATGTCTTCAGGCAGAAAAAATGTTAGAATAAGCTACAAGCATAACAGGTAATAAGTGAACCCCTGAAAAAGAAGAAAAAATTCTTATATTTTGAGCCACAAACTGAAAGATCAAAATCTGAATATGGAAAGGTCTGTGACGTCCATACTAAAGTGCAATTCTATTCCCATTGACATTTTAAAGACCTTTTTTAATAAAAAAAAAAAAATATATATATATATATATAATAAAACTTTATAGAGAATGAGATTGTCTATAAATTGGGGACTCTAAAGCAGGTAATGTGATTTATTCTTCATTCATGAAGTCAACCAGTTTCATCACGGCAGCCATATTAAATATACATAGCTCAGTGCTGACACATGGCCCCTACAAAAACAAAGATGAAAACCACACGAACCAATGAACACTTTCTACATAACTACAGATCGGCCACGAGCGCTGAACCAGGAGGGGGGGGGGCTCCGGAGCCCTGCCCGCCCCTCAACCGCCATGCTCATCCACAAAGACAGCTGACCCACTTATAAAGACCGCGCTGTGTTCATCTACCTCGTCCACAACTCTCCTCTCTGAGGTTTTTCCAGCAATTTACCAAGCTCACCTATGTGTGCAGAGGGTTTGTGTATTCAAGCTATTTTACTTTTAACCCCTTTAAAAAAATGTGAAAAGACATCACATCAGGGAAGTCTCATGCAACTCATACCACAAGTGTTCACGAACCTGCAACTGATATATACAGAAATACTGGACAGTATACCTACTGAAGATGAACAATGGATGGCTGTAATATACTGTATCCATGTCACTAATCCTTACAGGGAATTCAAAAAAGGTAGTTTCCTCAATGCTTCTCAGGCAAGCAAAATTGGGAAACATTATCTGAAGAACTTGGGGGTGGAAAGAGACAAAAAGTGTTTCAGGCTCTTTTGCTAGCATGAAGGCATTGGGAAACTCCTTAACGGTGCGTTTGCGAAAAGAATAACCAAGCAGAAGACAAGAGCACATTCATTCACAAAGCGTCCTTAAACTGTGAACATATTCCACACAGCAAAGAGGACAACCTGAAGTCACCTGCATGTGGATTTGGCATGGCTAGAGAACTCCAAATCATTTACACAAGAGCTTTGAATAATTATACATACCACTTGTTATTTTACTGAAGATCAAGTATGACTGCTTGAGAGTATGAAAATCTCAGTATCTGAAATCTTTCTACATTTATAAACATTTTACAATGATCAGTTATCCATGATAAAAAAAAAGACTGGGCACAAAAGGTTGAAGTATTTTTTAAGATAATTATAGTAATGTTATATTTCCCGGATTCCAACATTTAAAAATGTTGAAAGGCAGGAAAATTATTAGCAGGACACTCCAAGGGAATGATATATATAAAAAAACAGTTCTCAAAACACATTCATCATCAACACTGCAATCCTAACAGGCACGCAGAAACACCTTCCTGTGCGAAACGGGATCTGTCTCAGGCCAAAGTTCACATTTCTCCCTCACAGGTAATATGAAGTGCTTGAAATCCTGTTCTACTAGGGGGTCATGTCCAGTGCATCAGATGCACCATGGAAATGATGGACTAATGAACTATTTGAAAGGCACGAAGGTAAATGCTGAATGACTTACAGCATCTTATAAAACAACAGTAAACTTCTGATACTTAACTAAAAGAAAAAGGGCTCTTTAAATTATAAAACTGTGGCATATATTAGTCCGAAGTAAAATGGTAGAAATGACAAATGACAAGTTTTTTGAAATGTGTCATAACTGCTTTTTAAGTTAACGTAATCATTGGTTGCCATTGACCATGGCTAAATGTGACAAATTATTTCACAGATGGGGCTTAGTGACAGGAAGTACTACAAAAAAAAGGACAGGAGCTCAGGTCACGGTACCCAGGATGCTCTGCGTATGACTGGACGGCACTCCTCAGAACCAGTGGCCAGACAGAAAAAGGGCATCTCAAAAGGCTACAGAAATGAAATCAATATTACAAAAAATGAAATGGAAAAAAATGAAAGCAAAAATGCCACAAAGGGAACAAGACCCCCCTCAGATTTTGGGGATGCTGCGGTCGTTGGTCTCAGCCCTCTTTAGCTTGCCCTTACTAAAGGCCTGTATGGAGCTGAGCAGTGCACCCCGGCCCATACCATTCACGGCCGGCAGCGGGTGAGTGCGGCCAGGCTCATTAGGCGGAGCTGGGGGAGGAGGAGGAGGAGGTGGCGGTGGTGGTGCTGGTGGTGCTCCTGTTTTCAAAGCAGAGGATTTTCAGTAAGGCAAACGTTTAGAAACAGGAAGGAGGGAACTAGCTCTTAAAATTTATATTATGAATTACACATGAATTAATTTTCAGTACTGGACAGGGAGAAAGCAAAACGTGGAAAAGAGGGATTTAAAAAGGGTGACATCCAGCTGAAGCGAATATATGTACTGAGTGGTGCAGATTACCTCAGAGCCTGACCAATCGTGAGTAAGTATCTCGGGCAGGATACCAGTCCTGACATACTGATATCCAAGAACTGAACAATAGTGATAAATATAGTCAATCACCCCCCAAAATCTCACACTCACACCCCCTACTCCCTATGGAGGGGGAAGCCCCATCAGTAAGGAAACCTGTCAGCTGAAACATCAATGGAAAGTTTGAGTAATTTCTAAAAGCATGAAATTTCATATACACACCCAATAAATAAAAAAAACAAAAAAAAAAACGCTGGTTTATATTTCAATGAACTTTCAACAGTGATGTTTGGAGCAACATGGGATTAAACAATAAGTCTTGGCAGGTTGTTTCACCGAGAAGTGTTAAGATCCTATAGCATACTTTTACACGTTAACTATTAATAACCTCCATGACACTATTCACGCAGTGTTTTAATTAAACAGGCTGTCAAATTTAAATACAGCAGGATACTGTTCATTAAAATTAGCATAACCACACTGACTGGCAAAATCATGCACAGAGAACACTGCAAATCTGCAAGAATTGAGTAAAGCCAAACTGTATACATAACAGTACAGTTTTTTAGTTTAGTATATTATATGTATTTGTATATTAGTCCATGTTCTACCCTGCCTAAATAAAAACAAACTGAACATCCAAGACAGGGCACAGTGACAAAATTATTTTCTTTCTGCTTGTACTTTATTTGTACCTTAATAAAGGTGAAATGTGGCAACAACAAGCTGTCATAGGGGCTTGTGTGATTAATATTTGCATCCTGGTTTTAGGGGTTAAAAGTCTAACAAATTTTCAAGGAGGACAATTTTGGTTGGTATATTATTACCAGCTCCATAAGAATGGCCAGTAAGGCTGACCAGTAAACTCCTGATTGGCCAGGCTCATTTTAGGCAACACGTGTTAAAAATTAAAGGTATTCATGCAACTGCCAGTAAAGGTGGGGATGGGTGACTGGCTTTTCCCTGCAAACAGTTATAATTTTAAAGAAGGAATTTCTGATCACTGCTTGATGAGGATCTGGATTTTTCTGACAGTGCAGTTACCAGACAGTCAATTTGCAGCTGCTTCTGAAGGAGCTCCTGTAGCCACAATATTAGGTTACACACATGAGGTTGTACTCATAAATGTGTGTGTGTGTGTGTGTGTGTGCACTTGTGTGACCAAATGTGCCCACAATGTGATAAAAACCTTATTTTCCGGTAACTCAATTTTATAAAAATCTGTGACTGCAATCAAAAATGCCAAAAGTCTTATATTTTGTTTGGTTACATACGATAATAGTTTGGTCTGGGTAGGGGTTAAGGTTGTCATAGTTGGGATTAGGGTTTTTCCCCATATAAATGAATGGAAGGTCCCCACAAAGATATGGATACAAACGTGTGTGTGTGTGTACGAACGCATAAAGCAGTGGGTTTGTTAATGATCTCTGTGATCATGGGCAGTTACAGATTCATTCAGACATCTACTGACAAATTAAACGTACTTGATGGAAAGACACAATCACAAAACAGACAACTGCCATATGGATGCAAGTGGGGGAAAAAAAAGCTTAAGAGGAAAGAAAGCAGAATGTGGCAGGATATTAATTATTATTTATATGCCACTGCAATATGCTTTTGGGTTCCGACCCTGTCTAGGTCAGTGTAAACTGAGAAATTTCCAGTAAATGCGTTTGGTACTTTACACTTCGGTTAATTTTCTTGCCACAAGACCTACTTCTGCTTCAGTTTTAAGCCACAGGCGATCTAGAATATTCTAATAAATTCAATGCCAGCCAGCTGTCCAGTTCCCGAAGCAGAAATGACCATTGTGACAATCTGTTCTTACTTCTTGGAATAAGATCCTACTTTTCAAGTAGTTTTCCTTTCACTTGTCAGTCCAGAGAACATTCTGCTTATGTTCTATTTGGAGAGCAGAGATTCTCTACTCTCTTCATATAAACACCATTCTTGTTGAATATTCACATTAGCCAAAGAAATAAATAATCGAGGGCTCCTGTAAATGCAACATCCAAGGCTGCCAGAACACACAGATGCCTGGGTTTCATATAGTCTCCTTTGAATGACAACGGAACTGCAATTTAACACCAAAAGAACATGCTACGATTTGAAAGGAATCAACGATAACCCAAGTAAAACATACAGCCCTGAACATGTCTACAGAGGTTAAAACATAGTTTCATGCAGAAGACAGGTCAACAAAGCAAATCTGAAAGGCATGCAGTAAGCACAAGTCAAGGAAAACACTTGTCTCCTGTAAATATCTAGGAAGATTCCCCACTAAATTTTACCCTCGTTTATCAGTTCACCTTCACCGGCAACCAGCAACTCAAAGGCACCTGACAGACAAAGAGACGGTCAGTGCAGTGGTATATTCTACCACTCAGAACCGACCCACGATTGTGAGTTGCGCCGGACTTCACCTTTAACTATTCACAGACCCCCACTTTCTGTCCCCTCAGCACAAAGACAAGGACATGACCATGAACAAAAGACAGCCAGGACAGGAGCACAGCGCCGAAGCACACAGCGAGACAGACTCCCGTGTGCTTCTCTACGGGGGGGATATCTGACATAACTCATTTACAAATGTGCGTCCAAGCGGTTCACTTTGTTGACTGTGGCTTTTTAAAGGTGCATTAAACCTTTTTCAAAGCAGGTATGAAAATTGCTTTTTGTTTTCAAAAGAGATGAAGCAAAAGTAACAAAGATGTAGCAAACATTACTACTGACCAATTGGGTTGAAGATGATGGCATGATCAGCCAAAGCCAAGCTGGCAGGTTTGACCGACCCATCAGGATGATTTGATTTGTATAAGTGGGCGGGGCTATCAAATCAGGGACCAAATTATGCATGACATTCACATGTATTAACCAGTGAATTTCTCATTCTCCAACTGCAATACGATTTCACAACATCGTTCCTCACTGCAATATGCAGGGAGGCAACAGGTTAGCCAAATGATGCTTGATTTACTGTAAGTTCTCACCAGAGAAATGAAGTATCAACCACAAACATGAAGATAAAATCCACGTATAGACAATGTCTGAAAAAATTTATAGCATAAACAATTTGTGAAAGTCCAGCCACCTAAAGAAATGCGAGTGCAGGAATTAGTTTACACCTCCATCTCTTTTTAAAAACGTAGTCAGTGCATCCGCAGCTTAAGCCCAGACAGGCAACGGATGGGGAGAGAGCTCTGCTACTGAAAGAAGGTGCTGCAGCTTTAAGGCTGGGAGGAGTCAGTAATGATTTACTTTACCCACACGTTCAAAATGGCGCATGCTCTAATTTGAAGAGAGCAGAGGAGGGAAAGAGAGGCAGGTCAACGTTACTGGTCATTTGAACTTTGACAGAATCAGAATGAAACGTCCATCTAAATCACATGTTCAGTCACCAATTAGTCAAAATGGAGAATCAATCACCTTGTTACATGTGACCAAAGAATATCACACGATAAAAATTATATGAAAACTAATTTACAGAAGAATCATTATTTCTGCAATCGATGTGATCTACTGCAGATGCGTTAGTCTCAATTGGGTTTCCAGGGTACAATTGATTTAATTAGTCACTGTCCATAATTGGAGACACAAAGCAACAACCATGCTTCTGATCTGAACATGAAACATCAGCACGCATCATCACATGTCAACACAGGAGGGGGGGAGGAGAGTACCGTGACCCAGGGGCTTACCTGGGGGAGGGGTGGGGGATGAAGGTGATGTCAGAGGAGAGCTGGCACCCGAACCTGCGGAGAACATTCAGCTAAATTTAAAAATGGGAAGGGGGGTGGGCATCTGTTGCATCATGTCTTAAATCTGTGCCCCGCTATTGGTCAGCAGTTGAAAAACAGGAAAGTCTACGAGACCATGGATATATAATAACTTCCTTTAGCCCATTTCATTTCATCACTTCAATAAAAACACTAAACTAAATTAAAAAAGACAAGAATGTCATGTGATATCTGAGTGCTCTAACCCAGGTATGAAGAAACACAGGATTTTTACTCCAAGCAGATTTGAAATTTACAGACTTTCACAGACCCCACACTTGTGGCCAAAGAGATCAGTGTAACATTAGCAAAACAATGTGCCTGGGAGGCATTTTCATTGTAAACATTCAACAGCTAATGTCGGTATTGCATAAGATTTTCTGATTCTGAAAGGATCAGAAGAGTCACCTCTCAAAATAATACACAGTTACCGCCACACTCATTTGGTGTGTGCAGAGTTAAAGACAATATGAAACTATCGCATTAACCTCCTTTGCATGAAATGCATTCAAAGCCCAGCCCTTAAAACCTTAAATCCCAAGGATGTCCCCTTTTGACTTGTTACCCCGGATGACATACCGGAATTGTTGTTGTATTTGGCAGAAAGGTCTTCTTCATTTTCATAAGCCGACTGTCTGGATTTCTGAAACAATTCATTTATGGTGTATAATTGACATATATTACTGGTACAAAGAGGCTCATTCTGTCAGAAGAGATTCACTGCAGACATTCTGCAGACCTTCCTGGCCAGGATCTTTCTCTTCTTCTTCTCCTCCTCTGACCCGTGGTGTGACTGGGCTCTGGTCAGCCGTCGGTGCTGATGAATCTGTAGGGGAGAGCGACCGTTCGCTGACCTGCCTGTACCCACCGTGTACTAGGCTGCCTATCAAGATCAAAATCTAAATAATGGAATTCACAATATACACACAAAGCACCATAAACACAAAAGTAGATACAAGTAGCATCCAGGAGACACCAGAGTGTGACTTGGAGAGGGTTTAAGGTCACTGTCTGGCACAGCGGGGAAACACTGACCACTTTCTGTTCCTCCTGCAAGCGTTTTTCCAAGCTTTCTTTGGCAATTTTCAAGGCGTCCTTCAATTTGGCCGTAATCTACAGCAGAGAACAATTCACACATTATTTTGCAATTTGACATGTTTATAATGCTACATCAGCGTTAGGAGTCTCATACAGGAAAAACATTAAAAGCTACACCAGTATCCCTTACACATTCGCGAGAGTTAGGGGCGGAAGATGCCTGCGAATGTGACAATTTGCAAATGATACTTGGATACCCGTAACAGTCTGCTAACGTGAGCGATGACATAAAATGTCTATTTATTATCTATTTCAAATGAAACAATACTGTACTCACTACATAGGAAATGACAAAGTAATTTGACATCAAGATCTTTTTATATAATATACAAACCATCTAAATCAGGGGTCTCAAATTCCAGTCCTGGAGGGCCGGAGCCCTGTGTAGCTTAGTTCTTTCCCTGTTCCACCATAAATGATTCAGCTCAAGAGCCACGTGGTAATTAGCACAAGGAGTTGAATCAGGTGTGTTAAATGAGGGGAAACCTAAAAATGTGCAGGGCTCCGGCCCTCCAGGACTGGAGTTTGAGACCCCTGATCTAAATAATACCGCTGTATGTACAAAGTTACTACTCTACACGCTGAGAACATTACATTTTGGAAATTTTAATTTTAAATTTACGGCACTGAAAAGTTTAAAAGTTACCACGAGAAAGGTGAGATTCCATGGTCACAAAGACAGCTGATGTGAGTAAGGTTGGTTACCGAAACAATGCAGGATGCACCCCAGCCAGGACTTTATTAAAATATTAAACATATAGTATGCACTTACACTAACAAATATTATGCATTACTAATACTTATATATTATACAATTTTATGTTATCCAAATGATCTTCAGTATTGTTTTTGGCTTAGGAGTTTCTGCAATCTTTCGACAAGCTCCAAAAATATTCCAGTTTAACTTCTCATGGCCAATTCGCGAATAACTGAAATTGTGAAATGCAAAATGCACCAGTGTGAAGGGATTACTGTACTTGGTGGTGTTTAAACTGAGGGAAATGCATTTTGGGATTGATGCCCATTTTGACCCATCGCTCACCTTGAACTGGAGCTTCTCGGAGTTCATTAGCAGCATGTCACTGAACAACCTGGTGGGGGAGGGAATTAATGAACGTGTCACAGGGACATGGGATACACTAGAGTGGCAAGACGATGGCATCACCAGCAGAAGTGCAGCATGGCGACATCATCGAAACCACAGCGTGGACGTTACTCACGGCGTCTGCAGGAGTTGGCCAACTGTGGGCATCCCAGTCTTGCAAGCTTCCGTAGACAGAATGGAGTGCAGAACAGACACTGAGTGGAAGAAAGGGGACTGGGTGACACTTTGCCTCAGGGGCAATACCCGAACCCGCCCTTTCTTCAGTGAATCCACCCAATGATGACGAATCATTTTCGCAACACCAAGCACAACTCCGGATGTTGAAATAGGCTGTAACTCAGCTAGCTTTCACTAAGAGCAGAACACTTAATTAAAAGGCTAAATTCACTCAGCAAACAGGGATTATGGATTATTTAGACAGGTGCTGCCGGAGGCCAACAGTTTGATTAGCTGGTTCCCCCTCCAAAACTCAACTGCACCAGTTATGTTTTGGATGGGATTTAATTAATTAGAGGCATTCATTACATTAAATGGTATGATACTGTGCCACTAAAAACCTTACTAAAAGGGTAAACAGTTCATGACCAAGAATGCAACTTGACCATTTGATCACCATTTTAACACGTAAAGCGACACAGATCAGAAACTCTCTTGTTCTGAAGCAATCTGATTTTAGGGGGCCTTCTAGAATGACTGAATGCAAATGTTGACCTTTGACCCTGCCGCCTGCACTACAAACACATTAGCAATTAACAGAGAGAAGGTCAGAGTCTATACCGACCCACAGATGGTGAAGGAGCAGGAGGGAAGTGGTCCACGGGCACCGTGTCGGGGGGCCTCCCGTACGTCATCTCGTACAGCACGTGCCCGAAAGAGTACACATCGATGCTCTCTGTCGTCTAAAACGGCCGAAATCACAGCAAATCAGCAAATGTGATGTGATGGCGTCAAACATGAAGCCTACTATAGAGTATGTAAGAGTACGCAAGAACCAGAAGTGGAGATTTCAGGTCAAGAGAGCACTCAACCAACCAGCTGAGTATAAAGAGTCACAGTCACAGAGTACTCAACTGGTTGGTTGAAACAAAATCTTGGTCTGGATTTGTACTCTCTGGACCTGAAATGTCCACATCACAGCATCCACTTTGAGCTGTTACTACTAATTACATTTACTAGCTAGTTACATTTATTTAGCTGACACTTTTATTCAATGTCCATTTTTGAGTATGCAGGGTCAGACGGTCCCTGGAGCACCTTGGAGTTAAGGGTCTTGCTCAGGGCCCCAATGGTGACACCATTCTGCTGATCCTGGGATTTGAACCTGTAACTTTCCGATTATGGGCAGAGACTCCTAAGCCGCTAAGTCACATGCTGCCCCAAATAGCAGAATACCAGCAGTAACTTACGTTGATTTTCCGGAACTGCGTGATGTAAGATCGGTAGTAGGAAGGAAGGCCGAGCAGCGAGTTTTCTATGTCCAGGAGTTTGCACGTGTCGTCTTCTATCAAGACGTTGGAAGCGTGGAGATGTCCGTAAGGGATTCCTTTGTCATGAAGAAATTTAAGGACCTATTTTAGGAAGGATAACAAAGTTAATTTTGAACCAAGTTTGAAATGGTTGTGATGACATGCTGGATTTTTTCAGTCACCATTACAAGTTGTAACCTGGAGCAGACTATCTCTACAGGGTTGATGTTTGGGGAAACAAAAAACACTGATGAAATGCAAGATGAGACTGAAATGCCATGATCTGTGGAAAGCATGTTCGTGACAGTAAACAGGGGAACCAGAAGCCATTATATAAGACCGACAGAGAATCACTGCTTGATTTCTCTAAGCACAACATTTATATGGCCAGTATTTTATAGAGTTTACACTGGCCATTCAATTCTGGGGAATGACTAAATGGGCAAGCAACAGTGAAACATCACTATGATATTCCAATCCAAAAAATTACTGTTAACTGATGCATTCATTCAGTGCGGAAGTGGAGGATAACAGTGCGTATAGTCACCATACCTCCAGTATCTGCCTTCCGAACGTCCTGATCTGCTGAAGTTCTAGGCCCTGGATCTTCTTGGGGTTACAGTACTTCTTCAGGAAGGGTTCCCTGGGCTTCACCTTCAGAACAGAGGGAGTCATCAACATACCAAATTTCTGTTGACTGGCAAGTGCGACAGCCAATGCAGACACTAACGCCCAACAAAACAAAACCCCCATTCCCCCATTTAAAAGAACGCATGACAAGAACAACCAGAGTAACACCTGAAAGGTCCACCGTTTGTATAAGATACAAAAGATCCATGATAAATGTAATACAACTCAAGTCAGGTCAGGTTGGGGAGCAAGCACTGGTATGGCACATTGCAGCACCCACCACACGATGAAACACCAGTTGGTGACCCCCCCAGGCCAACACGCGTAGGAATACAAATGAATGAGATAATTAACCATTGCAAGTGTAAATTCAAATGCACTATTTTTGAGTGTGAAGTTTCAAGTTTCCATTGTCACGTGTTCTGAGGAACACATTGGAATTCTTGTGCAGGGGAGGGGGCAGGTGCGGGGGGGAGGCGGGGACAACAGGTCAAAAATAGTTTCAGATGGGAGGCTGACATAAAAAATAGAAAATAGCTGATCTCATCTTTATCAGTATGTGAACAACAATCACACATTCAACTGTATAGCTAGTCAAGCGAGTCAGACACTCCTGCCTGGCCAAGACAGCACTGGATAAAAAGGGTGATCGGAACGGAGAAGAGGAACCCGAACACGGAAGGATCACCTTCCAAAAATCCCGCAGGGCGTCACACGTGTCCGAAAGGCAGGAGAAAGAATGACAAGCCTCACCTTACATATGTGATCCCGTAAAGTGCCTTTCTCACTAAAGACACGTATCAGCAGGGCGGAGGACTCGCTGGTACTGGCGAAGGTCACAGGAAAGATGTAAGGGTTCTGGAAGGATAAAGGGAGGGAAGTAATAAATCAATAAAGCAGACCGATTCAAAAGGGAACTGGGTTTTAACTTAGAGCAGTTAAGTTATTAGGGGAAAGACAACGGAAGATCGCAAATGGTAAAGCACGTCGCGGTTCCTCTTCAGAAATGGAATTGGGGTTTTTTTCTAAGGGTAAAACATCCATGTGTTAAGTACTGGAAAAGGACGGAACATTTGCATTTGTTTGTTTAGTTAATGCTTCTGTCCAAAGTGATATAGAAGAGAGGCAGTGCATCACAAGGATATGGTTGTCAAGGAGCCAACTAGGCATATTTGTGGCTCGACTGAACTTCCAAAGAGTCACCAGTAACAGTTACAAGTTAGCAAAGGAGCAAGAGCTAAACAATGTATCTGAAATACAATGATGAAATGATCCTTTATGAGGATAAGATCCTTTATAAGTAAAAGAGTACAGGTACACTGGAATGCTTCTAACTGCATATTCCAGCTTGCTCTCTTTTGAGATGACCACATAGTTTAAAGCGAAGCTTAGGGTCCAAGTGAAGGGTCAGACCATTTTTCTAGCGCCCCTGGAGCATTTTGAGGTGTTAAGGACCTTGCTTGAGGGTCGAGGTTGAGGAACAGAGGCCTAACCCACTGTGTCACACATAGCAGGAACGTAAAATAAGAGCTGTTCAAATCAATACAAGAGCAACCAGTATGATATAAATATCTAAATAATACTATACAATACACTATAAAAGCTGTCTTTTTCCACTGGGCTTGTATTCGTGTTTAAGGTATCAGCAGAATGATGGCCCACTTTCCCACAATTCCTTGAAGACAGAGATGAAACAGCAGCAGTGTGATGAACACTGGGGAGGGGGGAGGAAGAGCGAAGTGTAGAAAAAGCAAAGTCTTTGTCGGTGAAAAAAGCGGCACCTTCTCAGCTTCCCAGCCATTGGCTGAGTGTCACCGAGCCCCACCGAAATTACTTCACCCCTGAAGTGTAACCTATGCCTTCTGCTAAAACACTCAAATGCCCACGGGCTCCTAAGCGGGGGCTGGAGGGAGATAATGAACAGGAAAAGAGGAAGTCGGACGGCACTTACCGAGATCGTGAGAAGGAGCTTCATCGCAGACTGAAGGTCCTTGTCTGACAGGAATTTATCAGGACCCAGGTCAACCTAAAGCAGTTAAGACAAGTATGGCGCATCAAGATCAACAGGGATGCGAAACATGAGGCGAAATATTCAAATTTACTTTTTAAAATATATCTAGCAGATGCTGTTATCCAAATCAATGTAAAGCAGGGTCACCCAGCCCCTGGAGCAACTGAGGATTAAGAGCCTTGCTCAAGGGCCCAAAGGTGAAATCACTCTGTCGACCCGACACACCACTCAATTACGAAAATAAATCAACATTTTTACAGTATCCTTTGTCATAGTAAATATAAATGTAGAGTTTGACCGCAAAGCCAGAATGAAAAGTGACCTTGGGAGTTTTTTTAAGAGCTGCAGAGTGTAACCCCAAACGGTCATAACTAGCTGCAGCTATTTACATAATCTGCATCTTGCGTAAAAAATGGGGAAATGTAGAGCTGGGTTAGGTCTCACACACGGTGAGACCTGGCACACAGGCTCCTAACCAGTACTGGTTAAAGCGGCACTTACCCAGCTTAAGACTTGTCGTTCCTTTGGCTGTTCTTTGTTTTTCACTAGAAAATACCTCTTCCGTATCCGCCAGCCTAACACGCCAACAGGAGAAACCGTTACCCTCTTATTTCACACTAACCCTGCAGAAGCTGCTCCCCAAAGAAGACTGCATAAGTAATAAACTCGAAGAGCAAATTTCTAAACCTCACACAGTCCACAGAATTCGTTTAAGAAAATTTCTGTGAACTTAGTCAGTTTTGGAAATTTTCACGGATGTTTTTTGTTGTACTACATCAGGAGTGTGCAAGTCTGGTTCCCAAAACTGCAGCACATGCGGAGCAGGCTGACTTTTGGTTACTGGTGGTCTCAAACACAACAAAAAAATAATTAATTTTAGAAATGTGCTAATGCCTGTCTCTTTAAAAACACCACACCCTATAAGTGATGCTAGAAAACTCTAAGACCTGTGAAACGGCTCTGGCTGCAATAAAACAAAGATCTGTATCAGGCCCAGTTACATGCCTACATGTTCCCAGCATACCGCAGGACACTTTCAGGCTGAAAAGGAGACACTCACCTATGTCTTTCAAAGGCTCCACCACCTCCCACTTTGGGTCAGATCTGAAGAACATGGAGACCTGCTGTAAAGCTATTTCTGTAAATAAAGAAGGGGGAAAGGACGATCTAAAACGTGTGCTAATGATAACGCAACCTATCCAAAAGCTATGACATTTAAATTTATTTATCGGATGCTTTCTCCCAACATTACTTTTTTTTTTGAGAATGCAGGGAGAGGTAGCCCCGGGAGGAACCAAGGGTTAAGAGGCTTGCTAAAGAACCCAACAGCAAAATCAGTCTGCTGACCCGGGGATGGAACCAGCAATTTTCCAATCATGGGCACAGTAATCCAGCTTGCTGAGACACACACTGCCAACACTTAAAGCTCACTCCGTACAGAATAAGAACCTTCCATGATTTGGTTTGGCTATAATACAAACTGTTATACCGAGCCGACCCACCCAAACAGCTTCAGCAAACTTTGCTGGCACCATCTACCCTCCTCAGGTCTCACCCGTATAGTTTGCAGAGTAGTTATTAGTGTCCAGAAACTTCTTGACCAGCTCGCTGCTGGAAAGGATGTGGTGCGTGGTGATGAAGTTCAGGTAGGCCTGCAGGCCCTTCTGCCTTTCCGCGATAAACTCCCTGTCCATGTTTCCTATCAACTTCTTGGGCGGAAGGGGCAGGTTAATCCCAGAGATCTGCAGAGAGAGGGAGAGGCATTCGTTTGCCCCATGTGAGTTTTGGGGGGGTACGTGAAATTGAAGGCGGCGAACACCACCTCCATCAGTGAACACAGCCAAAATGGTTCCCGATCAGTCAAAAGAGAGAGACACTTACCAACAAGCTGTTGTTCAGCATGTCAAAGTCACTATATCGCCTTATGACCTGAAAATATTTAGGTCAGAGTGGTTGGTACAATGAACAAAGCTCAACTATTGTGAACATTGTGCCTGACTGACTTTTAGGTAAAGGCTCACTTCTTTAACAAAGTGTAAATTCAAACAAGCGATATACAAAAACAAACAACAGCAGGCTCGCAAACAAGACCGAGAACATTTCATTTCTCATTTTAAAGGTTAAAATACCAAAATAAATTTACCTGCCAACTGTTCTCTGAAGAAACACCCCTCTGAACACGAATGATATATTCCTGGTTGGAAAAGAAAATGAAAAAAATAGTTCCTAATCATTCAGATTGCAAAATTTACATATGCAATTCCACCCCTCACATGCATGCATGTGGCCACATAAATTCTTTTGCCTGTGCAGCTCCCTTCTATCAAATTCTTGTGATAACAGTGTAGCCTTTCACTCTCTCACACACATAAATACATAATTTTCAGAACTGTATTGTGCCCTTAACTACATTCTTTACGGTACAAAACCTGGAAGGTAGCGTGTAACACAGGTTAAGTGTAAATGGTTAACGCTGATGGGACCTGACCGGCCTGTAATGCGGAAGCATGCTCGAATTATGCTGGTATACACATTAACCGATTAGAAACAACGTCACCTGCGTGACGCCATAGGTCACAAACTGCTCGTGTTGCCTTTAAATGTACCACATACAGGATCGCGAATAAAGCAAAAAGGACAGAAACTCTGTAATAAACAGTGAATACTGGCATGCAGTGTACCATAGGGATTGTATACTGAGAACATAACGAGGAACAAAAGACATTCCCGGTCAAGAATGACTTGATTCTACACTACTAATGGGTCATAACTCCTGTCGTTCTTATAGTCCAATCAACATCCTTCCTGCGTAAACAAAATTTGTGCAAATATCGTATATAAAGTGTTTTTGCTGAACATACATTAAACCATAAATAGAGTACCAACCAAAGACTAATTATCCGGTTTAAGATTATAACTGTTTTTGTCAGAGGAACAAGCACTTCGCGGCCACTACCTATATAGATAAATATTGTTTAATTATAGGTTATACTGTGACATCTAATACGCAATATGTAACACCAGTAAGAACGAGTTCTTATTCTGCTTATCTCTAGTTGGAGGGCATATCCCATAATGCAGTTCTACTTTTTAGAGTAGTATGCAAATAATGACAACGAGGGATGCTGCGTACGGAACAGGAACTTACTGTTTTGTTTACCCTAATTTAGACCTTTATGTCAAAACCCATGACTAAACTGGAATTCTGAAACCTCAACAAAAGTGA
This sequence comes from Mormyrops attenuatus, assembly GCA_026777985.1. NCBI lineage: Eukaryota > Metazoa > Chordata > Actinopteri > Osteoglossiformes > Mormyridae > Mormyrops > Mormyrops attenuatus. The sequence continues at coordinate 7,321,418 of JAODKC010000130.1, forward strand.
CAATTTCGCTGACACAAAAACATCATTTAAACCCAAACATAGAGGCTCTCTGACCTGATACTCTTACTATGAACAAAAAAATCAAAATAAATAATAATAATCTGAGAATTGTACAGGAAGACTTTGTTTTACAAAAACTATTTTGCTTATATTCACAAAACAAGCTACAATTTCTGGATATTCTGGATTCTGCTTTACAGGGAAACAGTAACACCAAAACTGCCCTAGTAAGAGCATAATCTATATCCTGACGATATGGACATCAGCACTTTTCATGCCAGACCTTCTGGGCGCAAATTCAGGGTTGAAGGACGTGCAGAATCAATGATTGTTATTTACAAACCTCTCACACGCAGAGGTACACTAAGTTTTACAGTTTCGATTTCCGCATAACCCATCACTTCAGAAACTAAACACGGATCACGACCTCAGAACTGCGACTGGGTGAGAAATACTCTTTGTAACAATAAGGAAATTTACCCACCAATAATACCTATACACTAAATAACACAAAAAACAAGCTAAACCCGATTACTAGATACTTCTGCCAGCGCAAAATACAGATCCCGAATATTATCTTGCCCACGTCATGTGGGGACTGAAATAGAGATAATCAGAAATATTGAACAGGCAGTTAATTTAAGCATTAATAATCATTTTAGCATGCAAGCAAACCCCGGAAAAGATGGCATTTAAAGACAAACCAGCCCGCGGATCACCTGCCAGCCGAGCCCGAGTCGCACAGGTACGGCAGAGAGACAAAGTCAACTGACAGGTCCGGCGATCCGGGATGGAGAGTCAGAAACCCGGGCTGCGCACCGCGACCCAGCCGCCTGTCAGGTCACGCAGCACGGGCAGGCGGGTCCGGGGCACCGCTTAGCTGCTCCTCCGCGCATGGAGGCCCTGCTATAATCCGGTGGACAGCGGAGGAAACGCCGACGCCGCTCACCGTGTGCGACTGCAGGCTCTGGCTCGCCTCGATCACGGCCGTCAGCAGCACCGTGTCGTCGAGCCGGAGCTTCGCCGCCGACGGCTTGTCCAGGAACGCCATTCCAGTGGGAGGGAAAAAGAGGAAGAAAGGGAGAGAGAGAAAGATGGGGGGATGAATAAGAAAACGAAAACGGCGGAAGTTTCCAGCAGCTTTCAGTATGCGGGATCGGCGGCCCCGGCCGGATACGGCGCTGTACCGGCCAGAACCTGCGGAGCGTCTGCGGGGCGGGGAAGAGACGGAGCTCCGGGCGGCGTGTGATGTTTCATTAAGCTGCTGAGCGGAAGCGCGTAATGATCCCGAGGTGCGAAGCTGAAGCCAGGCCAGGTCCGGGCCGAAACGAGGCGCGCTGGCAGCGACCGGGAACCGGCAGGAATTGAGTCTTTTAAAATATACTTACACCTTAAAGGCGACTATAGGCGTATGTGGATAAGGAAATATTTAAACCCTGTCACTTAGATCTTTACAATACTGTTTATGATAGAAAAATCAACGTTTTTCCATTTATCCCCCAAACACAGGAATTATCCAGTGTTCCTTCTGAAACAGAAGATATTACAGAGAAACCTACAAAAACTATTACATGCATAAAAAAATCCACCATAATCCCATAATAGGCATCATAAGTATATATTTATTACATTATGAATATATTGTCGAATACAGTTGACCCATTTGTTCCTGTGATGCAAAATATTTTCACACATTTTAGAAATACTGTACACTTCACAACATGGGTAGTAAGTTGTGTTTGTTTCACATAGATCAAGTCAAACAAAAAGGAAAAAAACACATCCAAACATCAAAGCACAAACCTAGTGAAGGATTTCATAATATATCCAAACAATTATATTATTCAGTCATTTCAAAAGTCCTTATACTATGATTAACAGTGCTTAAGATTCCAGAGTTACTTCACACATTATGTTTTTCAGAACAGACAGGGGCAGGGGACTACTGTTTCCTACATAAACAAAGAAGGAACCTTTAACATAGTGGCTTTCGTTTCCCCAGCCCATTATGCTGACGCTCAGGCCTTATTCTTGACCTCTGGCACCAGCACCATGACTTCCCCCTCCATCACCACTTTGTCTTTCACAGAGCAGGAAACAGAGATGAGGGCACATGACATCTTGATCTTCTTCACCTCTGCCTGAGCCAAAACGGCCTCCCCGATGTACAGGGGTGCCAGGAAGCGAATTTCCTGGTACAGCAATATGCAGCCACTGCCAGGCATCTTGGTCCCCAAAATGGTTGAGATAAGCCCGTTGATCAGCACGCCATGGACGATGGGCTTTTCGAAGGAGGTCGTCCGCGCATAGTCAGGGCAGAGATGGATGGGGTTGTTGTCTCCCGTCAGCTCGGCGAAGGCAGCGACATCCTGAGCACTGAAGGCCTTCGTCAGCGACGCCCGATCTCCAACATGGAGGTGCCTGCGATTGAGTGAGTGCAGCCACACGCCTTGGGCTCCATAGGTAAAGGGAGAGGTGACTGTGCAGTTAATGTGACTAAAATGCCTGCGTATGACACTAAACATGAGAGGCATCATCTTGGATTGGTTTAGTGAGTAAGGCACCTTAATTCAGCACCAGCTCTCTACTGTTTCCTGACAAAGCCAGCAAAAATGGGGAAACCTGCAAGGTACAGGACAAATAATATTTGAATCACAATGTGGCTACATGGCCTCAACATTTTATCACAGCTTTACATTAAATCACATATACAGAACTTTTTGTTTTTCCCGACATGTTTACATGTTTTGACCCATTTCTGTTGAGTCATTATGCCGCGGTGTCTCATTACTGCCACCGACAGCCCATAGAATATATTACAGTCTAAGAAACTGCTAAGGTTTTGATGCCGTTTTTACTGAGGAAAAAAGTCGAATAAACACACACACACAAATACAATAATCAATGGCCGAGAATGAATTTACCTGAGTAACTCTGACAGCGCAAGACTCATTATGGTATGACCCCAGTAATGTCAGGGCACTCCACAACTTCACCAATCCACTGGAGAAAAAGATGAAAATTAACACTCCAAAATGATACTTTTTGTCATATAACAGCCGATGCATAAACAACATCCACATTCAATTACTAACAGTACCTGTTGTAAACTCTTAGGATTGCCGTCAACGATCCCTCGTCGAACTTCAAAACATCAAATGGAAAGGCAGCACCAACCTGCAATGTATTTTAAAATTTCAGTAATTATTCTTACCAATTTTTAGCGCCGCTCTAAAAAAAAATGCAATTTAAGCAATGACGCAAATTTGCATGGTCGTACGGTATATTCCCTTAACTCCTACACGGTGCAATAACACTAAAGGTGTGAAATAACCGAAAGCAATTAATCCAGTGTTTACCTCGCCGTATAGGTCTCGGAGGGCGGAGATTATCAATTGCTTGAAATAAGCCGCTTCAAGTTTCTTACCCTCTTTTTCAAATATTCTGCAATTAAACATGAAGTCACCAGCTGCGATTCATTTGACATTATTTTGTGCAAGTTAATGTTTCATTCCACTGGGGATGATGCCTTTATGTGCATTTTTACCAAATAAGACTAAATAGCATTTTTGATTTCACTTAAAATGTATTTATTATATCTCAAATGCACTTGAGTTACTGATTGACATGATGTCCTACAGTTAGATTTAAGAATACGGCACATCAGGTGAAGCTGAGCGGACACTTACAGAGATATCTTCATGTAGTGGTATTCGGAGGCGTTTTTGTACACAAGCCGTTCGAAAGCTGCAGGATCCTGTCTTTGATCAGCCTGCCTCATAATGTTATATGCCCCTAGAAACTCAGTGATCCAGCCTATAATGTGTTTCTGTATGCATGGGTACTAAACAGAAAACTATGCGTGATGTAACTATTAGCTGCCAGCTAACGTACCGTGGTCACACGACAGCATAAACACGTTTCATATAGTTTTTCCTATGGTGAACATTTTAATTCTTTGAGTTAGCGCTCCTTTTTACCCACACGTAAACTCTGTAATTTATCTACGATGACACGACCACCCAAGCTAACTTTTACCTACTGCAATTTCAAATTAAACTTTAACCATTACGATTAATCAAAATATAAAAGTACCACGAGGTTTTCTAATTGAAACCCAATCTGCATTAAGAAAAGTGGAATCTTAAATTGAGGGGAAAAATATTGTACATCACGCCAATGAACTAAAACATCCTAGCAGTTCACTAACGCCCTTATCAATATATCAAGCATGGACGTAAAAGCGACTCGCCTGGCCTAAACACCCACAATCCATTGCTAACAGCACTGCATCTTCTTCGGGAGAAATCACATGCACACTAACAGGCCTTGGAGTGTACAGCTGCCACCTAGTGGTGACACATCCACTCTTTCAGGGGCCGTTGCACCAATGCACATTCCGCGAAGATGTCCCAGTGGCAAACCTTCATCCTAGCGACGGGCGCTATTAATTCTGGTCTGCAAACTGTTAACCTTTCTTGCTATTCTAATAAAATTAGCATATTAACTATCTTATACAGCTTTGTAATACATTAAAATAACATTGTGGAGAAGGTCACAGCATTCTTTTGGGCACAGTAAAGTGATCCTAAGCTAAGGAGTCTATGATTGTCCATCCATCTATCATCCAGTATCATCCAGTATAGGGTAGCAGTGAGCCTGTATCCTATCCCAGGAAACGTGTCGCAAGCCAGGGGTCCACCTGTAACAGGATGCCAGTCCAATTCAGGGTACATATTTATACACAGTGATTGTCCATAATCCTTAAAATTTTATTGTATTTGCTTGCACTGAATTGCAAAATACCATATTTACTCACAGCATTAATTTTCACATATACTTCCTGGAACATATAGGAACACAGAGTTCCTGCATGTGAAACTGTCACTGAACAAATTAAAATAATTAACAAGGCAACTAGTCTATGTTGTATGTAAGATTAAACAAAGTCAAGAATCACATTTTTTAGTTAGTTACCTGTCTTAAATTTAATGTTTTATATGCCGGTAATGTCTGTTAAAATATTTCTGCAAAATCATCTGTGTTGTATTTCTTCAATAGTTTTGAAATTTGCAGAACCATCCTTTGTAAAAAAATTTTTATTAAAACAAATTAAAACTGATGAACTGAACGTTAACTACAGTACCCTGGTCATTAAACATTCAGACTCCTGATTTCAATATTAAAATCTTTAAGAACAATGAATTGTAGACAAACCATTACCAATTTCACACCCTGGTGCAGTATTTCTTAAGATAAGGGATTTACTTGCACATTGGTGACTTAGCTGAACTAGTTTGTAGGGGAACATGTACAGATCTGGAAAAAAAAATAACATGTCAAATTCTAATGCCAGAGATAACCGTCAACTTATGAGACACCATAAATGTTATTTTTTATGAGGATGATCTCAAGTGACCTTCAAAAAGAATGGGAAACATGGGAAGTGCACTGCTAGGACAGTTCATATCAGACTTCTAGAAGCAGGACTTAAGTCCCATAAAGAAAGGAAGAAGCCCGTCATCAATGAGAAGCAGGGAAGAACCAGGCTGCAGTTTGCAAAAAAACTGTATGTTTTACACAGACGCATGCTCATAAAATGAGAAATGAGTGAAATAAAAATTTTGCTGTGGTCTCTTAATTTTTCCCAGAGCTATATTTCCATCTAATCTGAACATAGGAGGTTGTACCCTAAAGTCTACTTGAGACAATAATGTATTAAGCAGATATAGGCTTGTGCTATAGACAATTGACTGAATTTCTGATGGCATGTGCATTTATCACTTTTTGAGTTTGAAGAGCTTTCCATTACAGCTACTCTGAGATGCAGGTTACTTGCTTAAATTATATGATCAGATTCAGAAAGTCTACAAGTGTACTAGTGTTCCCTGTACGGAAATTCACTAACTAAAGAAATATGAATAACAACAAAGGCACAATAAACAATAAACAATCGGGCTTAACAGGAGCATTATCAGGAGCACCGTGGTAAAACAACAAAGCACTAAAAGAAACTTCATATTTTAAATATTCTATGTCTCATTTAAAACAATGCACTGACACACGGATACAGTACGGTATGTTACATGGCCATAGCACAAACACAGATAATGAGACATCAGGCATATGGGGGAACTCCCTGAGAGCTAATTCGATTAGAAATCTAATTAATATATTATTTAAACACTTTTAAATTATTCTGAAAAGTTTCTTGCCGCTGCTGTTTCATGAAAGCTTTTTGCAGCTTGAATTGCTGGCATTCTGCTGGCTAATCATAAAATCCATTAGGAGCTTGGCCGACTTGCGTGGCCTCTCCATGATGACGGAGTGACCACAGTTGTCCAGGAGATCCACCTGGCATCCAGGCAGGGCTTCTGCCAGCACTGAAGCCCCAGAGACATCAACCACCTAAGGAAAAGCCCAAACCCAACCACCAGGTTAACAGTTCAGACCCCAAGATGGAATGTGAACTCTAGAAGCCTATTAAGACAAAGTTCTAACAATTTTTTTATTAATACGAGTTAACCCATATTTCTCTGTAAAGTGCCAAGCGAAAGTAAACACAAACGTTATCACTATCACAGTCATTTTAATATTCTTAAAGAAGCATCTACCTGATCTTGCTTTCCCCAAATGACTTGTACTGGGGCTGTAATCAAATTCATGTTCTCATACAAAGAGTGTCTGGACTTCTCTCCTACAATCTCCATGAACACTGCAGAGACAAGAGAAGAGACAAAGAGATCAATGTTATAAAAAGAGAGATTAATGTTTGGGGAAGCATAAAACATGTAATTAGCAATTAAAAACCGTGAAATGGGAAGTTAACTACTTAAGTCTTTTTTACATATGTACCTGTGTATTTTTGTAAATGTTTCCTCCAAATTCTAAAGAAAACAAAAGATTCATTTGTTGATTATTTATTCAGTTTCTACCACAAATAACTAACGGAGGCTGAAATAAGTTACCTTCTCGGTAGAAATCGTTGTGAGGAATGCGTACATCAACCAATCCCTGAAGGATCTAGCGTAGGGAAAGAAGACAAAAGTTAAGTGATGCGAATCAGACATTGATAGCGGAGAAAGATCAAGTGCAGATCAGATCAGAAGAACGTTCTGGTCCAGCCTCCTTTACCTGCTGTGGGATTTTGAAGCGAACGTAGGAACAGAGTTTGAACAACTCCTCCATCTCTGCGGGGGTGGATGGGATGAGCGGAATGCTGTGGATGTTCTTGGTCTGCTCCAGGTCCCGCAGGCGCTGGATGAACTGGCTCTCGTTGGGGTATTTCAGGCCTATGATAAAGGAGAGAAGGGTGGGAAAACCATATGTGATGTGGAGGAAAATAAGTCGTATTTTAGGATTCCATTCATCCATCCATCCAACTGGTTGTCCCAGGTAATCCTTGGTGTCCATCCCAGGCAGCATAGAGCACAAGGCTGGGGTACATCCTGAATAGGACACTAGTAACTTTGTACTAATGGATTAAAAAATATTTAGTTGAATAAAATTAAAAAGATCCCTATTCTTTTAAGGTGAATCAAACTTGAGAAACCCAAGCTAGGTGGACTTCTAAGCCATTATTAATAATTAATTATCATTATCACTGATAAAAGTAATGAAAAAATATATTCTAACTGTGAATTTTAGTCAAATGTCAGTTATTATTTATTACATATGACCAGCATTAGGTCAAGTAATGCATTAGTTTGTGTTCAGTTTGTAATGTCTGTCCAGCACAGTCAACTTGATAAACATGAGGGAGAGCAAACTGACACAGGTGTTACACAAAAACTTCTAAGAATAGTGATACTACAAGACTGCAGTGTGCAGAAGTGATCCTCTGTGTATTTAAATAAAATCCAGGGCAAATCAGTGTTACATGTGTTACATTCTCTCACCAAGCACGTTCTTGCATCTTATTATATGTGCAGTTTTATAATTTCTACAATTAAACTATAATGATATTAACTTTATAGGTGAAAAGCTACTTTTTTAGGTATTATAATGCTTTTAATAATGTTGTTTTCAAATGTGTGATCAGTTGGCAGCATAGTGGTTAGTGTTGCCTCACACCTCTAGAACCAAAGTTTGAGTCTCTACTCTGGCTTCGTGTGTGGAATTTGCATGTTCTCCCCGAGTCGTCGTGGGGTTTCCTCCAGGTACACAGTCCAAAAACACACTAACTGGAGTTACCAAATTGCGCATAGGTGTGCATGTGTGAGTGACTGGTGTGTGAGTGTGCCCTGCGATGGGGTGGTGCGCATAGAAAATGGATGGTAGATCAGGTGCACTTTGCTTGGTAGCGTTCACGATAGGTCAGCACTATGCACATACAGGGAAGGAAGCCAATATGTAGCCATGAGCATCTTCTATTCCCTCAAGGCCGGTGTAAGCCATACTGACCTGCAGGACAGATCAATGTGAGCCCGCAGATGTCCGAAGGGTAGCGGGCAGCATACACTCCAGCCACATTGCCCCCCATGGACGTACCCACCAGATGGAATGGCTTCTTGTTGAGTCGGAGGGTCTCTACAAACTGATGGGGGAGGAGTCATTACAAGCTATTGTATTATGAAGGTAAAGTGTCAAAACAAGCTCTGAAATAGTTGCGTAACAACACAGAGATACACCCAACAATTTACTATGTTGACTCCAGCAACATGGGGGGGGGGGGGGTCACATCTATGTCCCTGTTGAACCCAATCAAAAGGACAGGCTGACAAATAGCATATTGTGAAGGACCAAAGGTCCTCTGTTGCCTTGTGCCCTGGAACGACCTCATTAAGTCTGTGCTGTTACACCACAACCTCTCCTTTGATGAATGTAATGAGGCATCATCCTGACTATGAGGATTTGAACATAAAGCTGGCAGGATCCATGTATTATGCCCTTTTGGAAGAATCTTAAAATGTCATGGAGACAATGTGCAGCAGAAAACATCTGAATTTGAGCAGGGGCTTCCTTCAGCTTTATACTTCTTTAACTAAGAGCTTTAGAAGCTGGTGCCACAAAGACAAAGAGCTTTTATTCCATATAACTTTAGATTACTAAAACAGGCAAAAAAAGCCTTAAGAAATACATAAACAAATACAGAGACATTAACATGAATGAATCTGACTTTCCTTAGAGAGAGCTGGTCTAAATGAATTATTTATGTCAATTAATAAACAGAGATGATGAATCTCCAGGTGCTTCAGCTTGGGATGGATTTCTGGGAGAACACGCCAGGTTAATGGGCTTCCACCCTCTCAGCCAGAGGGCTTTTTCCAGCTCTCATCCAGGACATACATCTGCTGTAGCTTAACTGCCTTTATTTTTGCTTTGTTTGATCATACACGCTGCTGCTTCTCCACAATATGCGCTGCATGAATCCAGCCATTTAGTACGAAAATACCTTCCTCAATGTTCATGCAATATTACGCTTATAACCATTTATACATGCAGGTATTTATAGATGCTCGAGCATGCTACATTTATTTATCAGTGATGTACGTTTGAGAAAGCAGGGTCAGACAATCCATGCAGCAACTGGGGGCTAAGGGCCTCACTCAGGGGCCCAACAGTGAAGTCGCTATCCCAGCAACAGAATTTGAACCAGCAAGCTTCTGTTCTGGAGTCCTAACCCACTGAGCCACACACCATTTAAGGGCCACCAGAGAGGGTTTTCAAACCTGCAACCTTCTGGTCATAGGTCTACTTTCTTAATGGACTTTTATCGGGGTTTCTCTTCAAATGTCCATTCGGTAGATTTGATGGAAACAGGTAGTCTAGTTTATTGGGATCTGATTGAAACAGGTCCTGCTCTCAGCGTTGATTTTACTGGTGTTTATCTTTTCATTACCCATGAACAGGTACTCAAACTGCTTCAGGTAACATCTACTTTGGATTTAAACACTAACAAACATGTTCAATGATGTCATAATGGCACAGTGGTTATGTAAGGAGTATACCCTGCATACTGACATTTCCAGATGACCAGCATCCCACAAGTGACCATGCTGTAGAGCCCACCTGGTGTATCCTCCGGACCTGGCCCTCAATGGAGTAGTCCTTCGTGTTGGTCTGAGTGGTCCCTCCATGGCCAGGCATGTCCACACACACCAGGTGAAGATGTTTGGGGAGGAACTATGAAAAGAGACACAAAAGCACAGGCTTAAAATGGACACCTGCTACCATGTAGGGCAGGGGTCTCCAACTCTGGTCCTGGAGAGCTACTGTCCAGAAGGTTTTCTATCCTACCTGGCTTCTGATGAGCCACA
>JAODKC010000130.1:7338148-7355830 GCA_026777985.1 Mormyrops attenuatus
CATACCCACAAACACCCACACACCCCCCCCCCCCCCCCCCCACACACACACACACACACACACACACACACACACACACACACACACACACAACATGTATCTGAGACACCAATGCATCTAACCACATCTGAAAAAAAATAATTTGACTATATATTATTAAAATCAAAAAGGCAAAGCTAATATGACTTAATAAATTTGGAAGGAACCTCAATAGCCACTGTTTATGAGAAATATTATGTAAGATATACATTACATATATTGCACGGAAACATCCATGGTGTTATCTTGGAAGGTAAGATAAACTGAGTCATTGCTATGACAAAGCTCGCAGAGATCTGTCTATATTGAAATTAATGTTTTCCATGTTAGCATAACGGGGTTTTTTTTGTTAAATGTATTATTTATTAATAGTTTCATATATTTACACTTAATCGAATTTACCGAAGAATAGTTGCAACTCTAGTTTTGACATCACAACTGTTTTCAAAAAGAATGAATGGACCCGTATATGTGTAAAACCAGTACCACGGCTGGCTGACCGCCTAAATAAGAGCACAGCGTATGCATCACTGAAGGAAACCGCGATGCTTTTATCCTCTTTCAATGACCTTACCACAGCACGGACAGCAAACGCTCCTTAGTTCGTCTTCTTCATTGGTGAAATCGTGTGTTTGCCGTCTGTTACGTGTGCCTCGATCTTGACCGTCAGCTACAACCACAGTTCACTTCCTCATGATAACTAGTACAGGACCACTGAAAAGCGGGAGTTTCTTTAAAATACGAACGCCAATTTATTGCATTTGGGCCGCAGTGTGTCTGCCAATACGTTCACTTTCCAAGTGCCTGATCCTCCGACGTTCCTCTCACCTGCTGTCAGATTCGGGTCTAAAATGAGCTGGCAAAAGGTGATCGCCTGCGCAGCAATACAACTGCGCCACATACATATTCAATTAATAAACAACACTAGTGCTTGAAGTGTAGTGTTCGGTTACCCAGAAAAAAAGGTTATTTGGGTTGAAGGTAATAAAAGGTGGAGGGGGGGCGATCTATAAAATAGGAAAAGCTTTTCACCTGACAGTAAACTGAAAAACTCGGGACATGGTGTAACTGCATGCGGTGACGAAACTTCAAACCGTCACATCGCATTTCCAGACAGGGTAATGTAGGGTATCAAAGTGTATCAAAACAAAGCAATGTATTCATGACTTGTAATCCATCATTTATGGTTATTATTTCATCCGATAATCATCCCTTGTGTAGCGCTTTCCTGTAACGATTCACTTTTAATAATAGAAAGTCACAGTGCACTAAATAATGCATCTCTCTACGGGCGTCATATTACTTCCGTATAAATTAAAATGATAGTCACAAATACAAACGACATGTACAGTATATAAGCGCTAGCGATAGCAACAGCTTCATAACGGTCAAGCAATGACGTCTAGATACACATGCAATTATATGAAGCTTTACAGTGATGAGATACACTAGCTAAATTGTGTTAAACGATCTTTGCATTTATAGACATGATTTTACTGTACCTTCTATCCGCCTCCGGATCTTTCAATAAAAAGAAAAGTGTAAGCCTTAGAAATGGGTGGCTTGTCTCCAAAGGACAGGTATCTTTACGGACACATCTTCATGCTGCAGAAATTCAAACGCCGGTTTTAAGCATTTCAAGTGAACTGACACAGTTACAGTGCTTTTAAAGGGGAAGCAAGCGTGCCGTGTATTTATGCCGACTAAAAAGAGCCAGCGCGTTCTAATTAGTTGTGCATAGGTCTGATTGAGTGAGGTCTTGTTACCATTATTTTTTAATGTGAGCGGATTACAAAATTCATTAATGCTTCGACTTTGAATTAGAAATAAATTGTTCTTAAATTTAAAAGATGAAAAAATGCTCAATTTATATATAGAATTTAGTGGATGAACAAATATGCTTATACTTTGCATAGAAATGACAGCTTGCACAGATGATAATATTGTGAACACTAACACATGAACACATAAGTGAAACATACTGTTGGCAAATAGGGTATGACAACGTCCTTGGCGCAAACAGGGCATAACGAGGCAAAATGAGATAGGCGGAGTTCCAATTGTCGGGTTCAGTGAAATTCCTCTGAAAATGCGAAAGGTTGCATTTAGCGAGGCTTATGCTGGCGCAAAGACGTCAGAAACCCGGGATGTACACGTTCCTGTTTTTGCTGGCGCTGTGCATCGCTGGAACATCATCACTGAAAATATGTTCATTCAATATAAGGTCCTTTGGGGAAAACAAACTAAATAAGCCAGAAGTTTTGGAGGTCATAACAAAGGTGAGCAACTTTTGGAATAGGCTGAAACCTTAATTTTGCTCTGTGCTATTTAATAGCGTGCAATGGGCCTATGGCCTATGACAGGGAATAGCAAGTAAAAATTAACGGCTTTTAAATCACACAGAATTCTGTAAAATTTGCAAACATTTTCCTGGTGGATGAAGCAATTAAAACGGATTCAGTCAATAAAATAGGCATAGCCATTAATTTCATTCAGTGACAAACCACACTTTATTTCATAATTTCAAAAGACCAAAGCAAATGAATGATTATTGTTCATAAAATTAGGTTACAGAACATCTGTTCTTCAGAAGAACAGTGAACAAAGTGATTCCTGTTTACAGTACTTTGATATTTTTGTTACATTCCGGAGTTCCTAAATAAAAGGATACAAAATCTTAAATAAAAGGATGCCTGCTTCTTCATTGTAAAGCAATTTGTTTTGTGTTGGTTCATGTTTCAAAGTGGGACACTGGCTCATCTTAACATGTTCTTCTACCACAGTGCATCACTCGCTGTGACATCATGCTCATTATGGAAATCAAAGATGCCAAGGGTCAGGTTTTTCCACAGCTTGTGGCCCACATAAACAGGTAATGGTGCCAAAATCTGTAGCCTGTGACCTCTGCAGAAGTGTCACCCATCCAAAGCTTATTTTAAGTTCTCATTATAAATGACCGTCTCTCACGGCTTCCACAGAGGATTCAATAAGAAGAAGAAGGAGTTTGATTATGTAATCAGTGAGAGATTAGGAAGAAAGTCATACAAGGAACAATATGGATTTATTTACAGGTAACTTTTATATTTTCGGTTCTCAGATTTAAATACCTTCATTGACAGCGACACAAATATCATGTGTGAAAGAGGGGTCTCTGTGAATCAATGACTCTTTTTCAGCATCAGGTCAAATAATACAGCTGGCAGGCTTTTTGCTGCTGAGAGATGGCATTCAGTTAAAGGGAATTCCCTGGAGTACATGATGGCATGTAATTACATTTATTTAGCTGACACTTTTATCCAAAGTACAGGAACAGCATTCTAACATGTTGAGCCACACAACAGGCAGAAAGCCACACATTATGCAGGTTCTCTTCAATGTGCTAGATATGTGACTGAACTCTCTGGATGCAAACATGATTTCTAGCCATCCCCTTACAGGGTTTCTCAACTCTTCTTCATTTTGAAATTGAAAGTTAAGGTTCTCTTTCTAAAAACGTTTCTAGAAACGTGATACTGAGCTTTATGGACAATTTAAGTTGTAGAGACTCTCTTCCGCTGACACAGAAGGAAACTGGTGTCCGTGAGGGCCAGGTATCAGTACCCGGACATGCGGATTGGAGATGAGGATGCTTTTTCCCGCGAACCATTCATCATCTGGTTTTCATCTCCCAAAACTGGTAGGCTACATTTCACTTGACCTATTTCAGTGGAAGATAGAACTACACCAGTCAACATATTGTCAGGTGAAAAACCTCTTTGCCGTTCCTTTTTAAAGCTGTGAAGGAATTTGTAATAATTCCCATCCACACCACACCAGAGGTGGCCGTGCAAGAGATTGACAAGCTATATGATGTCCATCAACATGTGAGACAGCACTGGACATCCAAGGTAGGTCTTGCTACAATTGGCCTGCCAAGGATCTCACTTTTACTTACAGCACACGTAAGTATTTGGTAGGTGCTCTTCTGCAAAGTAATGCACAACTGAGGATCTGACAGAAGGATCAGTCAACATCCTTCGCACAGTTGGGCTTAAAACCCTTGCTCAAGGGCCAGGCATGCAATTTGAACCAGCAACCTTCCAATCACCACACAGACTCCTGAAGCACAGAGGCACACATGCATATTAGGTCACTCTTTCAGGGGAGCAACTCATAACGATCAAGGTTGGTTCCAAAGACCCTTTCATCCTCAATCTTTAGCGAGACACTCAGCTTATTATGAAGTGTAATAATACTTTATTTTGGCACTTTAAGGAGGACATCGGAATTGCGTGGTTTTTTCATATGTCCCATCACACTATCTTATGTACGAGACACACGTCTTTCTGTTCGGCTCGGCCTCTGGCAGAACTTCATCTTCATGGGAGACTTCAATGCGGCTTGCAGCTATGTCGCCAAGAAGCAGTGGAAGAATATCCGCCTCCGGTCCGACAGCAGCTTTGTGTGGCTCACAGACGACAAGACGGACACCACCGTGAAGGAGTCCACAAACTGTGCCTATGATAGGTAATGTGTTTCCCAGGCCACTATGGACAGCGTAGACAGATTACTTTAAATTCCTGAAGGAAAATTAAGGAAAGAGGTGCACCTCTCCTGGATACGCTGTAGTCCTGGGTCGGTGAGTGGGAAAGTGGACAGGGCAGGAACCTCTTCTGACTGCCTGCTCTAAAAATCCCTTTAATATATCCTCCTGAGACCCGGGCCATTCATTTGTGTCCTCTGTAGTGGACATTTTGTTTTTGCAGTGAATCTTTTCACTGATGTAAGAAAACTTATTTATTCCTGTTGTACACTAAAAAGGACATGCTATGAAATTAAAAATAAAAATAAATTTGAAAAAATCTAAATTGTAAGATGTTTTATTTCCTCCAAAGACATAGAAAATCACAAATAACCTGAAATTTTCCTTGGGTCTCAGGAGGATATAGTCCCTTTCTTGGGAGACGTATCAGAAATCAAACTCATCTCTCTCAAATCTCTCTTCACGTCTTAAAATTCTATAAGATAACGGTGGGTTCAAGTTCAGGTCGTTTTTCATTTTGGAGAGAATGCAAGGAACTAAGACACATCCCAGACCGATCCCCCTGCTGACACATACACAGAATTCACTGGCAGCACTACCTGTCTGCGAAAATATGAGTCAGCTGCATGTTTTGGTTGCAGTAGAAAGGTTTAAAACTGATTACAGCTCAGTCTGACACTTCCTTCCTGTCGGCAGAGTGGTTCTGCATGGGGAGAACTTGATTAAGGTGGTTAGCCCAGACTCAGTGGAGGTGTTTGACTTCAGGACTGCCTACGGACTCACAGAAGAACAAGTGGGTTTCGGTTCATTGTGCTTTTGTGTAAAAAAAAAAAAAAAAAAAACATAGAAATATCTCAACTGTGAAACTCTACAACTTGAAGCAATAACCTATAGCCAACCAATAACCTATAGTTAATCAGTTAATATGTATAAAAAGTTAAACATTAAACAGAAATGAATGAATGCAAGTCTTGGCTGGTTAACCAGCAGTTACAATGTGAGAGACACAGACTCCTCTGCTATGACGCAGAAATGGCCAGTTTTAGTTGTTCCGGATTATTCCTTATGTTTACTTTTGCTCTTCAATTCATTTCTCAAGGCCCTGGCAGTGAGTGACCATTTTCCTGTGGCCCTCACAATCAACAGAGCCCGCCAGAGGGGCACCAGGACTGCTACCATCACTGGATAAACCCCGCGCCCAGGCACACAATAAGAACTAGAGCTTAAATAGTCTGGGCAATAATGATTAAAGCGTTACTGCATTTCAGAGGAGTAACCATGAACTTTGTACTTTGCTATACTGCCCTGAAAGGTGAGCTAAAGCTGGCACATTGAGTGGGTCAAAGATGACTGTGCTTGTTAATTATGAACCAACACATTCCTGCTTTACGTTTCAGTGTTGCTAAGAAACCATTTGCTGGTGCGAGCCAGTAGCCTCTTAATACAACAATTTTTCATTTTTACTTATTTTATTTCATTTTTTAGTTCACTTTAAGTGTTTATGTATAGCGATTCCAAGGTATTCAATCAAAAGCAAACTCACAAGCACTTCAGATTTATTCAGTTTTTAAAGCACATTTTTCAGTAGGCAAGTTTTTGTAATAACTACAAATTTAAGAACTCATAACACTGCGAGACATGCACTCTAAAATAAATACTGCATGAAATGGATCTACACCAAAATGTAATATTAATTGTTAAAGTAAAGTATTTTTAAATAAAACTAACAAAATGACCTGGAGCTTATCCAAGCCAATCTGTCGAAGAGGGAATGTTAAATATTCCGTTTCTGGCATAAAATGTGCTCCTTACGATGCCCGAACGTCCACTGACTGGGGATCTGTAGTCTATCCCATAATCACCTGGAAAAATAAAAAAATACACTTTTATTTCCCATCTATACATGCCTGCCTCTGAGTAAAATCATTTTGAACTGTTAGGTGACATTCTTTGAAAACTCATCCTCGTCCCTTCAAACTGCCATCCATCCATCCATCCATCCACCCATCTCACCCAGTTTCCAGCCGTACTCCCAGGACGATAGCTGAGGATGATCAAACTTCTGTTCTGGACCTTTCCCCTGACGCTGCCTCAGATACAAAGCCCGGCCCTTTCCCTCAGTGGAGATGCCATCATAGAGAGTCTCCCTGGTTTCTGGAGTGACGGACCTCATGAGAGGGGCCTCGAGCTTCAGATCCAGCTTGGGCACTGCTTGCACTTCCCTCTTTACTATAGGTGGCAGGATAGTTTCGGGCGCAGGGAGTTTTGGGAGCCCCGGCTCTTTTTTCGCCCTGAAAGTGCCAGCCATCCGACTGGGGTATTCCTGGCCATACTTGATCTTCCAGGCTAGCCGGGTGTAGGCCTCCTTCTCGATGAGCTGCCGGTAGCAGTTCTGGTTCTGCGTGGTCAGCGGGCCCCTCATCGGCAGGCCGGCGTGCGCATGCACCAAGGCGTCCTCTCCTTTAATCCGGCGTCTTCTGATGCTCCTTGCTCCCCTTGTTGTGGTGTAACAAAACCGCTCGAAGGCAGACAATCCGAAAGTGTGTCTCAGTTTGTGTTCTCACCATGGTTACCCCAGTGGGGGGGGGGGGTGTTTAAACTTCCACAAACCCTGCTCTACTGTGGTGGGGACAGGGGCAGGTCAAACAACAAAAGCCTAAACTGATGAGCAGAGGCTCAGGTTTCTAGCAGGCCTGGGTGCCGGATAACTGTAACCTGTTCATATATAAACAGATAGAAATTTGAATGTTCACATGCAAAGACAAGATAACAATTAATACTTAATATACTTAACATAAGGCATTGAAGTCCCTTGAGTTCCTTTTGTCAGGTTAAAAAACCGAAAATGTACCAGACCTTTATCTCTGAGGTCTTTACTTGTCCAGATGGTGGCACTGTTGTCTGAATTCCCCTTCTGCATAAATCAGTCAAATTCAGCATGAGTCAGCAGTTAAAATAACCGTAAGCAGAAGTCATGCAAATATGACTTCTGAAAATATTTACACGCCAAGGCAAAACAGTGCTGGTTTACAGGTAAGCAGACCGCAAAAGCTGGCCCTTCGGTGCACCTCCCAGCAGATACAGCATGGGTAATACTCACCCAGTACTCGGAGGATACAGGAACAAAGTAAGGAGGACACTGGACAATCATCGGTTTCCAAAAGCAGGGAAGTGGGTGCATCAGGGTAAACAGGAAACCCTCCTCTACATGAGAGCCTTCTACTTGTGCTCTCGTAAAAATGCAGCCATTCTCTGCTCACTTTGCTCCATAACTATGGAAACCCAATACTTGTGTGAAAGGTCGGCACCCCTCAGCTGAGGAATGACCGGCCAGTACAAAGGCCACTGGAAATTCCAGCAGTTTGTGCTCTTCACACAGCAGTGTGGACTCTTCAAAACCAGGACCGCTCCCCATGCAACCAGCCAACACACCACTACAGATCAACAATTTTATTCCAGTTTATTGCTTTGATTTCCAAAATGTACATAATTCCCAGCCCCACATTTCACAGTAAGGCACACGAGGCTAATGTAAAGAACACCTTTACCGTCTTTTAAAACAATCTAGTACAAAATATTTCCAGTCAACTGTGTATCAAAACTAGTCTCATTAATGAAGTAGGAGTATTATGAGAATTCATACACATCTCTAGAGTCTGTGACCACACCTCTATTTAATACTAATGACAGAAAATTAATCTGGAGAGCAGTTTTCTGTAAGCCCACAATGACAGAATCCATAAGAAAATCAAATGCAAAGTTAAATCTACATTTAAAATGTAATGACTCAAAGATGGAGGAGACAGTAAATCAAAACGTCACCTGATTAGTGTTAATCTGATTTTCCCCCTCCTATAAGGCCCAAGAATATCTGACCTAATCTGATTCATTGTACATGATTTAATTTGGGAGGATGTCGTGACAGAGCCTACTCAGTGAGACACTCGATTGTTAGGAGACATGACCACACAGACAGGCTGAAGGCACTGCTTGCGGAAGCTGCAAAAGAAGGTAAACAACATGCTGCCCTTAGCTACTCATATTTTAATGGAGATGGACAGTTCAGTCATACATCTCACAACACACAAAGCGATGCATTTAACCTGTGAGTCATGTAGCCATTTTCTTTTGGATGATAACAAACGTTGCTGCCATCACCAATTAGAGGGGTACCACAGCTCCCCGTAGCTACACCCTCCAGCATCTCTTACATGGCACAGAACACTGGGATCAGAAGAGCAAGTTTCACCAAATACAGACAGACAATCTGTAGCCAAGACCCTGTTAGCCTTCATCTGGGAAGAAGCGTCATTCTTATTTAAAACAATGTAAACACGAGGTCCAGTTCATGCAGTAGTAAAAAACAAGCAAAGAGGGGTGTTTATCATATGTAACACAGGCAAAGTAATGGA
Source organism: Mormyrops attenuatus (assembly GCA_026777985.1). Taxonomy (NCBI): domain Eukaryota; kingdom Metazoa; phylum Chordata; class Actinopteri; order Osteoglossiformes; family Mormyridae; genus Mormyrops; species Mormyrops attenuatus. The sequence goes on from JAODKC010000130.1 coordinate 7,347,122, forward strand.
GTCCTTTCAGGGCCTGAGTGGTGTACGCCATCGGACAGAATGGCCCTTTAAACTCAATCTAGACATTCATCAGTAGTAATACAAATTTCCCAAACACACATATTGTCACTTTGCTCTTAGTATCTAATTTACTTGAGAAAGGGACAAATGCCAATTTACACCCTGTGCTTGACATAAGTCGCAAACAGGGCAAAAAGGGGACCGATTTGTGCATGTAATCTGTCATGTAAAGTCGAATGACTGACATCAATTCACTTTACAAATGAACATTACAGTTGAGTGCAAATTTTTCCATGTGGGGATTTTATTTAAATCAAAAAAATCGAAAAAAAAAAAAAAAAAAGGTTGGCCATCTCCCCCAATTCCTTCGTCCAATCAGGGCTCCTCTACGGCACAGTAATGTGGAAGGGCGAGCCGGGGATGTGCTCCTCACCCCACTTGACAACCAGTATGTAGCTGCCCCTCTCCTTGACCACGTAGTTGACGTTGTACAGCTGGCTCCCCATGTGCCTGACGGACACCTCCTCACAGGGGGTACTGGGGCCGTGCACGCCCACCAGAAGCATGTTCCTGCCTGCAACGTGGAGGGAGAACAGAGCTGCTCACACGGGGGCACGCAGCTAGACAGCATGCATTCGGGTCTGCAGAGGACGGCGTTGTCTCTCGCATTTCAGAATGTGCTCAGGTTTGTTCCTGTCCTATGCTTAGATTATTTACGCAAAGGTGACTCACACGGCATATAGTTGCAAAGAGTATATTTATACAGCTGTACATCATCAATACAGATGCATAAAGCACCTTTTTGTCAAGGCAAGAATCACGGAAATCCCTGAACCAGCAACATACTCTAGCAAAATCCAGCTGCTTAACTGATAATTCCTTGTGCTTTGACCACGCCGTCTTTATGTAAGGAAATCAAATTTTTTGCACATCCAAAGCAGCTCACCGGCTTTGCTGCAGTCCACGGAGAAGCTGCTCTTCTGACCCACGAAGGCCTTGCTCAGGCCCGGCCCTTTGCTGAGCACCTTGCTGGCGTCGGAGAATGGGCACGGGACGTTGTAGCTGGTGGGGGTGGCCGCCTTGCTCACCGGCTCCACCATCAGCGTGGACGTCTCACTGGCGTTGGTCACGTTCACCAGGTGGGACCCTGGTAGAGGAAGGCTGGAGGTCTTAGACTGAAACTCGCACTTGGTCCAACCTGAACATGCAGCCCTTTGTACAGGCAAATTAGCTACTGGAATTAGTTTCCTAAAACTGCCTGTTCAATTTAAGGAAATAAGATTAAATTTTGCTTAGCAGATTGCCTTATCCAAAAGATCTTAGACAAGCGTTATATACAGTACTGTGCAAAAAAATCTTAGGCAGTTAAAAGAAATGTTTAAAGCCATTTTATCTGTGTAGTGACTGCAATTTTGCTCAGGATAAAAAACACAATTTAGCATTAGAACATATAGAAATTATGAATGACACAATAAAAACTAGTAAGAATTTCTTCTGTTCTCCAAAAAGTTATCATCTATGGCTACATGAACACCACTTCAGTTCCCAAACCTCTCCTCAGGGGCACCTCAGCCATTCCATGTATTGCTAACTTTCACCTCCAGCTTAATTAATTAATTCATTAAATTAGTTTAAAAAGTCAATGAGATATCGATTAGCTATATGGGGTCTGCTAGTGGTCGAGTCAAGAAATACGTGGGTGTACTGGACGGTTGCTGCGAACACTGCGGTGATTTTAGCCAAGGTTTTGAAATGGTTAAGCTGACACACTTTGGCAGGCATAACATAGTATTTTCTTTGGCTGCCTAAAACCTTTACACAGTACTGTAGTTTCTTTAAATGTTTGCCCAGGGCAACAATTTGAATTCATTTATTTAGCGGGACCATTACCAAAAGCAGTGCACAAATGATTATTCCCTGGGGTTAAGGGCCTTGTTCAAGGGCCCAACTGAAATCATTTGGCCATCTGACCATGGGATTTGAACCAGCAGCCTTCCGATCACAGGCACAGCATCCTACCCTGCTGTGTCACACGTTCCCAGCAATTGCAATTGGAAGGTAATAGGCACCTGTCACTTTGGCTTTAAAGGGGCTTCCTGCGATGTGGTTGGGCCCCCCGTATTTGATGCTGATCAGGTAGTTCCCTGGTGCCAGCGGGGCGTACTGCACCCTGTAGCCCTCAGGGCATTCCTGGCACTCCATCTTGACCTTGGAGGGGCCCTCGATGGTGACGGTCAGGGACCCGGGGCCGGCTCTGGTGTTGTTGATGGTGAACTCAGACTGGGTACCTGGGGTGGACAGACGGCGTTCATGAATGTTAGCAGGGGGGTCCTGGATGAAATATATGCAGTGGTCACTCTATGCTATAGTAGCATCCTGCTAATGCTAGCCAATGCCCTGGGAGCACTTGGGCACCCCAGTCCCACTCCACAGACGTAGTTGGAAGGGTACAGGCTAATGCTAACAGCTAAACTAGCGAGTAGCTCTTCTGCTCACTCTTCAGTGGGAACCAGTTGTGGTACAGGCAGCAGCAGTTTTACCACCACTCAAACCAAGCATTTACACGGGGCCCCTGAGATTTGGGGGGCCCCTGTTGGTCACTGAAGTGACTTTTTTAATGGGCCCCAGACACAATAAACTGGCCCTTGAGTACCGGTCCTTGGATCATCAGTTTGTCCCTATGCGTCTCTGCTGGAGTCGGCCGACCTTCAGGAAATTTACCTGTAATGCCTTTCTCCAGGCCCAGGCCGTAGGCAGTGACGAGCCCTGCATCTCCCGCCTGCCCCGGCTCGCCCACGCGCACCTGGAAGGGGCTGCCCGGGATGTGGATGCCGTTAAACTTGACGTCGATGTGGTGTATGCCATTCTCGCGTGGGATGAATCGGATGGCATATTTGTCTGGAGAGGGTTGGGTGGGCGGAAGGAGATCGATCAGATAAGTCTTACAGAGAGGAAAGAAGCTGTGAAATAAAGTCTATGACCATATTAATACAGTAGTGCCTGCGGTTCACAAGCATAATCCGTTCCAGGAAAATGGTCGCGAACCAATTTGTATGTGAACCAAGGCAATTTTTCCCACAAGAAAGCATTGAAATTCGATTAAGTCGTTCACAAGCCTACCAAATAATACGTTTTGTTAATTAATTTTCTGGTTTTTATAGTAAAAACTTAAAATAAAAACACAATATAGTGTGGCGACGGGCGGACCGAGGCATCTCGGGAGCAGAGAGAGACATGGAGACTTGCTTGCCAGGGAAATCACGCTCTTTATTAACAGTCCTTAACCCTTCTATTATGGTGTTGTTAATGTTAACGTTAATGGCTGCATTTTCCTATTGTCGCGGTTATGTTTGCCCGTGTCTTGTATGTACCCGGTCCGATCCTAGCGTGTATTTATCATGTCTAAATCTTCCACCGTGTGTGCATCTTGCAGTTCGGCGTCTGACAACCTTGTGTTTCCCATCTGTGTATCTCGATTCGATGCTCGTTGGATGCCTGTTGTGCTCCTTCTATTTACAATTGCACGCGGGACATGCTGGGACATGCGGCCCGCCGGTGCTACACTAGTATAAAAAAGGAATCTGGTCAAGGAATTTGTTCGTCAACCAAATTTTCTACGTGAACCAATGCATTTTTTTCACAAAATTTTTGGTCATGAATCAAATTGTTCATAGACCATAGTGCTCGTGAACCGCAAGCACCACTGTAACAGGCGTAGCTAAAATTTTAGAATTTCCCCAGCCTTTAGACTCCAACGTAGCTAAAGGAACAGTCTGGTGGACAAGGGACTGTTGGCTATGCAAACCAATAGGATGGTGGCTGCCAGCAAAAGGCCCGCCTCTTTGCAAGTTTCTGCTCCAGTGAAATCACAGCAGGCATTACTGAGCAAAGTCACATAGAGGAATGTTCAGGCTTTACAGAAAGAAAATGATGATGAAAAACAGCATAGGAGAGCTGATCCCACGACCTGGGAAACACAGGCAGGAAGGTGTGGAGACCCTCATGGGTGGAGCCTCACCTTGCTCTAGCTCAGACACCACGCAGTCCTCCAGCGCCCCCGAGGGACTGCGCACCCTGGCACTGACGTGCCCCTGTGCCCCATTTAGGCGCACCGCAAATGACACCGGTTGGTTCACCTTGAGGCCTGACTCCTGGGAACAAGTTAACATAGGACAGTTAGGCACCTCTTCCCCCCACCCTCCTGCCCACCCCCCGGACACAAATATGAACGTTACAAGGAAGAAACCAAGCTGTGGCCTTGTAGACCTCTTAAGATCTACTCTACGAAGCTTCAACTCGGCTCCTAAGGAGGAGAATCCTTTAGCAACATTAAGCATGATCCAAGAAAATGAACTTTACCTGAGCCCACCTTCAACCATCTAAAGCCGAGAGAGGTAGATGCACTGGTCTCCAAACTCTACAGGTCAGGAAGTAGGGCAAGGGGACTACAAGACTTGCTAGGCTGACCTACAGAACCCAGATAGGCGAGTGCACTACAGGAGGGGCTTTTGGGGGTGTTGGAGACAGTGTCTGCCTCTCTCTGCATTAGCGGAGCACGGGACGGGCTGGAAACGTCGCTCCTGTTACAGGCCTTTAAATGAAACACAAGGGAAACACCCAGAGTTGCACACAAGCCGGGGGGTGTCTGTAGGCTCTGCGATACAGGGCCGGCTCAGTAGTGGCGGCCCCCGCAGGGCAGGGCCAGTGGAGGATCAAAGGCGGAAATTTGTAAGCGCAAAAAGGATTTGAATTAAATACCAAATAAAGAGCAGTGCCAAAGTCACAAGCTGTCACCTTTTGGCAGCACGGCCAAAATGCGGCCAGAATCAGTGTCCCATCCCAGGCGGCCACTCGTGATCTCGCCTGAGGATTTGCACTTTGCTCTTAAGTGACAGACTCGACACCATCGCCTTCGGTGGCCGCCAATGGCGAGCTGCAGACACGCCCAGCGTGGAGATGTTTCCTCGTGCCTCACCTGAAGGCTGGTAACAGTCAGGCGGCGGGCGTCGTCCAGGGGGGCAGAGGCGGGCACCAGGAAGGGGCTCTCGGGGATGTGCTCATCATTGAACTTGACCGACACTTCGTAGTCACCTGGGAGATGCAGTGACAAAAACTCTGTTGCATAAACTGAGTGTTTGAGGACATCAGGCTGCAGGTAACTAGTATCTAAGGAATGTTGGTATGAGTCCCAGGAGCAGCTCTGCTGTTGCACCCTGGAGCGATATTCTGAACCCGAATTCCTTCATGCAGTTCTCAGCAGAAACAGATTCAAAACAATTAGCTTTTACATTTCCTTTTAAGAAAGCTATTTAAAAATAACAAAAAATGTAGTAACATGACAGAAGACTCCTCCAATGTTCCAGCAGCCTACTCAACACGTACAGCCTACATATGTAAATACTTATTTCTTTAATAAGTGGGTCTCTTTGCACTAACAACTTTTACATCACTGCATATTGCACCCTATTTATGGATATTTATGATTGTTTAATGTCTATTTATTTTTATGACCCCTGCTTCACAGTTTAGACAACCAAACGTATCACTGCACTTTGGACCGAGTATAACTGAGTTTGTGACATAACATTTGACTGACTGAATGACTTCAATGACTGACTGACTGCATACCAGGCTCCTGCACGATGTAAGAAACTCCACAAGACCCATCCTTGCGGTCCTCGAAGGAGATCTCCGCTCGACTGGGCCCCTCCACGGCGATTGACAGGCTGCCGGCCCCAGCCTCTCTCGTCCAGATGTTGAACTCAGCTGCAGGGGAACAGAACAGCTCTTGGCTTCAGATAAACGACTCGACACCAGAGTTGAAAGGATGGTCGGGACTCAGCCCGCTTTGCCCGACGCGTCTGACTGTACCTGGCACTCCGGATTCGGCCTTCTCCAGCCCGGGCCCCCCGGCCCGCACCTTCCCGGCCCCCCCCTCGCCTAGGGGCCCGACCGTGAACTGGAAGGGGCTGCCGGGCACATGCTGGCCCCTGTACTTCACGACGACAGTGTGGACGCCCATCTCATGCGGTACGAAGCGCACACAGTAGGTGTTGTTGCCCACGGCGACGATGTCGGCCGGCTCAGTGCTGCCGGACGGGCTGGTGACCTGAGCGGACACGTCGTGGACGTCGATCTCTGGCAGAGACGGAGAGAGACGGAGAGCTGGGCTGTCAGCACTGAGCAGGGTAAGGGCAAGGCCAGCAGGGGGCAGCTCAGGAAACAAGCGAAGGTTGCCTAGCAACCGAAACAGCAGAAATGCGATAACACCCATCGGTGTAACTATCTGAATAATTATATTCAAATTTAAATCCTGTTTCTTAATTTCACCAGTCACTGCTATAATCATATTCAAAATATGGATAAAAATGAAAAGTAAGAAGCAATACAAAAGTCAGATACTGTACTAGCATGGCCTCATTCACACAAAACCATGCTTTTTTAAATCAAAAGAAAAACACATACACACACACACACACACACACACACACACACACACACACACACACAGATAAATCAAAGAGGAGCGCGTTCTGCCAACCTCATTGTCCACATGCCCAGGGCTTATAACGCACCCTCCAGCCCAGAGGGCCGTGCCAGGGGGGCGGCACCGATCCATGTCCCCTCAACGCGTACAGGCACCTGGCCAGGGGTGCCCCATTCGCCTGCCCCCCCACCCCGGCGCCGCAGAGAGCAGCAGGAGCGATAGACCACCCGAGACAGAATCTCCCGGGAGATGGCCAGGAGAAACCATGTCACTACAGGGGGTGGGGGGCAGGCAGAGAGGAGGGAGAGAGAGAACAGGAGAGAGAGAAAGAGAGATGAGGAGAGAGGGCAGGAACAGTGAGGACTGGAGACAGATCTGAGATGAGAACAGTAAAGGAGGAAAGAAGCTGTGAAAGTAGAGGAGTCAAAGGCCACACCTTGCTATTTGGTAATAATGGTATTTTCCCAGCCTTTAGACTTTAATGCAACTAAAGGGATGGTCTGGTGGACATCCAATAGGATGGTGCCAAGCACCAAAGTCCCGCCTCTTTGTGGGTCTCTGCTCCAATGAAGTCACAGCAGTCACCACTGAGCAAAGTCAAATACAGGAATGTTTAGACCTCACTATGGTCCGGTACAGAGTACCCCGGTGGGAGGTGTTCTGCTATCTGCAATCATTGCAATTATAAAACAAGACTACATCAAAACGGGAATGAAGACTAAATGAGGAATCACCACGGAAATTGGGTTCAGTTTTAGAAGGAAAAGACCACCCTACCTGGGATCTTGAGGTTGAGGTCACAGACACTACCCACGGTGGCGACAGAAGCAGCTCTCTGGCGGCGGCTGATGCTCTCCCGGATACGTCCCTCTCCCGTCACCTTCACGGTGAAGGGGCTCCCTGCCAAAGCGAAGCACAGCCATCTGAAATGGAACAGCCCTGCGCCCACCTGACCGACATCAGCCCTAAGGGACATACGGGGCGGGGCACTAGATCTACTTTAAGGCTAAAATCAATATGGACGCCCCGCTCTACCAAATACAGGGTCATTAGTGTGAAAAGCCACTGAAATAACAGAAAGGGAACAGATTGCTTACACAGAACGTAAACACGAATCAACAGTAATCAATTACAAACAATGTGAAGGCTGCTGTGTAGTTAAGAGTAGCTCACCGGAAAGATGTCAACAATTGCTAAGTAGCCTCTTCGCCCCAGAAAGGAACAGAAAAGGTGCCACCAAGGCTCCTTACCGGGTATGTGCTCCTCTGCAAATCGGATGGACACCAAGTAAGCACCAGGCTCCGTGGGACAGTAGGACACCCCGCAGGTGCCGTCCTCCAGGTCCTCCGTTTGGATGTCCACCTTACTAGGGCCCTCGATGGCCAAAGCCAGGCCTCCATAGCCTGAGACAACCCAGAAGAGTCTCTTATGAAGGAATCGTGGGTAATCACCAAAACAAAGACTGTGTGTTAAGTAAAACCAATCCTGAATGTCACATAAAAATCGCTGGTAGCATGGTAATTACCGAAACTGTGATGAATTCAGAGTAATTAAAGAAATGCACTTAATTATATGTGACTCCTATTGAGATAAACAGCCTAGATTCACTTTTCCCAGTCATGTGGGACTCCGGCCCATGTTGAAACGAAAGCATAAAACACAATTAACCATAAAACCGCCACGCACTCCGGGTGTCTGGGAGTGTGTAACCACTACCCAGAGGCTGTGGGCAAAAATGGGGGGGGGGTTAGCACTGCGGGACAAATGTAAATGGGGCACAGATCCTAAGAACTGCGAACAAATTGCGTTAATGGGCATTTCACCACGCTCCCAAAGCCACTGAAAGCACTGAAACTATTATTCTGTGAAGCAGTACCAAATCACATTACAGAAACATTGACACCCCCCAACCTCCCGTCTTAAGCTCACTCACCCGCCTCCCGCGTGTCCACGACAAAGTCGGCCATCTCAAAGGTACGGCCCTCGACCAGGCCCTTGCCGAACACCTTCACTTTGCTGGCATCGCCAATCTCAGACTGGACTACCATGATAGTGACAGGGCTGTTGGCCACATGATGCCCGTTCTTCTTGATACTGACCAGGTGCTCTCCCACTTCTCTCGGGATGAAGGAAATGCCTGAATGGCACAAAGGGATCCATCACACTTTGGCTCCCTAATGGAGTCTGTCTTTTCGATAAGGTCACGTATTTTCTGCCTTGCC
>JAODKC010000130.1:7365307-7379150 GCA_026777985.1 Mormyrops attenuatus
CCCCCGGGGGGCCCCCCCCCGGCCCGGCGGGCCGCGCCCCCCCCCCACCCCCCCCCCCCCCCCGGCCCCGCCCCCCCGCCCCCGCGGGCGGGGGGCCCCGCCCTCACCGTTAATGATTACTTTCAAACATCTGTGATACAGACGCTTTAAGGGTTTGCAGGAATTCTACCCACAAGCTAAAACAAATCATTCAGAATTAGTATCTCACATAGTGTTCCACAGGTACGTCTTGTCCTTTCATGCACAGAACCCAGCACTCTCTCTCACCGTGACTTTAAAGGGACTGCGGGGAATGTTCTCTCCTCCGAAGCGCACGTAGACCACGTACGTTCCCGGCTTGGGGGCTGTGTAGAAGATATCAAAGGTGCCGTCTTCATTCTCGATGACCTCTGCTTCCACCTCCTCTCCATCTGGGGTGATGATGACACAGGAGACCTTGCCCTTGCCAGCACCCTTTGTGTTCACCATGAAGCCCACCTCCTCTCCGATGCCAATGACTGGGCCAAGGCCGGTACCTGAGGATGCAGACGAAGACTTTCAAAACCTGCTCCGAAAACTGCTTCACGCAGTTAAGATCCTACACCCCTCTAGACCTTAAAGGTTCAGTTTCTGGTAGCAAGAGCCATAATGGAGGTGAATGTTCTCCATACCTGCGACGGTACACTTGCTGGCATCGCCGATTGCGGTGGCACGGATGCGGTATGGTGAGGTTGGGATCTCATCACCCCCGTACTTGATGACGATGGTGTACCGGCCAACCTTATCCGGAATGTAAGACACACGGTACGTGCCGTCCTGGTTGTCATGGATACTGACCTTCTTCAGTTTACCTTCCTGGTCCTGTGAAACCAAATCCATGGTAGAACATTCAGACCTAGCTATCCAGCAAGATCCTCAGGGACAAGATGACTGAGAACAGTTATGAATTTGTGTGAGGTGCCAAGTGGGGTTGGAGAGTCCAGATTTCAACTATTTACAATAAGGGGGGGGGGTCTTAGGTTTGGGAATGCTTCAACTGCTACAATTGCGAAAAATATTGGGGTTAATCTTTCTCCAGAGAAATGACCTCAGTGCAGATGCCTACTACATGGGAAACTCGGGGGCTGTTTGGCCCCCCAATTGGACACCCTGCTCGCTTCATTACTGCCTTTTTCACACCATTACTGGCAGACGCCGTGTCTCGAATGCATGCATGTGAGGATTAACAGTATTTGTGAGAAGAGTGTCTTCTTGCACAGATCTCTGTACCAAGTCGAAACACAAGTCTGGTGGAAATCTTCCAAGTATTCCAGGAAACATGTGTTTTGAAAACATGCTAGCAGCAGGAATTATCGCTAGCAAACTTTGTGTGATAGGAGGGAATGTAGCACAGTTTTAAGCTGATAATCAAGGCTTCCAGTCACCTATATCCGTGGGGAATGAACTGTGGGAGTCATAAGCACAAGGGTCTTCAGTAAAGCACCGGGAGGTTCACACTCACCGTGATCTGCACAGACAGCTGACCTTCTCCAGCTTCCTTGGCGTCGATGGTGAACTCTACTGGCAGGCTGGCGGGCAGCCCAGTGCTCAGGCCAGGCCCGCTGGCACGCACCTTGCTGGCATCGTGGGTGGGCAGCACACGGAACTTGAAGGGACTGCAAGGATCATAGGTGATGATGTGGGTCAAGCGAGGGAAAGAGTCAAATGGGACAACGAAACTAAATGAAAAGAGGATAGAAGCTGCCACTCACCTGTGAGGCACTTCCTGGTCAGCATACTTGACCACCACAGAGTACGGTCCTTCCACCGATGGGGTGTAGGCCACAGTGTGGGTCCCATCCCCATTGTCTGTCACCTGCACTGGCTCGGCCATCCCTGTGGACAGCACGGAGGAGTTGCCACAATCTGCGTTCACCATTCACACCATAGCAGAAGGCAGTGTTTCTCAGCCCAGTCCTCAGGGACCCCCAGACAGTCCGTATTTTCACTCCCTCCCAGCTCCTGACACACCCACACCATGTTTGGCTTAGGTGTGAGGGGAGCTGGGAGGGAGCGAAAATACGGACTGTCTGGGGGTCCCTGAGGACTGGGCTGAGAAACCCTGGCATCAGGGATACTGATTTGTAATGCAAAGTGAAAGTCAATTTTACGCCAATTAAGGCACTCTGCAGATTACACTTCCAATACATGCAACTGGTGTAGAATTCAAATCAAGCTAAGCATGCAGTCTGCACAACTTGATTACCCTCTGCACTCAGATTTCATCCCACTGATTTTGAGCATGGGGGGGGGGGCACCAGAACATCTCAAAACAAAATGCATTGATATTTGATTTTCCTGGTTTTAATAAAGACCACAATTTAATTCTTTTCATTTGAAAATGCATTGGTGTTGAAAAGAGCACATTCAGCTATTGCCTTTTAAAAGGTCTTTAAACCCTCCATTAAAACCCCCTGGGGATAGCCAGTGTGGTGACTATTGCCTCCATATTAAAAAAACACAATTGCAGTGGAACAGAATGTACAGGTATGCAATTATGTTCTTGAGTCCACTGAGGCTAATGGTCGCTCCTGAAGCTTTGCAACGGCAGCCTTATTGCAGGCATTTCCTTCGAATACAAATGGACCACAAAATGCATCCATCCAAAATCCAGAAGGGTTTGACAGAAGCTGCCACTTGAGGACACAAAACAACCTGGCCTTGGTACTTTAGCTGGTCAGTCTCCCTGCCTCCCATCTGGGTGTTTTCCATGCCTGGCATCAGACTTGCTTCTCTATTAAGATGGACCAACCATTTTCTAGCAGACAATTTGCAGGGAAACTCCCTTTACTTGCCTCCTGGCTAACTGATGGAACCTCTCAGACAATAAGGCAAGCAGAGAACAACAGTGACCTCTGCTTAGAGGTTTCTCATAAACAGTCATGGGAGTCGTCATTCTACTAGGTGGACCACCGACAATGAGCATCAGACAAAACCCTTGTTGGTTATGCTTGTCGCCATGATGTTCACGTGGGTTGATAAAACTTCAGTACCAGCCTCAGAAAACATGCACAGATCAGATGATGCACCCTGCACGTTATTTATGGCACTCAAGGTGGTGCAGCGAGTCCTGGGGATGTTTGAACCATAAGCAGAACCAGGTCACAGCGGGAGGAGCATGCAGGAGAGCCACCCAGCCCAGGGAGGGAAAAGCAGGCCTTCTCCCTCATGGCAACTGAAGCATGAGAGCCCTTAGAAGACACAGCGATGACTCCACATGGCCCTTAAACCATATTCCTGACCTCAGAGTATTCCTGGCATTTTCCCTCAGGAAAACCCTTCATTTCGGCTTGCATATGCCGAACAAGAGACAGATTTCCTCTGTCCTACTCAACCTCAACCCCTCTGCACCATCAGATCAGCAAATGTGCGCTTGCGGACAAGAAGCGACAGAAAGATTTTCATAAGAGAAATTTGAAAGGCCCCCTTCTCTGGCGGCCCCATGTGATAGAGCTCACGCTAAAGCACCCTCGCCCATGTGGCGGTCAGACGCAGACCGGGCCACAGACCTGTCCCCGAGTCCTTCGGCTCGGCTTTAAAGAGGTCTGTAAAGGCTTTCAGGGGACTGCGCCAAGGTTGGGCTTCCACCTCATCCGCTAGAACACAAAACTTTCAGCATCAAGCCCGTGAATCGCATTCATGGGCGTCTATTTCACAGGATCGGATGACATGTGACATGCCATTATGGGGGGGGACAGGTTACACCGGTTTAGTTCACAATTCTTAACGACCATGTCTGTTAGATTGCAGTCAAGTGATAGCACGGTTAACTGCACAGTTCACAATACTCGTTCCAATTTCCACGAACCACTAAACATAAAAGCGGGCTGGTGTCGCCAGACTCACCTTTAGGTGCCATCACTGCCACGGAGAGGGGCGCCACGCCAGCCTTGCTGCAGTCAACAGTGAAGGACTGTGGGATCTTGGCTCGGACTGCGGAGCCCACACCCGGGCCAGAGATCTTCACCTTGCTGGGGTTCACAACATCTTTTGCTAGTACCTTGAAGGGACTTCCTACAGAACAAGAGCATCAGCACCAGAGTGAGGCGACTCCCAACACCTGCTTACATCCAATACAGAACCAAAAAGTTGGTCATTCACCTCAAAACGACATCTAAACTCAACCTCATATTCATACTTACCTTCTTTAACCTCATGTGTAGTGGTTTTGGCAATACAGTAATGTCTATAGCCTACCTGGAATGTGGTTTCCTCCATACGTAATGTTGACGTCATACAGCCCGGGAACATAAGGGGTGTATTCCACATTGCAGCTTCCATCCTTGTTATCCTTGCAGGACATCTTGGATTCTGATGGTCCTTCTACAGTGATGCCCAAGCCACCAATGCCAGCCCCCCTTCAAGAAATACGTAAATCTTATAAGTGAGAAAGCCTCCATAATCATACCCACTTGGCTAACCCATTCCACAATTCAACACAAGAGTACCATCAGGCAACTTCACCTGGTGATAATGGAGAAGTTGTTGGGTTTCTCCGTCAGGGCCTCCTGGAGCCCGGGGCCCTTGGCAATCACACGGGTGGGGTCACAGCCCTCCGCCACATTCACTCGGAAGGGGCTATTTGGAACGGCAGTCTTATCGTAGAGCACCTCAACGCTGTGCATGCCTGTCATGGTGAGACGTACGAGCACGGTCAAGTGTGCATGAACAACGGAGAGCTTTCATCATGCATTTCAGGCTTTAAAGCTCCTCTTCCACTCCCTCGCCTGTCATACCAATTCTCAAACGGTATGTATTCCACTCCCTCGCCTGTCATACCATTCTCAAACGGTGTGTATTCCACTCCCTCGCCTGTCATACCATTCTCAAACGGTGTGTATTCCACTCCATAGGTCCCGTCAGAGTTGTCGGTCACCAGGCAGTCAGCAGCAGCACCTGAAGGGCTCCGAACCAGGGCCTTGATGTGGTCTCCGCCAGCTTTGGTCAGGGGACGGGCGTCCACAGTGAAGCAGGTGGTGGCTTCCCGGAACACTCCTGGGTGGGAACACAAGTACCAAACCCTTAAATCTCCATCAAATCACAGCAATATCCACAGACCCACTAAAAATCACAAAACCATGTGATTTTTCTATTTTTTCTATTACCCCCTCACGGTAAAAGCAAAAACATCAAGAGGCTCCTATGAAATCCGTTTGATTTTTCTCAAATTCCATTTTTTTGATTTATTTTGATCCATTTCAAATTTTAATTTTTTATAAGCTGCAGACCAAAAAAAAAAATTACCTTTTAGGAGCTAAAATCCCAAACTTTCTTTTCAGAATACGATGTGTTGTGCTCCACCTCTCTTGCCCGTATCTACGTTTGTCTCCTCAAAGGGTCATTTATTTGGTCTGGCAGCTTATTATAACTTAGTCCTCAGAAATTCAGGTCAGTTAAACTAAGATTTAAACGTTCAAGCCACTTGGAAATTGCCCCAAGGTCCTGCATTCCTGTAGTTTACACTCTGGATAATTTTACAATGTCGACACAATATCACACACAATTACGCATTTCTACGTAAATACCCTTTTTATCAATTCCAATTCCGTGATTCCATCTGCATTTTCTGCATCATGGCAATCACAGGGCCTACATCACCGATCATTTCTGCTGTTCTACTGAAGAAAAGAATCACATCAGTTCTCTCAATCCACCTAGAAGTACGGGACATACTGTCAAAACTGCAAGATTTTATAGAGGTCTAGCTTTTATATCAGTTAAGCCCATCTCTAAAAAAAAAAGAAATAAGATTTACCATAGTAAGTGATTCATATTGGTTTCACCAAATGAAAATTGGAAAATTGGAGTCACAAAATGAAAAACTCTGCAAATTTAAATGGATTCAAACTGCTGCCTCATATACTGCACAAAGATTTCGCGTGAACAAGCAGGCAAAAGAAGTCAGTATTTAAAAGGACGTACCAGTTCCTTCCACCCCTGGTCCAAACACTTTCACCTTCCTGGTATCCACAGCCGGATCCACCTGAACCACAGCGGGGAAGGTGGGCACAGTCTTGCCTCCGTATTTAAGCAGAAGGGTATACATGCCGGCAGTGAGGGGCACGTATGTCACAGTGTAGGTGCCATCTTTGTTGTCCAACACGTTGGTCTTAGCCACGGAGCCAGAGTCGGACGTCGCCTCCATAGTGAGCACACCAGGCCCGGCCTTCGAACAATCCACGTCCACAGTGCTCGTCTCACCCACCTTCCCTCGCAGCAGTCCAGGTCCGGTGGCCACCACCCGAGTGGGGTCAAAGGGCATCTGTATATCTGCATGGAATGGTGAGCCAGGGATCTGGACCTCCTGAAAGAGGATGTTCACCAGGTACTCCCCGGGCTCGGTGGGAAGGTAGGACACGGAGCAGGTGCCGTCGCCATTGTCTGAGCACTCCATCTTGGCCTCGGTGGGACCCTCCACGGTGAGTCCCAGGCCGCCAGTGCCCGCGCCTTTCGTGTCAATCGTGAACTCTGCTGGTTTTCCCACCAGACCACCCTTCAGACCTGGACCATAGGCCTTTACCTGAGGGAAATGGAAAAGGTTTAGTTTCTGATCCAGAACCTGAACAAACGCAACATTTGCTTAGGTTTGTTAGGTAACAAAGAGCTAAAGCTGGCCTATAGGTTCCCAAGTTACCCCCCCCCCCCTAACGATAAGTTACCTAGATCATCTGGTGATGTTACTAATTATCCAAACAAAACTCTCATCAAACAAAACTCCCACACTGCCAGAAAAAGTACCATTCTGTACCTTTGAGGATACAATCACTTATCACTGGGGCTGTATCCTCAAGAGTCTGCCAATTGTACCCTTAGCTTTAGGTGAATGTATCTTTTAAGGTACAGAAATGGACTCTGAGTAACATTTTTGTACCATTGGGGTTACATTAATGTTGTTTGTACATTGAGGAATAAAACTGTACCAGGGCTGTACACTTTTATCCGACAGTGCTTCATCTACCTTGCTGGGGTCTGGGGGCAGCGAGGCCTCCACTGGGAAGGGGCTGCCTGGCACAGGGCTGCCGTCATAGCTGACATCCACAGCGTAGATGCCTTCCTCCTTGGGGATGTACTTCACCAAGACGCTCTCTTTCCCCGGCAGTGGCTCCACCATGCAGGGCACGGCCTTGTTGGACGGGCTGCTGATCTTCACGTCCAGCTTGCCCTGACCACCAGCCCCCTTGGTGTTGACAGCAAACTGCTGGTCCAGGCCAACCTGCACCCCTAAGACACAAACATGGACACAGAATTTTGTACTCATATCTTTGTGGGGACCGTCCATTCGTTTCTATACCCTTATCCTACGTATGACGACCTTAACCCCTACCCAGCCCTAACCTTAACCATAAGTAACCCAACAAAATTCTGGCATTTTTATTTTTTTTTATTGCAGTCAAATTTTTAGAAAAATTGAGTTTCCCCTTCTGGGGACTAAAAAAATGTCCTCACAAGGTATAAAAAAAAAAAAACTTGCATGTTTTTATCAAATTGTGGGGAAATCTGGTCCCTAAAATATAATAATTACAAGCACACACACACACACACACACACACACACACACACACACACACACACACAAACAAAAACAAAAGCACGATTCACAGCTTTATCAAAAACACCAATTGTATGAAAATTTGTGATGAAAAAGAGGGAAATGATAGAATTCTATGGCTCCATATTTCTGTGCTGTGTGATAAATTTCATGAGAGAAACATTTAAAAACATCCATTGTGATTGTGTGATTGTGAAGACAGCACATGTTTATACATGTGTTTAGAAGTGGTGTGTGGCTCCATGGGTTCGGGCGCTGGGCCTGTACTTGGAAGGTTGCATATATAATCCCAAGGTCAGCAGAATGATTTCGTCACCGGGCCCTTGAGCAAGGGTCTTAACCCCCAATTGCTCCATGGACTGGCTGCTCCTGCTTCCTCAAAAAAATGTATGTGGCTTTGGATAGAAGTGACTGTTAAATAAGTAAAATATAATAAATTGCACAGTGCCTAGAGGGGGCAGCCTGGCACAGACCCAGTGATGAAGACCACTTACTGCTCTCCAGGTCATTCACTTGAATCTTGCCGAGATCCAGTGGAGCTGCTACCCCAACGGTGAACGGGCTCTTGGGAATGGGGTCACCTCCAAACGTAACTGCAATGCCCAACTCCCCCTGGAGACAAACACACAAACCCAAAACATCTCGTTACCCATGGTGGCAGACTAATTTCCTTGGGGGGGGGGGGCTCTTTGCCCCCGAGAGCACAACCAATTAACTCAAATCAACTCGGCCAGGCTGGAACTGCATCCCTCCAGCTACCTTTTGTTTATTTTACACATTTGTTTGACTACATGCACAGGAAACGCATAATACTGCATTTTCTGGTTGAGAACAGGATGTCTGAGCTTCCCGAGACACTAATCAAAACAAGGCACAACCAGAGTCTGGATTCCATAGTTACATCCTGCCCTACCTGCCGGACTGGCGTGTACTTGACAGTATGGGAGTAATCGTAGTTGTCGATGATCTCGAAGTCCTGGACGGGCTTTCCTCTGGCAGCACCGGCAAACTGGACATCCACGGGGGCTTTGCCCGCCCCTTTGGTGTAGACCGTAAAGTGCGTGGGCTTCCCGCACTCTACCCCTGTTCCGGGAGGGAGGAGTTCTAAATATAAGGCCACAGCAGGTTGGCAAAAAACATCCTGACGAAATCTGCTGGCTTAGCATCCTGACAAGCCGCAGATTTCTAAGGACCATCTAACGATCGAAGGCGCATTAGTTAGAAGGAACTGGGAAGGGATACATTTGACTTGACTTGAGTCCATCGTAAGTCTGTTTTAATCACAGCAGCAGAGAGACAGGGATGTCACCTGTACGGGCAAGGCCGGGTCCATCCACCTTCACCTTAGAGGCGTCATGCGATGGCTCAACTTTCACCCGGAAAGGACTGAGTGGGACTTCCTTCAGATAGGAGAGAATGGCAGCGACAGTAGGTTATAGAGTCCCTGGTTTCCTGCCTCTCCATATCACACAGCAGCATTTAAAGAATGAAACATTTCAGATGCAAGCCAAGTTTAGCACCGGTGCTTTCATGACAACATTAAACGTGGTATACGACTTCTGCTTAGGCTTGGGTTCCACCCTACTCATTCTGGTATTATGACTGGAAAGACCCACCTGTCCGGCAAACAGCACTTTGATGGTGAATCGTCCAGCTCCTGGTGGAGTGTATTTCACAGTGATCGTGTCGTTCGCATTGGGGATGATGTCAAAGTCAATGTCCTCCTCCTTGTTACTGATAACATTGGCATCACATTTGATGCCTACGCTGACATCCCCTGGGTAAAAAAAAAACATTCCATTAATTGCAAGTTACATCTCTTCATTGTTTCTATAGGCCACATTTAACAGGCGTTCAGTCCGTCCTTGTCAGCAATGTCCTGAGACAGATAGGAGAAGGACCTCAGATCCCAAGACCAGAGGCACAGGTGCAGGTTACCTTCTCCAGCCTCGGTGCAGTCCACGGTGAAGTGTGTGGGCTCATTGGCTTTGAGGCCCGACCTCTCCACCCCCGGCCCAAACACCTTCGCCTTGTTGGGGTGACTTCCCTTCCCGATATTCACCTGCAGCAAGAACACATTAACGCATCATCTTAGGCATGGATCATTTCTGTGGCCGTCACCATGACCTTGCCAGCAAATCACAGCCTTTAACACACTTGTACTTATTTCTCTTAAAATTGCACAATATTTATTATTACTCAGTTTTTTGTATTATTACTCCTACTTGTTTCATATTACTTTGATCTTGTCACTTGCTGTGGACTTTGAGTTTTTCCCCCAGCTGCACTCTACCAAGTGTCAACTGATGTGAAAAAACGTGACAAATGATCTGATTTACTTGATATCAGCCTTTTTCATCGTCTACTAATCATTGGCTACTTCACCTTGCGATTTGTTTTTCGAGTGTCAGAATTTGAAATCACACTAAGGGATTTCCACTCTTTCTCATCTCTCAAATCACTAAGAATGGA
Source organism: Mormyrops attenuatus (assembly GCA_026777985.1). Taxonomy (NCBI): domain Eukaryota; kingdom Metazoa; phylum Chordata; class Actinopteri; order Osteoglossiformes; family Mormyridae; genus Mormyrops; species Mormyrops attenuatus. The sequence goes on from JAODKC010000130.1 coordinate 7,375,347, forward strand.
GAGAAGCCAACAAGAGTCAACAGAAAACACGCTTCACTGATGCAAACCCACTGAGAACTGAAAAATCGGAATGACTGATGAGAGCTTGTTCAGAAGCCCCAGTTAGCCACACATCTATAGGATTATCCTATATTTCCCCATTTAGTCGACTTACCCTGAAGGGGCTGTTGGGCACACAGACTCCGCCCCAGGCCACGGCCACCGTGTGCTTCATGGCGGTGACGGGGGTGTAGCTACAGGCGTATGCGTCTTCCCCCATGTTCTTCACCTTCACGTCGATGGGGGTGCCCTCAGCATCCTACAGGGCAGGGAGGGAGTACACTCAGCAAAGCTAGGACACTTCAGAGACTCGTTACAAAACCAAGGGCCCAAGACTGACATGGAATATGATCGTGGGATTCTAGGAAGGAAGGAAGGAAGAAAATAAAAAAGGAAGGAAGTTAGGAAGGAAATAAGAAAGGAAGTAAGGAAGGTAGGAAAAAGGCTCTTGCCTCTCCATCTGTCGAATAATGCCATTCTGCTACTCAAGTCCATGCCCCCTTTAACAGCTTTATCTTTCTCTCCTAGTCAAAACAGGAGTTAAGAGAGGAGTCAGCCTCACCTGAGCAAAGATTTTCAGCGGTGCTCTCCCACAGTCTTTAGTATCCACTGTGAACTCTGCCACTTTATTAATGACACAGCCAGTCTTCTCCAGGCCAGGACCATAGGCTTTCACCTGAAGAGCATGCAGAAGATGCAGCTCACATAAGAACCAGTACCACAGTAAGAAAACATACCAACACAGACAGAGACTTTATTAATGCCAAAGGATACTGCACGTGTAAAGAAGCACAAAACACATAATTACACTGTAAAATAGACATTTAGACATTAATAGACAATAAAAATAAATTTACTGTTAATAGACCATTAAATAAAGAATGTCAGAAAAAGTACTGCACAGAATTCCATGGTAACAGCTCAGAAATAAACAGAGTTTTGCAGCAAACAAATAAATGTTCTGTGATTGTGCCTAAGTGGTTCAGGCCCCCCACTTGCGTCACAGGGTGACTCACTGCAGACTGTAATGGGCAACGGTTTGAAGGACCAGTAAGATCTACTCAGGTGATTTTTAAAGTGGAGCTATAGGGGCTCGACGCTCAGATCGACAAGGCTGATGAGGGCAGCAGTTCTCACCCTGTGGGGGGTCCAGCCATCACTGTTGGGGCCGATGAGGGCCATGAAGGGGCTGTCCTCGATGTCCTCGTCGTCACACATCACGTGCACGGCATACTCGCCCGGCTCCGTGGGCCAGTACTTCACGTCGCACGATCCGTCGTTCTGGTCCTCACACTCGATCTTCGCCTGCGACGGGCCCTCGATAGCAAAGCCTGCGATTTCGGCCACAGAAAGGCAAAGACAGTGAGCAAGGCCCTCCGCTGGTCACTTTGGTCTTTCCTCTAACGAGGCGCTTCACCCTCGATTAAAGATCTCTGCTGACACAGGTGGGGGGGGCCACCGTGACTCACCAAGCACGCCAACGTCTGTGCCCACAGACTCCACCACGAAATCAGCCGACTTGCCCACAATGCCACCTTCCAGACCTGGCCCCCAGGCTCGGATCTTCTGCGGACCAGCCTCAGGACCCACATGGACTTCAAATGGGCTGCAAGAAAATGAAAATCAATGTGAAGGATCAGACACCCCCAGCTGCTGCCATTCTATACTATGTAACATGTGTCATTAGAGGTGGCGTTTGCCACCACTCAAGCCATGCATTTATGTGGGGCCCCCTGTTGGCCACAAACAGCCACTACAGTTAATATTAAATGAACAACGTTCCTTTTTTAGAGATGCTGAAGTAGCACGTTTTGTTGACCAGCTAGCTATGATATTCTGACTCAAATTACCAGCTATTTATTCAGTTTTTAAAACATCTGAGGGTGGGACAGTAGGACCCCAAAGTGACTTTTTGAATCAGGCCCCAGTAACAACAAACCTGGCCCGGTATACCACCTATACTTGAATTGCTTTGAAGGCCAAAACACTCCTATACCAGTCCCATATTAATTTCTAAAAAATAAATAAATAAAAATTCAAAAGTATTGTGCTGCAACTCTGTGGTGGGGAGCACACCAGTTACACAACACTGCCTCCTTATTTCACTTTTAGTCTACCAGCTTGCACAATTTCGCCAGTACTGATGACATTCACCCCTAATCAGTACACTTCAGCACTTCATCATACCCATCTGGCAACAATCCACTATAGTCTTTGTAGATCTAAGACTTTGGCGGCTGTTTAATGTGCATTACTGCATGGGTGTTGCGTGTATTGTTGACTGCCAGAATTAACGCTAAACACAAAAACTGGGAGCGTTTAGAGACAGTTAAGGGAATCTGCCAGCTGGTACCCTGAGCACAATACAGGTGCGAGCTCCCCCTGCGGGAGGACACTTCAGAGCCAGTACTTAGGCTAACCGGCTATCGTACATCCAAAAGGCTAGCAGGCTTCACAGGGTTAACATACAGCTTTCCTCTGACCTTACAAATGCTACTGGCATGTACCTCAGAGTTGTTGGTTCGAATCCCAGGGTCGGATTTCACCGTTGGGCCCTTGAGCAAGGGCCTTAACGCCCAAAATGCTCTAGGGACCGAAGCAGCAAGCCTGATTTATTTTAAAGCAGCCCAAGTGAGCACAGTTAATATGGAAAGGTACCTTTGGAAGTTACGGCAGCTAATGAGTGTAAGTTATAACTAAAGGCATTATGAGACAGACTTTACTATAAAAGCACGGGAGTTTTATTGTGTTTTGTGCTTTTTGAGGTCTGACAGGAGATGATTTGGATTCTTTGGCCCTCTCTGCACGGTTTGTGTGGGAAATGCCGCACGAGCCGAGAGCAGCTCCCAGGAACAAGAGTCTGGCGGATGAATGCGCTCCGCAGCTCTTTGTGAGCGATGAATAAATGAGCAGATGATGAGCGGTGACAGCAGCACAGCAATGAGGTCAGCACTGACCCCAAGCAGTGCCACAAGGCGGGTGTCATGGGAACAGTCACGCCCGGGCACAAATACACCACGTCCCTGGGTTAATCACACCTGGCGCGCTGCCAGCCTGTTTACCCAGAGGTAGGAGACAACAAACAAGGAACACCTCACATGGGGACAGAGGGATTTTAAAAATGCATCCATTTCTGGGAAGAGGACGCTTGCGAGATGGGCTCTGGCACCGTAAAACAACCGCCTTGCTCTCCAATGCAAACAGGTAACAAAAACCAACGTCTTCAGACTAGCGTTGTGGCGACACAGCTTGAGAAATCTGCCGTACATGGATCAAGCCCATCAACGGCACCAACACGCAACACTCCCAAGCCGGTCTGCTGACCTCTCCTCTCTGGTCCAGCCCTACGGGGCCCCCACCCCCAGGAATAAATGATGTAATGCATACACCCCCCCAGTACACCCGGAGGCTCTTCCTCTCCCACCCTTCCTACTACCATTCTGGCACACCCACATGCACAAGGCCTAGTACTGCTGTCTGTCCTGTACTGCTGTCTGTCCTGTACTGCTGTCTGTCCTGTACTGTCCTGTACTGTACTGCTGTCTGTCCTGTACTCCTGTACTGTACTGCTGTCTGTCCTGTCCTGTACTGCTGTCTGTCCTGTCCTGTACTGCTGTCTGTCCTGTCCTGTACTGCTGTCTGTCCTGTACTGTCCTGTACTGTACTGCTGTCTGTCCTGTACTCTTGTTCTGTCCTGTCCTGTACTGCTGTCTGTCCTGTCCTGTACTGCTGTCTGTCCTGTCCTGTACTGCTGTCTGTCCTGTA
>JAODKC010000130.1:7381246-7410925 GCA_026777985.1 Mormyrops attenuatus
ATAGGATGCCAGCCAGCCGCTGGCAGTAAACCTGTAAAGAGTAAACCTGTACCTTACAAACACTGTATACAAAGGACAAAATACGCTCGACTTTAAACGTAAAGTTAGATGTTGGGAGCTCCTTTTAAAGCCAGGATCAAGTCAGACGAAGGTTCTGCTATCCTCATTGGCTCATCATTGACCTGAAAAGGGCTGCAAGGTGAATACATCACTGCAAGCATGATCACGCTACACTACATCTGTGTCAAATACTTAAATTAAATAAAATTGACCCATGCAGCAGACCTGCTCTGCGTTAACAGCAGCTTTTATTTACGGAAACCCGGTTTAAAAGGTGAAGCTGAAAGGTTTTTTTATTTTTTTAAACGTCCGCCCGGTGTGGAAAAGCAGCCTCAGAGAGCAGGAATTTGCCATTTTACGAGCCCACTGTGAAGTCAGCATGTCCATGATGTTAAGTCACTGGGCATGTGGGGTGCAGAACAGTCATTACCTGTTCTTAACATTTCACACCTCAGGCAGACACACTGCCGTCTAACATGCGAAGTGAAGGCTTATTGTACGAGTTTAATTTAAAACACGAAGCAAGGATACAGGAACACGCCAAGCCGACTGGCGTTAAAGTGTTTTTAAAGCCAGGGTTCACGCTGGTGACGGTTCACTGGCATGCGGGACAGACCATCCCGTCTGCTCTCTGCACCCTCGACCCAATGAATAAAGCGTTTAAGCGACAGCAGATGAGACCAACTGCATCTGGGTAAGATTAACACCCGCCGAGCTCTCAAGCGGAAAGCCACCCCCCGTTCAGTTTTTCCTTCTCTCGTTCCGCGACCCCCTCTGTGGGGACGCCGCACGTGCTATTGATGTTCTGATTTCGATAGAGGATGACGCTCCCATTGTAAGGATGCGCGTCATCTGTCTTGATCCTGTAAGATGTAGACCACCTCCGGAGGGCAGGCATGGGAGTCATTAATACGCTGCTGCGTCTTCTCAATATTATGCTGCCCCACCGCAACAGCGGAGGACTTAATTGGTACAAACTATGCACCTTACACATGGGAAGCACCCGGCAACCACAACTGTCGCACAGATTTATCATGGCTCAAACTATTAGACACTACAAAGGATTTAGTTCTGAAATGCATTAGGAATAATGCCCCCTGGGCTTTTCCCAGCAGGACGTTTCAAGGAGTTTCTAAGGGGAAAGAATACCTGGACCGACGTTAACGGTGAAAGGGCTCTTGGGGATGGCCATGCCCCCAAAGGTGACGGATATGGCATGCGGGCCGGCCTGGATGGGTTTGTAGGTGCACCGGAACATGCTGTCGCCGCTATCCTCCAGCATGGTTTCCACCGTATTCATGTTGCCCTGGGGGTCCTTGACAGAGGCGGTGACATCACCGATGCCAGCCCCTGTCAGTGAGAGAAAGGTCACCATCTCAGCGACAGACCTGGTGTTAACGGCATTAATTAATCTTCAAACTCCCTGGGAATGCTTCTATAAAATCTGTGTTTTTGGCAACCACGAGTTTCAGCCATTGGAAGGACACCATTATTTTTGCGAGACGGACGGGAATGTTTACCGCTTCATGCTGGGGTCGCTTATTTGCGCTGCCCTATGACTAAGCCAAAGCAGTGGAAACTTGGCGCGTTGACCTTACCGCAAAGCTTTCGGAAATAGTTGGACCGTAAGTTTTGAAAGGGTAAGCCTTTTCTTTGGGACACAGACCTGCGGTGTAGATGTCGAAGTAGGTCGGCTTATTGGCAACATTGCCCAACGGTTCCAGGCCAGGACCCCTTGCAGTAACCTTGCTGGCATCTCCCAGGGCCTTGTCCACATTCACCTCGAATGGGCTCTTGGGAATCTGCTGTCCTGCAAACAGCACTGTCACCTACAAGACAGGAAGTGCAGCAGCCAGGGGTCAGGAAATGCGCAGGAGTGATACACTGGCCTTATAAAGCGTCACACAAAACAAGGAGCGCACTATATGGCCAAAAGTATGTGGACACCAGCATTTCCAACATCTCATTCCCATTAGATGCTGGAACGTAGTTGGTGGGATTTGCTGCCATTCAGGTGGGGTAATCAGGTCACTGTGTGTCAGCTTGTGTGGCCAAACACTTCATAACTGGACTTGCTCCCAGATGTCTCAGCATTACTATCGCTTCACTAGCAGTTGACCAGGGCGGGTCTAGCAGAGCAGAAATGTGGCAAACCGACTAGATGGTATAAGATGGGAGACAATGATGGGCCAATGATGGAAGGTCACTAACCTCTTCTGTACAACCACCCATTATGCTGCTAACGTTTGTTGCAGGAGATTGTGCGACTCTGCTTAATTACACACCTGTATCAGCAATGGATGTGCCGTAATTAGACAATTCCTTTAATTAACAGAGGAGTCCACACACCTTTGCCCATGTAGTGCAGTATTGCTTTAGTTGTTGCCATAGGTCACAAAAAGAATAACAAGATTTAAAGCCAATCAATTTAGAGAAATGCATCTATAGCTATACTTGCAGCTCTTGATTTACGTAAAAAACGTAAACTTACATGTATCCAGACTCATGGAAAAAAATATCCAGGAAACAGAGTTTACGAAAATGCCAACACAAAAAGGCGACGTGTCATACATGTATGTAAATGTATACGATGTTTTCATTTATTTAACATCTGCTCTTTAGTACATATTACTGGTATATTCCAAGTGGCGGGATCACGCTACCTTGTGAGGGCCCATTACTTTAGGCACATAGGTCACATGGAAGGTCTTCTTGCCTTCATTGGGAATAGCTTTCACCTGAGAACCACAAAAATCATCTGCCTGAATCAAAAAAACCACAGTAAACATAACACATGCAGTGAAACACAACAGAGATGTTCAGGGATTACACTAAATTGCAGTACAACTCGAGTGAATCCTCCGACTCAACAGCAAATTAGAGTATTTGACATTTTCGGGCAATTTAAGTAATTTAGTACCGAAATAACCGCAAAACGCAGAGTAATCAGCCAAGTAAAGTGAGCTAATGAGAATGAAACACCTTCATAAGATTTACTCAAAAAAAATAAAAAAAAACACAAATGATCAATCCCCTGAAACTCGCCATTCTCACCATAAGACCCCCAATTCTATTCCCACATGTGAACGGGTCAGATCAGTCCCCAGGGGCCCGAGAATGAGTCCGAACTGCCCCGGAGTAAATGGGCCCACCTCTTCTCTGGTTCCCTCGGAGTCCTCCACGTACACAGTGACCTGACCCTGGCCGGCGCTGTAGGTGTCCACAGTGAACTTTGCTGGCCGCAGCACCCTGTTCCCAACAGGCTCGATCCCTGCCAGAGGGGGGGAGGGATACCGGTGAGAGATGGGAAAGGGCCCGGGAAGGGGGAGAACAGACTGACACATGGCTATTTCTGGGGGCCTTATGTCAGTCAGCGGGTTAGGATGCCGTGCCTGTGATCAGAAAGTCGCTGGTTCAATTCCCAGGGTCGGCAGAGTGATGTCACTGTTAAGCAAGGCCTTTAACCCCCAATGGCTGTCTGACCCTGCACCCCAAAAATGTACATTGCTTTGGATAAATAAGTTAGTCTGCCTGTGCTGTCCTCCATTCGGAGAGACAAACACATTTTGGCAGAGGGCAACGGCGGACAGCATGTGGACGCAAGATGAGCAGGCGACTTTCCGACACCGGGGGGGGGCGTAAGGGGGGCAAGTGTTCAAAGACGCACAGAGCTTCAGAGCTTATCGCCAGATTACAGACACCGATTCTGCCATTGTTGTGGTTGGTGCACAGGCATTTCCTGACACTGACCCCCTGAACCTTCCAGAACACAGTGAACACACCCCCAGGATATACAACCCCCCCCAGCCAGCTCAGCATTACAATTTAAAAACCTAACCCTCCGTGACAAGACACAACATGTTTAGGAGCAAACTAGTCCTACTTGGGATGGTGTGTGGCTCAGTGGATTTGGAACCTGTACTTGTGATCAGAAGGTTGCTGGTTTGAATCCAAAGGTCAGCGTTGGGGGGGAATTCTGAATATAAGCATGTAGTGTGCAAGAAGCCTCAGAGAGGCCCCTGAGCAAGGCCCTTCACCCCCAACTGTTCCAAGGACTGGCTTGACCCAACTATCTCAATTACGCACTGAATAAGCGTCTGCCAAACAAATGCAATGTCCTCTTCTGGGAAGCGGAGCGCACCAGGCTCGTCTCTGATAGCGCCAAACAAACACAGCGTTTGCCTTAAATCCAACAGCTCTGAAGGATGTGGAGGGTGTAGTGTATGCCATGCGAAAGGGGCACCAGGCCATCTCCAAATTCGTTTCTATAGCACAATGCCCAGGCATGGCCACAGCCAGACAGACAGTTTAACAAGACAGGAAGCTCAGTGGACAGAAAAGGAGAGACTCCCCCTCCATCACGGGTCAAACAAAGCCCTCAAGTCCAATCTTACTAAAGCTTGTAATCAGGCACAATTCTAGCATATTTTTAAGTGTGGGGCAACCGTGGGGCCAAAATCCATGTAGAGGGGCCATCCTTATCATCAGCCAATGGAGTGACAGGGTTAGGGGCACTCTGGGGGCCAATCAGCTTTCAGCTGGGGCCAGTGACCTTGTGGCCCCACCCCTGTATACATCCCTGGTTTTAATGGAACTAAATGTGGGGGGGAGCTATATCTCCTTGAATAGCAGTGGGGAAAGGAAATCAGGCCAGCTGGTACGTACCAAAGGCCACAGCGAACACTTCGGTGGCCCATTTAAGCAGGAAACCATAAACGCTGTGCTCAGTGAGACGCGGTGCCTTTAAGGAAGCTGAGGGGGGGCGGTGCTGTACTTACGACCTGTGCCAGCCACTGGCCTCATGCTACCGTTCTTATTACTCTCCTGTGAAGCTTCTAATTTTTGGAGGAAATGCATCAAGCCTACATTAAATTTAATAGTTCTGTAAGCGTCTGAACCGAAGCGGCTGGGTATTGGCGAGGCGGCCATACCTGGACCGTAAGCACGAGCTTTCTTGGGGTTTAGTTTGGGCTTCAGGGGGGCCCCAGGCTTCAATTTGGCCTTGGGGAACTGGGACAGGTACGTCATCACCGACTGCTCATCCACGCCGGGGTCGATAATCTCCTCTGGGGTGATGACCTAAAGCGCAGGGGTGTAGACAAATCAGGGAGGCGGCATCGGGGACAGGGGGCCGGCATAGCACTACAGCCAAAAACTGCCACAAAGGTGTTTAGCGCGAGCTGCCAACAGAGCCGTCCTTCTGCTCCCCGCTGTGTCTAAGCCATCACACCTTTCTGTTTGCTCAAACAGAGCCGGGCGTCAGATTTGTGTTCAGAAAGGCAGCAGCAGCCTCCTTCTAAGCAAACACTGCCCCACTATTCTGCATTAATACCTGCCACATGAAGAGAAATCGGAACATCCAAGCGTGCCAAAGAGGGGCATGATTACAAATCGGGTGCAGGTCTGTAGTGGTCGTTGCGCCCTCTTTTGGCCATGTGTGTCACACTGCTGTGGTACCTTACCTGGGGAATCCCCAGCCAATCGTCCGCCAGCTGCATAGCCTCATTGGCGTTGTCCACTGGCTTGGCCGTGTCCCACGCCTCCCAGTCCGGACACAGGCCTGCGGGAGACACACACGCAGGCTCATCCATGGGCAAAAAGCCAGGAGTTATAAACACCTACAGGAAATCCTCCCCCGCCCCCAAAACGACCCGCAGGATCCATCCAAGAGGGTTGGGAAACTCACCCGGCGCACAGCTGTCGACCAGAGCGCCCAGGGCCTTGCCATCGCGCCAGTCCTCACTGAAGTTGGTGATGGGGAGATCGGGCACCTTGTTCTGGATCCAGCCCAGGAGCCGCTGCTTGGGGGTCTGCTTTTTGGCGTCCTCGTCGTCCTCATCCTCCCACATGGGCATCGAGATGGAATAGTGCAGGATCAGCGTCCATATCAGCCCCAGGATTAGCTTCAGGTTCCCATCCACAATGGCCTTGGAGTCTGCAGACAGGCGGAAGGATTGGGGGAATCGTGAACAGTGCTTTTTTTCATTTTAGAAGACAGTAAGGAGATAAAAATCTTTGCTGCTTAATGTTTATTTGTCATTGTGCAAGTGGGCAACACAACGGAATTTAGTAGCAGCCTCCATAAATGACAGATAAATAAATGACAAATAAGATTCATGCTTCATGATGCAAACGTAGAATAAAGTGTTTATGAAAACTATAAAGATATATATGGGTGTGTGAGTGTACTGCCAAGTTATTTATTGATAACTGTTTGTGACATTATATACTGTATATGCCATAAGATAAAGCTGTGGTGGCCTGTACAATGACAACATCAAAGAACTGAATTGAGCATTACAAGAGAAAGAGTATAACAGAGTATTTCACTCCAGTTTATTGACTCAAAGTATAGTAATGGTGCTTCAAAGCCCTCAAAGGCCTCGCAGGTCGGCCCGATTAATCGCTAGCATGTCCCTTACGTCACGGTCCCACACGGCTCGCATTATGTAACTCACACCTTGTGTTTCCTGGCCTCCTGCTGTGCCTAACTTTGGGAATGGAGAGTGGATCCCAGCACGACATCCCGCAGGTGGAGTTTTGAGCCGGGCCGAGGTGGTCAGGCCATAAATTTGACCACGTCACCCGCGTCTGCACAGCACGAGCGCGTCACCCGCGTCTGCACAGCACGAGCGCGTCACCCGCGTCTGCACAGCACGAGCGCACTCAGAATCTCCGCGTTATGATAGTGAAGCAGCAGGGGGGACGATCCAGTTTCACGCTAAACCACAACAGGAATGTCAGCTTCTGCAGACGCCGCGGCGTTCCAGCATTCCAGCACCCCGCCCTGCCTCCCACTTCCTCTCACACCCGTGCCCCACCCTCCCATCCCGCTCGAGGGTGTGCTGGGACTCCAGCCTCCTGCTTTGTACAGCGCTAATCAGTCATCTTCCGCAAACATCCTGCAAGCAATCATTGCACAATGACCTGCATGGCTGAACTTTGGCCCAAATACAAAGCGGCCCTACCCCGTGGGTCTGGGGCTGGGGCTGGGGCCATGGCCGGGGGAAGGGGGGGGTGCAGCAAGACCAGGGCCAGTGGGAGGAAATATACAGGAGGCTACCGGCAGGAAAAAAAAAAAAACACAGGCTGTGACATGAGTGCGGAAAGGGGAGGGGGACAGCCATCCACGCAAAGCAAAGCATCGCCATGCAGTAGGCCGATGCAATAACCATCTCAATGCATGGGAAACCATCCGATACATTAAAGCAACTACTAATGCAATACGATACAACCCTATTAGGGTGCAGTGCAATTTGACATGATTTGATTCAACATGATACAATGGGATGTGAAAGAATATGATGCAATGCAATTCAATATGGTGCAGATACAAAAACAGTTTAGAGAGGGAGTATCAATCTAAAATTATTGGTCACATTTCTAAGTAAAGACACAGGGCCTCTACTAAGAATGAATTGGATTTTACCAACGCAAAGATGTTAGAAATTACGCATCCTTAGGTCACCCAAAACTGCATCTGGTGCACAGCGATCGCATTGTGAACCAGAGCACCAATGCAAAAAATTAAATCAATAATAATAATAATAATAATAGGTGAATCTTACATCTCTATCATGCAGTAATCTCTCTCACACACTCTGTCACACACACACACACAGGTTTGTAATTATAGCTTTGTGGGGACTTTCCATTCATTTCTATGGGGAAAACTAATCACAACATGACGACCTTAACCCCTAACCAGTGCTAACCTTAACCAGAAGTAACCAAACAAAATATGAGACTTTTGGCATTTTTACTGTTTTGACTGAGGGGGACCCGAAAAATGGACCCCACAATGTCGAAAAAACAGGTTTTTATTATATTGTGGGGGATATTTGGTCCCCACAGAGTAACATAAACCTAATCCACACACACACAATCACTGGAAGAACCAGGTACATAAGTGCATCTTGCATCTGGATCTGGAATCATCTCCAAGAAGCACTGTATGAATGAGAAATGTATTCTGGAAATTCCCTAAACTGATGGGCCTTTGGAATGCAGTTATCACTCCATCAATAATTGATAATGGGGAAGTGTGCATGGCTCAGTGCGTTAGGACTGCATGTGATCGGAAGGTCACTGGTTCAAATCACCTACTCAGCAGAATGATGTCACCATTGAGTCCCTGAGCGAGGCCCTTAACCCCCAATTACTCCAGGGGCTGTCTGACCCTGCTTTCTCAAATATTAAGTAAATAAATAAACCCAGATAAGACATCTAAACATAGACATCCAATGCACCTTAACTACACGACTGTTATTGTAACAGGAGAACACTCAGGCCAGAACAGGTCCAATTAGGTGATCCATCAACAATCACTCCAGCGTGGAAGTGAAAGGTACCCGCGTTATGCTGCAAGGCTGCCTCACAAATCCGCCGGCCCCGCTGAGGGCCATTGTCTGTGCCGGGGCTGTTGCCATGGCAACCCATTGTTCAAGGCCACAGGCTGGGCCCAGAGGGCGGAGGAGAGTGAGTTTGAGCCCCCGGCAGGCAAGAGGTAATTCCCGTCGTTAGTGCACTGGAATGAAACACCAACAGTTATATTACAGCTACTGGTTCAAAATACTTAAGAACCCAGCACTAAATCGGGCAAGAGTGCACCCAGTAAGAGAAAGTTCATCCAGGTGTGTATTTTAGTTATGTTTGTCTTTGGCCAGAGTGCACAACAGCAGAAACCGGATGTGTCGTCCCGTCGCAGTTTCAAGTACCGTGCACAAATCGCTGTCTGAAATGTGGAAATTATCAGTCACTTTAAAAGCATATCTTCAGGTTCTGCACTGCCTGCGTTGTTTTGCTCGGTCTTTAGTCTCTTTGAGACCGAGTGTGGCCTCAGCATTCCAATGCACCTGTTGCACACGGCCAATAAAGTTCTTGAAGCTTGAAATGAAACTGGCAATGACGATAAAGTTTTTTGTGTTTGGAGAAGGGATCCCATTTGTGTCACTTTAGTGCATGACAGTAGTGTTGTGCGAGAGAGGCCACCTGTGTTGTTCCAGAGCTTTGTAAGGGAAGTCCCTCCCCAGGAAGGGCGGTGTTCCGCCCCCCCAGAAGGGAGGAGAGCCAGAAGGGGAGCCCTCAGACCAGCTGCGAGCTCACAGGACCCCAGCTGGAGCTCAACAGGAACCAGTGGTGCTTTGTCAGAGTGTCAGAGAGAATGATCCTGATGAGAAGCCATCGCTTCCCCAGTGGACACCTCAACCAGTGGTGTGCTGAAGGACCCAGGTTCAAGCGGCAGGTTGGGCAAATCCATCGGGGACAGTGTGTGGTTTAGCGGTTTAGGATGCTGACTGTGATCGGAAGGTCACCAGATCCTAGAGTTGGTAGAGCGATTTCTCAAATGTAAGTCACACAGGTTCAGCTCCCACCTACATGACACTCATACTGGTTAATGTTGCAGGGGGCCACAGCCAATTCCGGCCAGCATGTGGCACAAGGCTGGAGTGTACCCTGGAGGGGATGCCAAGGCAATATTAATGGATACGTAATGTAATAAATTAATACGCCTTTTAAAATCAGACCAAACGCTTACTCAGCCCCATTGCCAGTGCAATGCAACTATTAAGTTAGACTTCATCTGTAATCTTGTGTTTAATTGTCTGAAGATGAGAATGACAGGACCAGAACTGTCTGAAGAAGCAGGATTCCCAGAACTTAATTATAGAAAAACTATTTGAAATGAGTAATTAAAAAGGAATTTCAGGTTATAATTGTAAGCAGTTCCCTAATCTGCTCATAATTATCATAATTATGGCGGTATAGCTGTTTTCGAGGCTGGAGGGACAGGCCTTGTGTCACCAGCAGCCTCACTGAACGAGGGACAAACACTGAAATGGAAGAGTGGAATGTCTGTGGCTTTCGACAAAACATTTCTGTGCAGATTTACAGCCTTTAGCTCGTCTGTCAGACGGCCTCATTTCTGCCAAGCGGTTTCACCGAGATCCGGCTATGGGAGAAACCAAAAGCATTCTCCCCCGGCCGTCTCGCCCCTCGATCTCCGCAGACAAGTCACGTGCCCTCACTACGGTTCTCATCACTGGAGGCTGGATGCTACATGGAAGGACTCCGTCACAGAAGCACCTGGGTGATGTCATATGAAACGGTATGAAAAGTTTGGTTACTATAATCGTGATATAAAATTATCACAGTTATCGGTATTACCGCGGTATTGTTAAAAAGTGCTGTAAACAGTTTCACCAAGTACTATACTGAAAACCACAAATAAAATTAGGAACAATATGTACTTTGTTTGCATAAATGTTAAAATAATAACATAACCAATACCTTATGTAAACAGAAAAATGTGGATTAACAAAAGAAAGCTCCAGAGCGCAGTCACTGCATTCCTTCTTCAACGTTTTCACAGATACTAACCAAACCCACGCTGCATGCTGCGCCTCCACACCTGTCCCTGGGAGAATTTAGTTAACTTTGGATGATGCTGGACAGTATTTGATGTAAGTTTTTCCAAAGCATGATAATCAACCATGGCTGTGATAATATTACTGCTTTAAATTTTATTTAACTTCCAAGAATTGTACCGTAATTTTTCCCTGAGACCCGTTACCCATTTCATCCTTATAAACTACATGCAAGTGTATTTTGCAAAAACTTGCACTCTTACACATTGTTGTCTTTTACTGGTCTGTTATTTATATACATTATCTTGTAAATATCTGCATTCTGTAATTGTACATTATCATTTTATGTACATGTCTATTTTTACTTCGTTATATGTTGGTTGTGAAGTGTCTCATTGTGCACCAGGACAAATTCCTCAGACGTGTCCTCAGTGAAACACACGGATTCCTATTCTGACTCAGAATGGACCTCCGCAACTTTTCTACCAACATAGACACCAAAGTATTACTTGCTGAAGTCACCAAAGACAACTAATAGCACAGTAACAGTACAAGCCCGGCAAGGACGACACATCCGCTCCTCCGAATACAGTCACGTGCTGGGAACTCCTTTTGTAACACACTATGCTCTCCAGAGCAGGCTCTGACTCAGCACAGGATAAGCAGTTTAAGCACTTGCCACATAAGCAAACAGCTGGGAAATTATGGTGCAAGTCAATGCAACCCTCATTCGAGAGAAAATCATAAGCTTAAGATGAGTTTGAGAACAGTAAGGAGAAATCCATGTTATTTTAAATTAAGAAGCAATTACAAAATTAATTACAGCCAATTAAACTGTCTTAAGGAGGAATTTGCAGTCTACACACACACACACACACATCTGTCCACCCACATGTGGCATGCAATTTCCCATCAACTCCAGCAGGCAGATACATACCCTTTAAATTAATAATGCTCACAACAGAGATCTCATTCATAAATTACATATTTAACACAAGACTATGACCAGGGGGTGAATTCTGGAGTTTGTTTACTTAGTTGCCATGGAAATAAACAGATACCAGCAATACTCGAAACCAAGAACAGGAGCCGTTCCAAGACAAATGATTCTTATCACTGCAGGAGGAGCCAGCGGTTTCAATATCAGTAAACAATTGCAATAGGCCTTCCTAAAAATCATACTGCAGGGAGAGTAGAGCTGAGAAAAAAACGCCACAGGGCGCTGAGGTCAGCAGTGCTGCAATGTTTTGTTCTCTAAGGTGCGATTAGCACAGGTGGTAGAACTGAAAATGCACATGCAGACAGGTGCCCCGATCAAACGTAATTGCAGCTGATGTAGCACACAAACAGACCCCCTGTAGCAGATAATATGACGCTTTGGTCTAGACCTAAATACTAAACAGATTCTCACTGGAAGAATTCTTCACTTAGCGTTCTTCATCGGAACAAACACCCAAGCGCTAAGGTCAAAAGGCCTTCTAGAAGTGGGGTGTGAGTCAATCATGACTGAGTTAAATGCGACCCATCGACCATGACCGAAGATACAAAATACAGTTTAACTGCTCTGCAATCCTGTCACACATTACTCAACTCATTCATCTGATAGTTTAGGTCATACTTGTAATCATGACAATAGGCAATACTACGTGTCTTGCAAAACAAAACGCCTCAACTCCACTGAGTGACACCAACAAATAAAAAACTGGTTGCTCCTGGAAACTGAACACATGTGGGACAAAAAAAAAAAAAAACTTGACAGACAGCATACTGACAGCCATGAGATTGGAGTCGGCTGTCTTTGCTGGAAAACTGTGGGGCTCGGTAGCCTCTTGGAGAACCGCGGTCAGCAGGAATTCCCAAGTCAAGGGCCAGTCAAGGGCCACTCAAGGGCTACCAAGCACTCATGTAGATTTACTTTGAACTCTGGGGAAATTCACTTTGTAAAAGTTTGTAAAATAATCCTAATGCCTTGCATGATGGTCTCATCCTTAAGGCCACCAGAC
Source organism: Mormyrops attenuatus (assembly GCA_026777985.1). Taxonomy (NCBI): domain Eukaryota; kingdom Metazoa; phylum Chordata; class Actinopteri; order Osteoglossiformes; family Mormyridae; genus Mormyrops; species Mormyrops attenuatus. Next base: position 7,393,677 of record JAODKC010000130.1, read on the forward strand.
CATCTAAAACAACGTGGGGGGGGGGGGGGCTGGGATGACAGAGGGGTGATGAATATGATGGCCCAGCTGAGGGAGATTGGTTAGCTAAGGCTAAAAATGTTAGAAAATAATCATTAAACTGGAGTTTCAGAAGTCAGAGTAGTGCACTACGCTCCCATATACTTTACAAGCTCTTGTAATATACTAGTGGCAGGATTCCAGTATAATTAGCACATGCTCCCATGCTTTCACTCCAGGGATCGAGAGACCACGAGTGAACTGAGGACACATGGCAAGGTGGGACAGGGGGTCACGGGCACGCCGTTACCAATGGCACTGCAAACGAGCGACTCGCCGGCAATCAGCGACACGGCGATCAAGAATCAAAAGTAACCTTTGTTTTATTGCAGATGTCACAGATGCGTGTCCCCCAAAACCACATTCCATAAAAACAGACACATACAGGGGTGATCTTAAAGCATATTTCTGCATGCATTGGCGAGGCCGAGCTGAAACTCAGTTGTCTTAATTGCCCCGTGGTGCTCACAAACAGGAAATCCCGTCTCCGGAATGGAGAAGGAATTGTGCCCCTGGATGCAGCTGCTAACGTAAACAGGATGACACCTCAAGTGCAACACAAAAGAGCAGAACAGAATAGAGGCACTTTATTCAGGCCTGTGGGGAAACTGGGCAACTTTCACATTCCCTGCCTTCGTCTCCATGAGACACAGACACATGTACACACACGTGAGTTTTGGGGTCAACTAGAGTCTGGAGCCCCAGAGCAGTTAGGTTAAGGGCCCAGTCATGTGATTACTCGACAGGCTATGGCAGATTTGAACCTAAGACCTCTTACACATGGGAACAAATCCCTAACCTACTGTGATACACACCACCCCAAAAAGGGAGAATTTAAAATTTTTTTTAAAATAATAAAAATGACCAGTAGTGTTAAACATGCCAAGCCCACAGAAGACCACAACCAGTACGCAGGATTCCACACGTTTCAGCCTTTCACTTGGATGTGGGAAAACATTCCCAGGGCAGAATGCCGGAAAGTTGGCTGGCAGGTTGACGGGGCATCCTACGAGATCGTTTGACAGTGCGTAAGGAGACTATACGCGGGAACGGGCCTGATGCGGTTAGCCTGTAGAGCAGCCGCATGTCAGCCTCAGCGATGGCGGCAACCCACAGGAAGGGAGAATTTTAACGAAAACCAGTTTCATGTCAAGTCTAAAGTGAAACAACCTCATGGATGAAACATTCAGCGAGAAACAAAGAGCATCTGTCCCTGGGAGGTGAGGGGAATAACCAGCACTGCTGCTGCACTGCAGGGGCGAGGCCTCCACATCCACAACTAACGGGGTCCCACCAGCCCCGGCCCCCGGGGCGAGGCCTCCACATCCACAACTAACGGGGTCCCACCAGCCCCAGTCCCCAGGGTGAGGCCTCCACATCCACAACTAACGGGGTCCCACCAGCCCCAGTCCCCAGGGTGAGGCCTCCACATCCACAGCTAACAGGGACCCACCAGTCCCAGCTTGGCTCTGTGGCATAAGAAATAACTTTCAGCACCATACGAACCCCAGGTGAGCATTACCAAGAACCTCAAGTCTTCAAAAAGAACAGCACACTCTGGAACATTCGCATTCCCCCCCCCAACCCTACCTCCCCCCACCACCACCGCCACTCCAGCCGCCCTTCCTGAGGTTTTTCACATTACTGCACAGCTGATGTCATAAAGCAACAGCTGTTGTGAGCTCCAGCACCGGCACCCCACGTCTGCTAGCAGATAAATACCGTCAATAAATGCCTTCATTTCACAAGCAAAGCAATCCAATAAAGTTACTAGAACTAAACCTCCCCTTAAAACCGGTGTCACAGATCATGCTTATAGTTAAGCTAAGGAAGCCATGCTTTTTTCTCTCTTTTTCTATTTTTTTTTTTTACAAACACGTCAATGCAGTTTTCATGTTTGTCATATATGTGCATTTCATAAGGTCAATGTCTCTCCCACTTTGGCTTCCTGTTATTTGGGTGAATACCATTCCTTCTCTTAAAGGCAACAAATACATTTGCATAAAAACAAAAAGCAGTGCACAAGGCCTCCGTGAAACTGTTAGTAGTTGCACTAATAAATTAACCAAAAAACTACATATAAAAAATAAAAAAAAAATTTAAAAAAAAATTTAAACAAAAAAAATAAAAATCAGTATTCTGAAAGACTGACAGGGTTATGCTCATAAAGGCAGGGAGAGAGAGACAGAGAGAGAGGGAGAGAGAGAGAGAGAGAGAGAGAAAGAGAGCATTGGCTTGCCTGAGAAAACAAAGCACACAATGCGCCTGGTACCAGAGGGCGTAACAGGAAGGATCCAGAATTCCCCAGGAATGCTTAGTCCCGCCCCTTACACTCTAATACAGAGCCCTGCAAGAATCATGACATCATAGATGACCTTGGGCAAGGGACACAGCCCACCCCCACTCCACCCCCAACTCAAGCAGTTACCTAGCCCGGTGCATGCTTTCCCCATGAGCTCACCATCTCTTCCCCTGGGGCGCCAACGAGGGGGACAAGAGAACAAAGAGCCCCCTCCTGCCCACCAGCCACATTAAGAGTCTAGTCAGGTAATGTCATGGCTTATTCATTGAGTCAGAAGACAAGTGGTGTTGAAACGAGCCGTCATCATACTTAATGGTCCACCGCTGAGGTTCTTCTACTCTGAGAGGCCTAAAAATACTACTTCACTAACAAAGAGGAACAAATCCTGAGTGGCAGCTCTTCATCACGGCAACATGCACTTCCTGTGCCAGGACAAATCAGCCACAATAAGCAGCACCTTTTCCAATGAGGCTTGTACCCAGAATGCATCAAGATGCAGTTTTGAGGAGGGACAATACAATGGTTGTGGTACTATCCTCCATCAGTCACTAAGGCTGCTTGGGGGCAGAATTTGCATATTGGACAGAGTTGAAACACTTGGCAAACAACCCCCTCCCCACCCCACCCCCTCCAAAGTTCAACCCCAGCTTCCCATGGGGAAGTAATGGTTGCCGGGTATCGCTGGGGCATATTATCCCCCTATTACCCACGTCTGGGTTGCACACGGCCCAGTTCTGGTCAGAAAAGGAAACAGGCCAGCCCCGAGTCAGGATCCATGCGGACCACAAAAACCACCTCGATTAAAAGCAGTCGCCCTATTGCACTTCCTACCAACTTCAGACTGTTTTAATCAAACATTGCCATTTTTACTTGGGGGGAGATGGGAAAGAACAGTCGAAACAGGCCCAAGCGGCAATACAGGCTCATGGGTCATGTCCAAAGCATAAGCAGCATTATGTCTGGCCAGCTTAATGCCCTGTGAAACTTTAAACAGCCCTCCGGCTCGTGGCTGAGCTCAAAGGTCGGTGGATGCTGCCCCTCCCCTTGCCTCCCCCCAAAAACACAAACGTCACTTAATGCAAGCCACACCACCACACACCAACACACACGGAGTCCTCCTTTCATCTCTGCCGGGGCAGAGGCCGGTACTTTCAGTCTGATCTCCGTCCCCGTTCATTAAAAGCGCCCAGCAGTTCCAAAGCGATGACCTAACTCCCTTTGGTCGGAGGATGGAAGCTATTCCCCATTTTCCCAGGTTTATGACAAACATCAGCTCTGACCCTCGCAACAGGCGCAAAGGCAGCGCATCCAAGAACCCATTTACTCAACGCGACAGAATAGCCACAAGCCGGTATTACGTTCCCGACCGCATGCTCTAGTCTGCAGATTAGCTCTTCTGTGAAGCAAACTGAACTTATGCAAGACAGCCTTTTTCCTACACGAATCTAAGAATCTGGAAAGATGCTTGGTGACGTCCATAAGACAGTCCGTGAGATCCTCTGCAACCGATTTGCTTTAAGTTGTCAAAACTTGCAGCTCTTTATGGAAAAAGCGCATTACTTTCCAGTTAAAGTGGAAGGTCGGGGCAAGTTGGGGCAAAAACATGTGCACTTCTGTCACTCCATAGGGCAGTCTCCACAGCAACCAGGAACGTCAAGATCAAAAAGCTCTTACCACTGTTATTCAATGTGGAGAAACCAACTCTCAGCCCCACACAAACAAGGGTCCAGCCAGCACAAAAATTATAGTTGTTAAAGATGAAAGGATTTCTCCCACGTCTACACTTCAGATCTAAAACCATCCTTGTCTTAGTGAGTGTGCATCCCTAGGGTAATCCATTTTTGACCAATACCGTCTCTTTACTTGTCCTTTACTCAGAATAGGTCCGTCGGCGTTTAATTAGGGGGCCTTAAAAAGAGCAAACAAATCAAATCACCACTTCCAAAATTCATGGCAATCTTCAGCCATATTCAAAGGCTTTGCATCAACCAGAAAAGTATCAGGTATATCAGCATACTCTTTAAAAAAACCTTAATAGTATGGACTTTGAATGTAAGACAAATGAATATCATTGACACAGTGGCTGAAAAATAACTGACCAACTTGCTATTAGCTTCATACGAAAATGTCCCAACATCCAGTGACGCACAACAGCATACTGTGGGCTGAGAGAGTCCATTGTAGGTCAACAGAGAAATTCTTGCTACTCAAACTTTGTAGGCTTTTCTAGAGAGAACATTTTCCATGGTGCAACCACAGGACTGCATACACCACATATACAAGAGGCAAACAGGTCAAATATCACATCTACGAAAATATTTCCACAAACCTGTCAAAGGCCTACATCAACAGCTAAATTGTTTGAATGGCTGAATTGTGTTCAAACATTCTACAATCCCAAAAACCCAAACAGCAGGCTTCAAACCTGGCAAGTGCCCTGGTGTTTTGTGGAATTTTTCCCCTTTTTGAATGTAAAGGTTCACCTTTGCAGAGCGACCGAATCCCGGGCAAAGTAAACGTATCCCAATGTTGATACATTTAGATAAGCATTAAAATTTTAGAATAGTTATAGGAATAAAAAACACAAACTTCCCATCTCCTTGCTGCATGTTGGAAATTAATACAAAGAAAATATAAGAAATGTGAATTGAATATTGCTGGAAAAAAAAAAAAAAAAAAAACACTGGAACTGTTAAATAAGCCAACATGACCCTCAGAATTTCATACTGCCATCTTTCAGGTGTCGGAATGGTCCCTAGATCTGAGCCCAAAAGCCAGAACCCCTTACTTAGCATGTGCTGCCCTTCCAATTGAATTTATTAAGTTTCCTTATTGCTCCGCTTTGAAATTTGAATCTCATGTACACTAGCCAAAATTCGCAGCGCACGCAAGAAAAGCTATACGGCCATTTAAATCAAAAGATGCATCTTTGCGTCAAGACGACCCAACATCCGACAGGCATGTCTTTACTAGCCAGTGACACCACTCAGTCAAAAAGACAATTCCCCCTTAAGAAGCAGAATGGACAAGTCCTTGAGCTTTCCCAGGATTTTCAGGGACAGCTACCATGCCAAAGGGCTTCCTTGAAGTCGATACAAATTTCCTGTTTGCCTATGCAGACTTCCCATTTCCTACATCAATCTGCAATGTAGGTAACATTTCGCAATAAACAAACTAATTTAGAACATGGTGATTGCTTAGAAAGCAGAAAGGATTACAGTCTCACTGTAGCGATAGAAAGTAACAGGCATGCAAAAAAGTAACCAAATCACAAGGTGTATTACTGATGCAGGCCTTATTAGTGACCATCGAGCTGCAATCTCCAGCTAGGAAAAACCCATCTTTGGTATGTTCAGGTTTCCAAGCAGGCGCCTGTAGATTGAGTCCAGGGGGAAAACCCTGCTTCTACGCGCTGGATCCTGCCCTGTTCTCCTAAACTCCCGCGGCTGGTGCGGCGGTCTGCCTTCACTACCTGTGGAACGAGTCAGACAGGTCTCAGTACCTAGAAAGCTCTTGGTCATATAACTATATGACAACTTCTCTAATACTGGACGAGAAGGTATGAATGTGGCTCAGTCCAACTGACCTTCTACATGAACACTGGGCAAACGTCATGACAACAGACAAGCGGATACCCCCTGTCTCAGACACTAAGAAGAATGGGCTACCTGAATTTCCATGCTCTTTAAAAAGGCTTTTGCAGGAGTAACTCCTTACTCTTGGCTATTTGTGTGTGTGTGTGTGTGTGTGTGTGTGTGTGTCTCTGTTGGACAGGATGTAAATACCTGCAATAATGATTGGATAATAGCTACTAATATGAAACTAAAGACCATATTCTTAGCAAATTTTGTAACAGATTGCCTTTAAAGTTATGCCACCAAACCTCAGTCAAGTCGTTCTGAATTTCTACAAATCAGATGAAACACGATCAAGGTTTCTAGATACCAGCTGCACCGGAAAACCTAGAGTGTGTCAATTAACGTGGTCACTGCTTGAACAAGACTGTTGTCCCCAATCCCCAAGAGAGGTAAATCTCAGTACACAGCCAAAATGGGACCACAATCCATCAGGCCAGCAGAAGCAAATGACAGCTTGCGAACCCAATGTACCTAGAGGCATCAGGTAACCCTTTGACGTTTCATCCCTTGGCTTTGTCATGATAGAAACGTCAGACCTCTCTGATCTCATTAGACTACAAAAGAGCAGGTTATTGGAGAACATGGTCAAGAATGCCCAACAGGGGAAGAATGGAGGAAGATGCAGGTCATCTTTGAAAGAAGCTAGATGTGCACTTTGAAGGGGGCTTTCATGGACTGTGACTGCCTGGCAGATATATGAAAGAAAGTAGTTAGTTACTCAGATTTATGTCTCATCATGGGAGCTGAAGGGGAGCCCAGAACATTCCAGAAGGCTCAAGCAGGTTAAAATATGAGCCAGAGGGTGGGGACACACTCTTAGCGGGACAGACATCTGTACTCACACTACGATCCCGTGTAATTGAATGCTAAAAATTCTGGGTAATTGTTTCAAAAAGATTAAAATGAACCGCGAACATGACACCCCCAAAAGCACAATGAAACAAGTTCAAGTTCTTTTTCAGCATTTTTTGTACCTGCAGGCCTTTTACTTCCCATTCTGACACACAACCGATCTCAGGTCAGGACAACCTCAGCAGCTCGGCCCGGCCATACCTTCTGCGATACCGTACTCAATACCGATACTGGTTCTTCCGACACCAATGTTACTACGGAAAGATTCCATCATGGTGACCGCACACCTGTTCTCAAAATATGCAGAGATGTGAAAGTCTGGAACGCAGGTCAGTTTACAGAGCTGGAAAGTACCCGAAGCATCACCGATCACTGATCCATCACATCACGCCCTGTCCCGTTCTTCGAAAAGGACAAGTTTATTTTAAAGCAAACTAGATGTAGGGTTGTTTTCTTTTCTCCCTTGAAGCTGGTTTGTGGTTTTGCGCAAAATTCATGGTGAAGAAGCTGATAAGCCCTACATGTTTATCAGACGCCATACTAGAGATGTTCTTAAGCAATTCCTTGGCGCAGGGGTGGGAAATCTTATCTGCAAAGGGCTGGTGTGTGCTGGTTTTTGGGATAACCTTTAAGCCAGCTGTTCAAACTCAGGTGTGAGGACTCTTCAGTCAATAAAGTCCTCTAATTAGTAATCTAACCGAGTTGCAGCGAAGACCTGGACTCACAACGGCCCTTTCTGGATAAGACTGGCCACCCCTGCCTTAGTGGATTGATCTTGGTTGCACGTGGTTGTTCCATTTCAGAACAAAGAAGGCAGATATCTAAAGCTTCCAGTAAAGTCAGGACGCACACGCTGTTCAGGGAAAGGTTTAAACATTAAACTGGCCAGTCAGGTACTGGAGCTGGAAGCTGCCGTAGAAAGTGGAGAGAGCAAGCAGACATTCCACAGGACCATGGACGGGGGGGAAACGTGTTCCTTTTCAGCAGCAGCGCACCTGAAAAGCTCTTTACATTCATTCCAAGGTACAAAACAAGGTCAAATCAGGTAGCAAAAAGGCCACAAAGCAATCATTGTAATGTTCAGGCTCAGGATGAGGGCTTCCTTCCAACACCACCTCTATCGAGTGGCCAGACAACCCCCTTACCAAGCAGTCAGATCTAGACTGCAAAAAAATGGTGGGGGCAGGAACTGGACAAGACCGAAAAATCAAAAAGCCACTGCGCCTAGTTAACCGGCCCACAAGGCAATGACTTGGGGATTTATCAATATTAACCATGTCACTGCTGATTTTGTGGAAGGCCAAGATGTGTGGGGGTACGCTAATACCTCAGGCAGAGGAAGATGATTACAAACAGGTTTATTGTCAAGCCTTAAATAATGTCAGCATAACCACTCCATGGCTACCAAAAGCTTCAGGCCAAATGAAAACATCTCCATGATACTTGATGCATCAGAGACTAGTATAATTAAATCGGAAGGATACAGAAAAACAAAAAGTTGGGGTAAGACCAAACGACGTGACGGTAATTATCACTTACTGCATGCATCTCATAGCCACCCCAAACCTGCAGCACTCGCAGTTCCTAATTGGCCATGAGCATTAGGAAAAACAAAATTAGCACTGAACCAAGAGCCATTTATAATCACAGCTGCTGACTAGTGAAGCTTTTCGTAATATTAAGTTTAGAACAGCCAGATATGATCTAGCCGCATTCGATGATGCCAAAATAAAAAAAAGGATGCAGTGGGTGGGACTGAGAGAGACAACTATATTTATTAAAAACGTCTGGCCTTGGCCAGGGACCAGGACAACACGCTGTAAGATGCCCAGTTTACAAACTACTACGCTACATTCAACAGGAATCCATGCGAGTGACAGCGCAGGGGCATCCAGCTGCCACTAAATGGTTTAGCACCTTCGTACATTTCTGACCTTTTAGCTTTCTACACCCCAGCGAGGGCTGTTAGATCCGGCCACTCTAAGGCCCAGTATGTGCCTAGAGTGAATAGGAGATATAGTGGCGAGGCAGCTTTTAGTTATTATGCACCTAGACTGTGGAACAATTTACCAGCAGTAATTAGAGAGGCTGATTCATTGCCGAGATTTAAAGAGCTTTTAAAAACTCATTTTTTCAAATTGGCTTTTAATGCATAATATTTATTTAATTTTTTAGTTGTAGTTCCGCTGATTATTTGCTTGTTTTATTTTTAAGCTTTGTGTTTTATGGTGTCTGATGTCTATTCTTTTGATTATAATTTGTATTTTATATATTTCTTTGATTTGAATATCAGGATTTGTTTTATTTATTGTAAAGCACATTGGGTTGCATTCATTTGTATGAATGGTGCTATACAAATAAAGATTTAATTATTATTTATTATTATTAATAATAATAATAATAATAATAATAATAATAATAATATTATCATCATCATCATCATCATCTTCACGAAGGGGAGCCTCGTACTGCACCAGGAGCAAACCGTGCAAGTCACTGGAGCTACGGATACGACTACTCAAGCCAGCACCCCAAGGTACATGCACCGTGCAGTGGTCAAAGCTGTAGCCAAAGGTGCTGTTGGTTCACATCCTAAGAGGGGGCCTGCTACTGTATACTTAAGTTACTGAACCTAATTTGTTATTCTGGAAATGTAGAACATGTTTAAAAATAGGTCTTTGGGCTTAAAATGCGCATGTGGATGGTATTCATTCAGATGTTGGCAGATGAAACTGAAGTGCCTAGTAGGGGAGAATGAGGCCCAAAAACCACTAAAATGCAGTAGGTAATTGTTCTGCCATACCGGTGCGGGTTTTGATATATATGGACTAAATCAGCAGCATGTTCCCTCCCTGCATTCAACTGGATGCCCAAATTGAAAACCAAACAGGTAATGAAAAGCAGGTCCGTCACAAGCAAAATAATGGACATGTGACCAGTTTCAGCAAGGAAATACTAATTTATTCTGACTGGTCAGCAAAAAGGAATGCCAAACTGGAAACCCAACATCACAAAGCAGTTGGAGAGAACCATCTGAAGGACCCAGCCCTGAACGAACACACAGAAACCCTAAACACTGCCGTTTACCCAGGTGTGAAGGAACTGCGACTCAACACCCACACTAGTGTTGACCAAAACAATCATTTCATAAAATGAAAGGCCTTGGCATCGACGAGCCTTCGACATCATCTCTCCAAGAGCCAACTCTGTGGTGAACATGACAACGCAAGCCAGAATTTTTTTAAAAAAAAGGAAAAAACACTAAGAAGCTGTTGCTGGGATTTATTAGGCATCAATTAGTGGACTGGAGGTTTTACTAGATCAGACTTCCACAACAATGACGAACCATATGTTCTACATCAGAAGGCAGAGCACTTAGCTGAACAGACATGCAGAACATTCCTCAGCAGTGAGTTACACAAGCTAGGTATGACATGTGATTCTCTGTCTCTGCTTCGACTTTGACTCTGACCTACTGTTACTACCTTTGTAGGGATGTAAGGCTGGAACAGCAATGGACACGGGGTGGGGAGAAGGAAGAGTAAAGGAAGGGGCTGGAAAATACACTGAGGATAACTGATAAGGTATGAAAACCACTGATTATTGCTTTATAATTACACCGATACTACGACGATGACAATAAAGTCAAATCCAAAATAGCAGTACCAGAAAAGGGTGAACGAAGAATCAAAGTCCGTAACTATGCAAAAGTCAAAAACATGGAATGGGGGAAGTACACATGAACAAGAGAGAGCATAAACAAGCAAGAATCAAGCTGCAATCCTGCCTCCAAGGACCCTTTGCAGAATAATAACAGCAACAACAACAATAATAATAGATACTTCCCAGTGTTGAACTTTTCCATTGCAGTGGTATCGTCAGCATTGTGCTGGTGAGCAATAAGTGTTGAATACGGAAGACAAGCTTCATGAATGGGGAAGAATGGGGCAAGGCAGAGAAACAGGAGTAAGGATGATTTACTGGATGGAGTTTACAAGACATGGGACACCCAGGCACAAAGACGCATATAAAAAGTTTCCGCACAGGACATAACACTTTGCATCGTGCTCCATTTTGCTTTCGATGAACGTCGACCGGCAGGGCCAGCACTCATCAGTACAATGTCAGCAGTACCGCCACGGTGGCAAAGTTCAACGTTGGAAAATGAAACCAACTGATGTCACACTCAAGCCCATGGTTAAAGACTGACTCATCGACGGAGTGGGCTGGCAAGGCGAGGCCCGAACTCACTTCAAGAAGCCCGCAAACCATTTAAAGAGATCCAGACGCCACAGACTGGTAGAACCCACATATCCCAATGAGATCAACGTGTTGCAAGAGTATCCCACTGAGGCCAGCGCTGGAATTGGGGAAGGGGGCGAGTCAGATATCGCAGAAGCCCGGAAAACAATGAAGCATGACGTGTTACTAACGGCACAGGAAATATCTTGCCTGTAAGCGACGGTATTAACCGGCTAGAGAGTGTTTTACAAAGCAAGCTAAGCACCTTGTGCCCGGCCTTCTCATCCGTCTCCTCCAAAGAGCAGTAACATCACTCTTTCTGTAGGATGGGAGACAGTCACCAGTGCATACAGGGGGTTTACATCACAACAAGAGGAGATCTCCAGCGCAGATTTTATAGTGAGAATGCTCTCGAGAGAGCCAAAAAGAAACCAAAATGGATTTAAAAAGAGAAACTGTAACATGTCTCCCTCCCAGCATCATCACATAGATGCCAACATGTCAGGGACATCGGAAGCTAATCTCTGAAAGCTAGATATCAACAACAATGACAACAACTGTCAGTATTACTGTGTTCAAGCAGAATTCAGCACTTTAATTCTCCTGGTCTTCACAGCAGCTTCCCAAAAGCATTCATCCAGAAACCATAAGCATTTCAAATCAGAACAGTACAGCTGTGAGTGTTTGGGGGGGTGGGGGGTGTCTACGTAACCTATCGCCGGACCCTCCCTGTCCAGCTCTGGCTCTAAGGCATGACTCATTCTTTACACAGTAAGGGCCAGTGTCACTCTACCGTAACGTGCTAACCCATTGTAATGTCTCACCGTATCCGTGACAATGGACAGTGCATCCTGTTTTCTACTTTTAGATTTAAAAAAACCGTAATTCCGGCATGACTAACTGCAGGCACGGTGTAGACATAGCGACTGCACCCTCCTTACAGTAGGTGAGATAAGTCACTTTATCAACGAGGCCCTGCAGGCGTGTCACCTAGGCTCAGTGGGCAAGCCTGTGCTGCCATCGTCTCGCTATGGCATTTCTAAGAATTACAAAGTACATGCTTAAACATTCAGTATTATTCCCGAAAGTAATGCACACCCCGTATGAGGGGGCAAAACCATAGCAATGTGCAAATGTTCCAAAGACCCAGGGGCAATTTAGTTATTAATATGCAAGAAATGCATGTCTGTCGAGTATGAGAGGGAATCGGAGTACCTGGAGGAAGCACGTGTAAAACAGGGCGGATAAACATCACAGAAAGACTGGAAAACAGATTTAAACCCGTAGTCATGAACGCGCCAAGAAATGTAGTGCCCGTGAATGGCTTAAAACAGGACATATGGTTGAATTACGTTTGTACACTGCTAAAACACCACTATTTAAACAGGACGAGCTCTCTCACACACACACCCCTAAAAGGGGAGTTACCAGACACCTAGAAAGCCTTGCCCCACCTAGAAGAATGGAGATTCCCACAGCACTCCGATGTCACGAGTCCAACAAAAACGCGACGCAGCTACATTTCAAGTCCTAATTTTTCCTCATTACGGCGACAGCTAACAAATAAGATTATGGCACCGACGGTTTATTAAGTTACATTTCCTTACAGGTTCGCTAAACATGTCCTATATAAAATTACATCCCAGATGGTGCAATATTAAATGCAACAAAAGAAATATCACGAGGTTACAAGGGGGAACAACAAATAACAGGCTTCAATAGCCTATTATTCTACATTTATTGTGTGCGAACGGAAAAAAAACTCTAAGCTTAATGTCACAAATAAATTATGCATTACTTAACAAGCTGCTTAGAGCAAACCTAAAACTGCATAGCTGCAATGCTATTCAATAAGAAAAAGTTTGCATTCTTCGCTGTTTTTGAAAGCTTTTCTAGCCAGAAGACATCTGGTCGTGGAAAAGGGGACAGGTGCGGTGTGCTCCGGTGCGCGTCCCAGCGGACGCCGATCCTTTCACCCGTAGAAGTTGGACAGGACGGCGGCGTCCTCTCGGGCCGATCTATCCATTTATCAAATATCACAGTGAACCGTGCTTGATTATAAAAGCATCATATGGCTTATTAAGCTGTCAGAGGCGTATGACGGATTTATTGGGAAAATTTGCATGCATGACTTTACCTATGGAGACGAGCCGGATGTTTTCCCGGTCCAAAAACTCGAGGGCCACCGACACGTTCTCCAACTTCATTTGCCTGAAGGTGGGTCTCGAGTGGTACTTTCTGTACATCTTCTTCTGGCTGAGGATCTCCAGCAGGGCGATGAGCCTCAAGCCGTCGCTCAGGTCGAACTGCAGATCGGCGATCCGCTTGTTCACGCACTTCAGGTGCTCGTTGCACCACCGGGTGAAGGTGTTCTGCTGGATCTTCTTCCACGGCGCATCGTCCGCCAGGTCCTTCTCTGTCACCGGCATCTTATGTAGCCCGACTACTTTTGGTCGCCGATCGGAGCTCGTTTGCGTGCGCTGCTGTTGCAGAGATGGGGGGTTTGATGCAACTTCTCGTCCCGCAGCCCGTCTTTCTCTACTGGGTGAATGAAGATTTAGCGCATGCGCATCGGGCTATAAAGAGCCGTGACGCCGCCTTCGCTGAGCGCAAAGCCAGGGGACAGCTCCAGATGCGGGTTTCTGGAGTAAGGGTTTGCTTCAGGTTTCTGAAAAGCACAATCCATTTTTAACAAATACAGAAATTGAATAGCTATATACACAGCTTGCGAGTTTTCTACTTTATTATTTAATATTCATCAGCATTTCTTTTGACTAAGGTTTAGGTTACTCATGAACCCTTTGTAGTGACTGTAAAGGAACGCATAGCATGTAACAAAAATATAATACCCGGTGCCTGACTGTATAGGTAGCATTATGGCGGTCGTATGTACACATTCCCATACTGTATTGCCATTATGTGTAACAGTCACCTACGAGTGCCTCTAGTGTGAATACTGAACCCTAATGACACATGGGGGGGGGGGGGGGGGGGGGTAATCAGACCGTTGGAAATAAAAAAGAAGTGTTAAGTGCCCGTTGGCAATATATTAACGCTGGCGTGCAAGAGTATTTGGATATTTCTTGTCAACGGCGTAATTCTCAACATATTAACTCCGTTTTAAGTTTTACAAGTGCTATACTGAGTGATGACAACTACTTTGCTACTCTTGGGGGGGGTTCTGTTGAGCGTAACTTTTCATTAATCCATCGGAGTTCCACGATCGGGCTTCCTGACTGCACGACTCGGCTCTCCACACCTCGCGCGCCCTGGCCCAGTTCCTGCACTTACCTCATCTTTTGGCCCCGCCCCTGCCCTGCCCTGCTCTGCTTCTGTTGACATCAATCTTTATGTTTACTCCAGAACAGACAGACCCTATTATTACAAATACATAATTTTTCTTTTCATCAGGGGTTTGCACTGGGGGCGGGAGGGGGACACGGCACCCACCATGCTTGCAGGCACTGATGATTAGCTCATCTGCAGGCTCGTCCCAGACGGCAATTATCGTCGACAGAGAGGACAGACACCAATATACCATACTTTTTTTTCCATGGATTTTACAGTAAACTTTCAAAACGAACAGCATTCTGAATGTTTACAGTTTATAGAAGGATGCTGCAATATGCTATATTTAATTTCTGTAAAATCGTGCTTAAGCAATCAAAACCTCTTAATGTATGCAAACTGCCAGAATGTTTGTGTAATTCATAATTTGTTCTGTTAACTCATCCAAAGTTTCTGGGAGTATCAATATTATTATATTCCCCAGAGGCCTGTGATAACATGATTGGCACCAAGAAGCTGTAGACAAAATAAGCCAAAATGATTCAGTCATGGTGGCCCACCCATTGTCCCATGTCACTGTGGCACCAGTGATATACGCCATCTGTCATCCTTCTCCAGGGGTCCAGGGTCTCAGTCAGCCTGTGTTGATCCCAAAGGCCATCTCATCGCAATAAACCATCTTTGGAAGGTCCGGTTGCGACATAAATGCACTTGCGCATTCACGTGTCTTTGGTAACACCACCAGAACAAAGCACCAGGTGTTCCCGGCAGACTTGCAACAGATACTATCGCCTTTACCGCAAAATTCTGGCCTTGAGTCACCAGCCGAGTCACTCTGCATAGTCTGAGAAAATACGCAGCCCTGATCTTAAAAAGATCCATTAGATGCATTTCGAGTTCCACAGAGCAGGGTGTTAGCACCTCAGCACTCCTGCCATGAGCTGGCTGTTGGTGACAACACAGTAGGAATATGCAAATCAACAGAAAAAACACATCAAATGCTTAAAACGATGATCGTAATACTTTGTGTAGGTAAATCAGAATTTAAAACATTTTTTGTCACCATAGACTCAGCTAGTCCCTGAAGCAAATGGGGGTTAAGGGTCTTGATCACTGGCCTCATGGTGAAATCACTGATTTGAATTGCCCCCTCCCAGCAGATGCATGCACACAGGGGAGAGCAAAGTTTGGGGTCAGCATGGTTATCCATCTATCCAGCACCCCTGGATTACTTATTTGTGAGGTTAAGTGACAAGAAATCAGCTTTGAAGGAACAGATTGACCCAATATTCTAATCACCACTTATGTGAGCTGAATTACAACATCATCGCTGTTATTTGCAAAATTGCCCTTTGCTTGTAGTTCAGGTATGGCTGTGATTTAAACTATTCTGGGTATAAGGACGTTTCTGCAATCCTGGTGGACGTCGTGTATCTTCACGTAGGAGCCAGGTGGTCTGCAGCACAACTGATTACTTAAAGAGGTTAGACAATTCAATAAAAGCCCTCTTAGAATAGGCAGGTGACATTTTCTAAGTGTAAACAATTAGTGTAGACTATTCATTAAGCTTGACATGTCCTTTTATCCAAACTGCCAGCTGAGTACAAGGTCAGCAAAAATCCTGATGATTCAACAGAACACAAGTATGCAAACTTTAGTTAATCTCTTTTATATGAATGAGAACTGGAGTAAGACATCCCTGAGAAGTTACTGTACAAGTTAAGGGCTACTACCTAGTATTAAAGGATTTTTAATAAAAAGTATTTTAAAGGACTCATTTGGTCTATAGAACATCCTCAAAAGGACAACGTTACAGTAAAGAGACACTACCAAGTGGATGTGCAACCCTTTCCTAATACAACCACAAGAAAGTTTCTACTGACAAGGTTTGCATTAAAGGAGAAGCCAATGAGTCCCCCCAACCTCAATTACCACACTCTATAATCCTGAACATGGGTTACATGTCCCCTGTAAAAATGGTGATCTTCCCGTGTTCCTGGATTTTTCCAAATATATTATGAAATATGCTGGAAGAAATGGTGTTAGAGCCACTGAAGATTAGGGGGAGTAAGGCTGGAGTAGTGTGCAAAACAGAGCAGTAGTCACCAACTGGTGGACTGTGCAAAGAGCCCCGTTCGAGTGAACACATTTTTACATACCTTTTTTGGATGCAGTGGACCTTGGCTTTGTGTTACTGATGAAATTAGGCCCTTGGGGAACAGTTGGGCACCTGAGGATGAGTGAACTGCCAGTCACCCAATCAGAAAGGAGTGGAATGGTTAAAAAAATGGCCTGAACACCTCAAACTATATGCACAAAGGAAACAGACGCTGCAGCAGAGTAAAGCTCTTTTTATTAAAATCATGCACATCACATGTGTTAGTGCAAATACTTTAGATCTGTACTCAGGAAACTAATGGGACTTCCATTTCTTTACAAAATAGATTTTAAACAATCATTTACTTAAAAAAAAAAAAAAAAAAGAAATTTTGAAGCTGAGCATCCCGGAACAATATTTGCAAACAAAACTATATACAGAAGGGTACACTGTGTACCACTAGCTTGGGATGGAGTGAGCGGGCAGCTTGGATTGTACATGAATTTTTGACAGAGAAGAAAAGTTCATTTAACAGACAATGTGCAGGACATTTTCGCAAGAATCTTTAAACACCAGATATTTCAGCTACAAACGCTGCCCCCCCCCCCCCTTCCCACAAAGAAACCCCTGATTCTAAAGTTTCTCACCGATTCACCCCATTAAAGACATTTAACAATGGAAAGTTGAGGTGGTACAAAAAATTTAAAAAAAAAAAAAAAAAAGAAAAAAAAAATAGCATAAGAGGGGGGCGGGGGGCCGGGGGGGGGGGGGG
>JAODKC010000130.1:7412468-7422626 GCA_026777985.1 Mormyrops attenuatus
CCCCCCCCCCCCCCCCCCCCCCCCCCCCCCCCCCCCCCCCCCCCCCCCCCCCGCCCCCCCCCCCCCGAGGCAGGGCCTGGCTCAGGTGGCACTCCGGGACAGGCCGGGGTAGAGGACAACCACAGTCACCGCCACCATCACTGCCACCACCGGCATCCAGGGCAGCCAGGCACTCTGAAAGGGAGGACAGGAGTCTGAGGGGGGCACCATTCAGCTGTTCGGCCAGGGCACTGCACACTCACACGGGCAGAGCCAAGCGCCAGAGCGGGAGAAGGAAGAGGAGAGGTGGAACAATGCCTCCCTTCGAGAAATGAGAAAGGCGTTTCGGCGCTACTGAGAGACCAATCTGAATGTCAGCGAGAGGGAACAGAAATCGCCAAAGTGAGTGAGACCCCGGAAGCATTAGTGATCCAGGCAAGACAGACTCTCCATTACTGACAAGAGGGGGGATTCAGTGTCAGGAAGTTCATCGATTCCAAAAAAGTGAGACAGAGTGAGAGAGAAAGAGAGACGCAGGCCACTTTGCATGTTGTTATCTGCCATGCACCAATGGGGAAGACACACGGGACACAGACGTGAACACGGACACGAAGGACACGACAGGAGCACTGGGTACCTTTCCATCACAACTGCCTGTAGCACCAATACAGGAAAGCCAGGATAAGGGCGAAGACTATGGCCTGGAGAGGCTGCAATGTGGGCGGCTGAAGGAGGGAAGGCACAGTACAATCAATCAAACGGAGGCGCCATAAAACGAACCAAACTGAACTAAATGCAAAAACAGGAGCTGTGGGGGCCAGGCCTGGTCTCGCACAGGCAATGGGGTCCTCGACGAGGGAGGGGGTACAGATATATATTAAATATAGATATGCACACACACATACACACGCACAGCTGGACTTTATACATACTTTTAAACATTTGGAGCAGAGGTCTCAAACCACAGACCCCTGGGCCAGATCCAGCTACAGAGATGGGCTTAAACAGCCCATTACTTGTTTTTTGATTTGTTATTAAATCTGGCCAGCAGGTCAATCTTTTGATTTCCACTGAAAATTTTAAAGTGATCATAGACTTAGTCTTCTTTAGGGTTGGGTACCTTTCACATTCGAACCGATATCGGTGCCGGTACTTGGTGTTCGGTACCGATACTCAACGGTACTTCATTTCGATACCTTGCTCTGAATCTGTAATGCCTGGATTGCATCAAAATAAAAAAACACAGTAATAAAAAATAAGCCCCAAACTAATTTCAAACATGGTCAACTATTTATTTTGAACAAACTCTTCCTGAAACTTCCACACAACTGTGACCAGAAACATTATTTTAACAATTCTTTTTAAGGAAGACAAGCATGTCAACCTTTTCGGGTGAAATTCGGATTATTGTCGGTGCAGGCGCTGTAGCTGGGGCTGTAGCTTTAACTGCGGCGCTCCAATTATCAAACACCGAACATTCATCTGCCCGTAAATATATTTTATAATTAACAAAGTGTTTCCTCAAGTTCGACGTATTGCTAGCCCCAGTTCTGCATTTTGCGTGGCAAATATTGCATGTTGCACTGTCTGCATCAGTTTTAGTGAAGTGTAGCCACACCGTCGAACGCTTTCGGCTTGCCACCATGTCTTCAGATTTCAACGCAGTTTCTCCACGCATGAGCTTTCTTCCCCTGGCAACCATTATCATGGTAAACAACACTAACACGATCGCTTAAACAGGAAATTGAAATTTAACTGCATTAAATATCTGTCCATCCTATTGCTGCTTTAAATGTTTAAATTGCACTGAAACGCTGAGATAGCTGTTGATTAATTTAAACCTCTCTCCCAGTTCCGTATGTCCCACTCAGCTCGTGCGCGCCGCTGCTGATGAGCATGTGAATGTACCGAAATTTGGCACTGTTTGATTTGACATGAACCGATACCCGGTAGTACAGACATCATTCGGTCGGTACCTTTAAAAGTACCGAACTCGGTACCCAACCCTAGTCTTCTTGTAGATTAGCGGAATACTACGGAAGCCCTAAACGGTAAAACACACTAGCAAACGGGAAAACATGGCAGGAAATATAAAAACGCTACAATATTAGCAGCACAGACAATGGAAAGGGTGTGTACTTACCGATCATCACACGATTGTTACTGATTGGGAGCCTGTTAATCGACCAACAGTCGTTACCTAAGGGGTTTGTGCCAAAAATGTCAACATGTACACTGTATCTCAACTGAACTTGTAACACAACATTATTCTCTTTTCAACTTTGATCTGAATGTCAGCCGTGACAATACTATTCTGACAATTAGACTGTTGACTGCACAACTGTTCAACTTCAGACGGCGGGTTGTCGTCCTTGTCATTTGAGGTCATCATTATGTTGTCTGACTTATGAATGTTGTCCTGATGTGTCATTTGTCTTGTTTTTCTAGTATTCCTGTTGTATCATTCTCCCATTTGTTTGTGTTGTTCTGCATATCGTCTTATAACATTCTCAAACACACCGATCATTCTCCAATACACAAACTGAATATCAAACATGAGGCTAACTTTACTAAGGTGAAAAAACATAAATGCGTACTGGAGAATGAATTGTGTATTTAAGAATGCTACACGATATGCAGAACACCACCAACAGAACGATACAGCAGCACTACAAGAAAAACAAAAGATGACATTCATAACAGTCAGACGACATCAGGACAACACGACGCCGCAAATGACAAGGACGAAAAGTCATGTGTCTGAAGGTGTAACATTTTAGAAACTGCATACTTACAAGACAACAGAAGTACAGTTTAAATGTTGAACTGTTTTGTTAGGTGTACAAATCATCAGAATCTCATTGTCAAAACAGTACTGTCATGTCTGAAGTTCACTTCAAAGTTGAAGGGAGACTGTTTAGTCGACGTGGATAGCATGCATATCGACATTTTTGGCACAAATGAAACCCCATAAGTTACAACTGTCGGCGATTTGACAGGCTCTCTGCCCAATCAGCATCAAGCACGTGATGATCAGAAAATAAATACCTTTTCTGTTTTCAGTGCCGCTAATGTTGTAGTGTTCTCATTTGCCGGCTTGTTTTGCCTTTCGGGGCTTCCGTAGAATACAGACATCACATTTTTTTTTCCATTTCTCTCCTGGCTCATAAATAAAAATATAGCTCAGGTGACCCCTCTGGGAGCTGGCCTCTAAGCTGGTGGCCATCAGGTTATTTGAGCTTGAGACCCCTGATTTGGAGGTTGGGTATCAGGGCGGAAGAATCTGAGGGAAGGTAAGTTATATCTATTCTCCGCATTATCAGGATACATCTGACACTGAAGGGGTGGGGGGGACCAGGGGGAGATGCTGAGGGAGGAGGTTCTGTCAGGTAGGATCACTGTCTCGGCGAGCATCCCTCCTGGATTTGAGTAAAATGCGCATCAGGAGGAGACCTGCAGATTTCCCTGTACGAAGCAAGCCTGGTGACGCTGACGAAGTCTCGGGGTGCGCTGACAGCGGGATAACAGCTCAGGTTATTGAGCCACTGTCATTCAGAACGGCGGGGGTGGGGGGGTCCAGGTGATCAGCCCTTACGTAAACGAGTATGCTAAGATGTGGTGCTTCTGGGGGATAATGGAACAGACCGTCGAGGCCCCCATCCCCCACATGGTCATATTTGGACATCTCTGCTAATGAAAAGGCTAAGCTGGAGTTGCCCCACCAGGACACTAAGAGGCACTCCCCCAGGGGCACGCAGAGGGTCGCCCCACCAGGACACTAAGAGGCACTCCCCCAGGGGCACTTACACTGCCCTCCTTGTCCTGCAGCCGCTTCAGGCTCACGCGGCACTGCTCCAGCTCCTCGTGGATGCTGCGCTTTTCCCGCTCCGTGCGCTCGTACTGCTCCCTCAGGTCCGACAGCTGTGTCTGCGTGTCGTCGTACTGCAATCGGGGGGGGGAAATCAGTATGGGGAGTCACCTAAACCATACCACGGTAACACCAGTGGAGGGTGGGAGCAGAGACGTACCTCCTTTTGCAGGCTCCGGGTGCGGCCGTCCGCCTGGGCCAGCTGGCTGCGCAGCCGCCCTGCATCCTGCCGGTGCTGATCCTGCAGGGAGCCTAACTGCTGCTCCAGCTCGCCCTGGGACCGCTCCAGAGCGCTGAGGCTGCTGCTCAGGGTGCAGCTCTGCTCCCGGGAGCTGGGGGGGGGAGGTGGAGGCACAGTCAGAATGGTACATGGCCATCACTAGGTGTCTTGACAAATGGTTCTGTAATGCAAGGTCTAGTGAGACCCCGAGATGGTGTTGCCCCTGATGCCCCCCCACTGCAGGGTGACATTAAAACCCCCAACAGGCCCGCAGGCCAAGAAGTGCGTTCAGCCACACTGAAGAGAAACATGATGCCTGTCATTAAAAGGGTGGGTAAAGGGGCAGGTGAGATGTGCTGCTAGGCGGGCTTCATCATGAAGGGGCAGTGTGGGTGGAGCAAACCCCCCCCGATCAGCAAGGCCGAAGGGCACCACCCCATAAGCAGGTGCAGCATGTGGTAGGGGTGTGCCCAGAAACAGAGTAATAAAGACGATCGCCACCCATGGCACCCTGCAGGCAGACCCGCGCCCGCTCAGCCAGCTAATGGGATTGGCGCCCCACCAGGCACCAGAGGGCTCCGTGTGGGTTGAACATGCCATGTGCGGAGCTCCTTTGTTACATACGTTTACATTTATTTATTTAGCAAATGCATTAATCGAAAGCACAAAGCACATTTCTGGGAAAGCAGGGTGAGGCCCAGGTGTCAGGCCCAGGAAACGTACTTATCCAGCTCCAACTCCAGCTGCTGCAGCCTCTCCAGGAGGGTCACCTTCTCAGCCCGCAGGGCGTCACTCTCCTTCTGCAGGGCGCTGCACTCCAGCCGTAGCCTGTCCAGCTCGCCTGCGGGTGGAGAGACACGCACGCACATGCACAAACCCATGCAAAAACACACACACACACACACACACACACACAGACACCACTGAGCAGAAAATCATGCATGGTATGGAAACAAATCCACAGCAGGCTGCTAAGTGTTGTGGGCCGGAGCACAGCTCTGCTGAGCTGGGGAAGGGAGTAGGGTGCCCCCCAGGAAGCCACATCCATGGCGACTGGGGGCTGCTCATACTGCCATTTTGTGGGGATGCCCCAACACACGCTGGCAGCTAGAGGGCAGTAGTGAGACTGCCTGCTGATGAAAAGCATGCAGCCAGGGATCTGGGTAGCTGACAGGCCACCGCGCAGCCCTTTAAATCAGTTACAAAACCACCACCAGAAAGGCGTGTGCAGGCAAAATGAAGGGTCAGCAAACACTGTTCCCTGTGGCGATCTCACTGTGTGTTTTTCCCTCCTAGCAATTATGTGGCGGGTGGGGCTACCTTGCAGCTGGGCAACGCGCTCCTCCTGCTGGCTCTGCTGCTGGAAGCTGGCCTGCAGGACGCTGATCTCCGCCTCATATCTGGCGGCCGCCTGCCTCCATTTCTCCAGCTCAGCCGTGACGGTGCGCAGGTCGCTCTGCAGGCCAGCGATGTCACGCTCCCGCTCGGCTGCAGCCGTCTCCACCGCGCAGCGCATGGCCAGCGCCTCCTCCTGGGCAGCCTGCAGTTCCTCACGCGCCCCGGCGATGGCACCCTCCCGCTGCTCCCGCAGCACCTCCATGTCCGCCTGCAGCTTCTGCATCTGGGCTGCGGGGCACACCAGGAGTGAGAGGAACACGGGGTCACACGATGGTGGCCTGGGATTAAAGCAGACGACGGCGAACGCTGACAGACTCGTGACCCACCTTGCAAGAGCTGGATCTGCTTGGCAGAGCCCTCCGCCTGCCTCCTGTTGGCCCTCCTCTCCTCCTCCAGCAGAGCTGCCACACAGAACATACCGTTAGGCCTCAGGTTTGAGTCCAACGCGGCCCGCAGGCCATGTGACAGCGACTGGCTACCTTGGAGCTCCTGGCACCGCTGCCGACCGCTGTTAGCCACCTCGCGGGCATCCAGCAGCTCCCTCTGCAGGTGCTCCATCACCTGCTCTGTGTTGCCAGGCTCCAGCTCGGTGAGGGGCAGCTCATCTGGGGGGGGGGGGGGGCAAACAAGGGTGGGATTTAAGCATGGCAACAGGGACTGCATTTAGAGATTAAAAGCCAGGCAGAGCTCCGACACGTTCAAAAGAGCCAATCAGGGCAGGTCTGTAGCAAAGCCGGCTGAGTAAAATGTGCATAGCTGCCATTTTCACTATACACAGACAGAAAATTTTGCAGCTTTCAATAGATCTCCAAAAACCAAGCCCGCTGGTCCCTGTGACACTAAATGATCCCATCAAGGTCCACTTTAGCTTCAGATTCAACTTAAGGTCAGACAGGTGTGACTGAGCCAGTGTCACTGACACTGACATCCAACAACGAAGACCGCAGGCTGCAGAGAAGGTGGGCTGGGGCATGCTCAGCACAATAATGCTTCCCTTCCAGGGACACATCAGAAGCTGAATATCAAGCTGGTTAGACAGAGCTTTTAAATCCTCAGCGGGTGGAGGGGCACACCACAGGCAGGTAGAGTCAGAGTGAAAGCCCAGCCTCAGATCGAAGAAGAGCACGGGCCTGCAGACAGGCAATGTGACTCACAGCAGCAGCCTGACCCCCTAGCAGACAGGATAGGCCATTTCACACCAAGTGCTTTTACTGAAATGCATACAGAACCCAGTGGAACATAACCAGAGGCACATCTGGAGAAATCTGAAAGCCGTTATTCTCTTTTCTGGCCACTGCCGCACGTACCTGGACTGCAGTGCCAAATCCCTCAGCTTAGTAAAGAGATCATCTCACACACTAATCACTGATCTCACCCCCTCTCCGGTGGGACAGCGAGCTTTTACCAAAAATGGCCAGACGTACTCAGTGGGGAGTAGCCTGCGATTGTCTGAACCACATCCAGCTCCTCACATTTTCTGATAATTAAAAGACTGGCAATCTGCACCGTCGGACTCCGGCATTATTCCCAGCCGCTCCCAGGGGACTGGCACGGACAGACACACGTAAACGCACTGACCTCCCAAGAGACTCATTAAAAGTGCCTTCTGATCTTGGTAAACCAACATATGCACACAGGAAACGTCCTGGAAATACTATTAAGCTAACATGGCCCCAAACTCAGTTTGAGTTTCTCCAGATGATATCCTATGCGGAATAGCTAAATCGGCAGGCATAGAACATGATTCAGGTCACCAGCTCACCAAGATCTGCTGGCACAGACTGCTGAAGCAGCTCAGGTTATTTTAAAGGTAGGAAGAAAAAAATCTTATAACTTATCAAATTAAAAATATTGAAATATAACTGTCTGGTTTAGCTAATTCAGATCAACAGCACCCTCTAGTGCGAAATTTAACACAGAAGTAAACACTGCACAAAACAGAGGGGGCCAAAGAACTGAGGGCACCTGGGGAAGATCTAATGAGCACCTGCAGAAAACCAAGCATAAGGAAACAGCTGGGCTGGGAGACAGCCGGGGTCAGCAGCAGCCAGTTGCGGTGAACCTCTGGGAAGTAAGTGGGAGCGTGGCAGAGTCTAACGAGGTTGCCAGGCCCGAGTGGTACCCTAAGACCCTGAAGCAAGTTGATAAAATTATCCAGAGCCCATAAGCCTTCCTCCACAGAAAGTATCAGTGAACCATCTAAATGACATTGTGCGATGTTACCACAGCAACCACCTTCAGATGCTAACTCGCTTGACCGACTCGTCAGACCGTGGAGACCATCAGCCCGGGTTCATGCATCGGGCCAAGCAGGAGGCCATAAGGGCGTGAGCAGTGTGACGAGGGCCTGTGGCTGCTGAGGGCCACCGGGTACGGGAGCCATTAAGGAAGCAGGATGTGTTACCAGCAGCTTTTTGGTTCAAATCCACAACTACTCACGACAAAGACTGCCTTCAATAGCAACAAAAAAAAGTTTCACCTTGAGACATAAAAGCGACAGGAACTGAATCTGTTTTTTAAAGCGGGCCAGTGTTGCACGTCTGTCGGGAACTTCCCACTATCCAAGAGTAACTTATGGGGAAAAGGCCCAGTTAAGAGAAAAAATACCGGCACCGAAACTGCCCAGAACAGCGAGATACCACTGGTCCTTTTTGCACACGTCAGAGGCCAGCCAGTACTGAGTGGTGTTTAACCCTACCCATTAAGAGACCCATTAAGAGACCCATTAACCCTACAGCGAGATGGCGAGCGTCCCAAGTCCAAGGCCCAAGCCGGCAATCACATCTATATAAAAAAAAACTATAGATATATAAAAAAATAACTTAGTCTCCCAGTCAACCAAGGCGCAGAAATAGCTCATGTTTACAGTCGGTAACCAACAAACAGGTGGAGAGCGCCAGAGGGAGCTGCGCCATGTGCAAAACAGCAAGCAAACAGTGGCGAGGGGGTGGGAGGGGTGTGTGGTGTCCTGCCCTTGCCGCCATCCCCCCTGCCTAGCACGGCTCCCAACAGTTTACTTGGACTAGGGCCCGGCGTCCTGTCAGCCCGCGGGCCTGAACAAACACGAATTAACAGCCTTGAACTCGGCCACCGGGGAAAGACATGAGCTCATGGCGAGCCAGTCTGGCGGCGCAAAGCGGGCGTCTCGAAGGGAAGCGACGGCAGCGGCAAGCTGATAACGGCGAGTGACGCGCTGCAGGAATGCGGGTGCCGGCTGCCATGACATATTAAGGAGTTTCATTCCCAAATCTGGCAGGATGAAGCCGAGGTGGAGGAAAACTGGGAAGCAGCCCCCCCCACACTGTCATTACCCCGGGGGAGTGATTCTCACTGACGCCTGCAAAGCCGGCACTAGCCCGTGAGGCTGGCGTACAGGGATGTGCTGTGCTGCGGCCCGGCTATCGGTGCCATCTTGCGGGACGCCCTGTCCTGCTCTGACAGGTGGGTATGGTCCCGGGTTACCGAAACAGGAGCCAGAGACAACAGGCTCGAGTCCTCAATGAAGCAGCAGGGGTTGCTGATCCCATTCTTAAGCGAATATATTCCTCAAAATGCCCATTAACCTTAAACTCTAGATTCGGGATATTCTTTCATAAGCTCTTTTTCCATGACCCTTCAATGTTACACTAGACTAAACTTTGTGAACTTCATTAAACACTTTCCATTGTTTAGCTATTTCCAGGAAGAACTACCCAACTTAATATAGGATAAAACAATGATTAAAACTGCTATAATGCAAGTGCATCATGTGATGCGTCCTATTAAATTACTGCTCGATTGGCCCTTAATTAGCTCAGGTTCCCACAGCAGACTGTGCTCAGCTGGGAACAGAGGGCGCAGGGTAGCATGTGCCCAAGCACAACGTGCTCTGGGGCAGTGCGGTCAAACATCTGCATCAACCTAAGCTACCCCAGCACCTCACAGTCTGCTCAAGCACGTACCATATATGGCCAGTGCGCGGCCCGCTCAGCCGTGCAGGCGGCCACTGTAACGGCCCTACGAACAGCCTGTGAGATTTACACGACCGACACTGTGCACACAGACACTCACAGCAGCTCCCAGGGGGCGCATTACCTCTCGGCAACGGCACCTTCAGGGGCTCGTTCAGCTCCTGCTCGTCCATCTGGCCATCTGGGGGCAGAGGAGAGCAAGACTCAGGGATGGGGGGTGAAGACAGACAGAACGTTGACATGCCGACTGGCTGGGGCTTCCCACACTTTTAGGGACAGTTACAAACGAGATCAATTCAACGGATTTTTATATAGCACTCTTCACTATGCAGTGAACCCAAGGCACTTGACAAGTGACTGGGAACCCATAGCTGCAAAAGGCAAATCAACATTCACAGCGACATGCATGGAAACACCACCAACGCCGTCAGGTGGTTTGAATCTTTAAGAGGAAAACATCGACGAACGCAAGAACGCAGACACAAACACACGCGCGCGCACACAGACACACTTCCGCATGCACAAACAGTTTCAGAAGCACAGGTTAATACTGCCTGTAAACTCACAGCAGCATTAAAAACCGCAGTGAGCATCTGACCGCAGAGGACGAGCCGTACCTGACGTGTCGTCGCTGCTCCGGTCCTTGCTGGGACTGAGCGTGTCGGACATGTCCAGCTCCTTCGCATCTATCTGGTTTTCTGAGGGGAGGTGGGAGAGACTGTTACCATGGGGAGGCGGGGCTA
>JAODKC010000130.1:7422761-7434457 GCA_026777985.1 Mormyrops attenuatus
CCCCCCCCCCCCCACAACGACGACGACGACGACTCGGTGTCGGGGTAAACCTCACCACACATGGGCATGACTGAGGATGAGAAAACAGACACAGGCCAGAACAAGCGGGCCGCCTGCTCATGGACCTCTACTGTCCGCTGGCCACTTAGACTAAGAGAAATTGGTCATTTATCAAAGAAATACCCAGTCTGGGGGGTTGGGGGGCATTACTTCACACAAAGCAGCTCTGTCTGACCGATATGGTATCTGGAAATGTACAGGTGCTGGCTTCAGCCCCTCAAAACAAAGCCCTACTGAGCAGCAAAATGCCCAAGGGCCACTGAACTCTGCAGTTCTTCATCCTGGAGGAAGCGGAGCACAAACATCCAGTGAGCAGAAGCGCCAGTGAGCAAATCCCCGCCGCAGGGCCACTGCACCGGCTTCCCTGCCGCTTTTAATTCCACACCCACCATTTCCAATCACAGAAAATAACTGTCTAAGGCTGGAAAGCCAGTATTAGTACAGATTACGCACAGCAGTTGGTGTGAACTAGTTTGATAAATATGAATGAAATGCTACGCTGAACGAGTTCCCTAACTAACCTCACCACATTAGGAGCTTGCCAGTGGAACCAGCATTTATGCCCTGAACCGGCCCACTTGTGTTTCTGGGCTCTCCCCGGGCTGCTGGTGATGTGCCAGCTCAGCGAGACTTGTGCCGTTTTGGGAAAGCGGACTGACCTCTAAGAATGGCAGGGCTCTCCAGGCTGATTTCTTGAGTCACCTGGTTGTTTTGGAGATGAGCATCGATGACCTCTGAAATGACAAACGTCACTCCTGTTATCACAGGAAACAAAATGACACTTTATCCACTCACCTAACTTAAAGGGGGATAAAGAGAAAGCATGTTTATGTTATTTAGCAGACACTTATCCAAAGCAACATACAACTAAGAATGTGGGGTCAACCAGGGCCTCTTGTACAGGGGCTCAACAGCGGTGCATGAGGTCACAGGGTCAGCATCTTAACCCACTGAGACACACGCCACCCCTACACTACGAATGGAAAATTTTCAAATGCCACTTATAGGTGCACTGTAACCCCATCATTTTGGGGGCCATTCTCTTCTAGCTGAATGATGCCTCAAAATCACGAGCAGTGAGGTTTCTCTCGCTCTACATTCACACTTTAAGCGTGCCGTTTCATGATACCCCGCTGACAAGACGACTGATGGCGCAGGCATGAGCTATTCTTACCGTCGAAGTCGGAGATCTTTTTCAGCGGGGAGGGCACGGCCCCTTTCGCCTGCTTCACTGCTGTTGGGGGAAACGGTAACAATTTGAGAACAGAACGCTGCATGCATTCCATTTCCAAAAAAGACTGTTCTCGAAATCAAAAAATGCATAATGAAAAGTGACTAACTGCCCTCAATAACTCCCATTAGGAATGAGGCAGCTTAGAACATTATGACTGGATTTCCCAATAAACATGGAAGGATGAGTAAATAAGAGTCATATCAAGACGAGTAGTGAAAGAGTGAAAGGTGGCATGCAGAAAGGAAGGGCGTGCGCCTGATCTGGGGCAACTAGGGCAGGAAAACTGCCCCTCAGTGCCTCGGTGTGAACTCAGAGCAGGCAGCTGTAGCTTTGGTGGCGAGTTTCAACACAGAAGCAGACTGAGCAGGCAAGGGCAAGCGGTCGATCGCAGTGAGGGGGGCAGCTTCCACCGCACCCACACAGACGCGCTTGTATAAGAAGCTGCAATACGCCTCCCTCAAGCACAAGCAGGAGCTGAGCCTGGTCCTCCAAGGGCAAACTTTCAGGGGCTGCTGCTGCTCTTTGGTTAAAGGTCAACCATACAACCCCGCACATGGGGGAATTCTAGTTCAAGCACAATTCAATAACTGTAAAACACTACAGCTTATCTAGTCGCAAAAGGGTTTTAAATGGAATGTGTGATGTTTAATATCAAAGTTAATACAAAAATAATCATGAGAAAAAAAATCAGTTTTGGGAATAAACTGTCATAAATGGCAATTTGTGGAAAAATTCCTTCAGGAAAACGTATACATTGAGCTTGTTTAGTTAAAATCAATTCATTCTGTGTGTGCTCAAGATGTGGAATGTCCATTCATTAACAATTACATTTTATTTACCTACCAGACCCTTTAACACAGCATTCAGTTGAGAAGACAGGGTCAAGCAGCCCCTGGAGCAATCAGGGTTAAGGCCCTTGCTCAATGCTGAAATCACTCTGCCGACCCTGGGATTTGAACTGCCGACCTTCTGATTACAGGCACAGTGTTCACTAAGCCACACTGCCCCATTTAAACCCTCCGGGCTGCTGCTACACACGTGACTGATTCTGTAACCCCCATACAGCACAATGCAGTCACTCAGTCCACAAGCACGTGGCAGTCATATTTCAGAGGCAGAGTCCAATATCAGTCGCACTTCATATGAAAAGAACCCGTGACAAAACCAGCACCTGACATTCAGCTAAGGCAGAAACGTGGCGTCAGACATTTAAATCCTACGCTGTCGTCATCTTTATTACATTTTACACGACGCGCCTGGCCTTGCACCTCGAAGCGCTTTCTGCTGATGGGAACAGACTGAGCTGCAAGGCTTCAGTGACAGACGACCTGCAGCAATGTGATGACAGACACGGTCTCCATCCCATCCGGCTGGGTGAGGGAGAGGAGGCCAATGCACAAAGCTGCATTAACATCCCCCCTCACAATCATAAATAGGCTGCCTGTCTCCCCCACGCCACCCTGTCAGGACACATTTCTTACAGGAACAAACTCCCAGAATCCCAGACTCCAGCGTCACCTAAACTCTGAAGCAAAAATCACCATTCGAGGCTCAGTCAGGAAAGTCGGAGACCTCGATAAACACACAAACTAAAACGACAGGGATCGTTTTACACGCCAGGCCAGCAGTGTGTCGCTTTCACAAGCGTATCGTGTTGCCTTGTTGAGGATGGGGAGCGGTGTGGCACAAGTGCCAACAAGAAACGCCACACCCACTAAACGCGGGATAATGGCACCAAAGCTAACCTGCCACTTTAAGGCTGGGAGCTGCCGCTTTGCAGGTGGGAAACAGCCAGGGCTCCCCATTCACTGTGTGGCAGCTAAGACACAATAAAAAAATGTATTTACATATTTAGCACAGGTTTTTAACCAAAACGACATACTTTGTATGGATGAAACGAATGGGGCTTAGGGGCCTAACAGTGACATCACTCTGCCTGCCCTGGGATCTGATACTTCAACCTCATAATCACAGGCACAGTGGACAAACCCGCAAAACCACACAACCACACTGATCCAATCAGGGACCAGAAAAATTATTTTTAAACCTGCCGAATTTAAATTGTAACTTCCCTCAAACAAACTCAATTCCCTCTCGCTCCATTTCTCAACCTAAACAAAGAAACCCCCCCCACACTCAACCTAGTGCACCACCTCAAACCTGACAGCAGGGATTCAGGTAGCAATAGGCCGCCTGGTGTCATGAAACTGGGCAGGGAGCCTGCCCCTAACCGTCCCGCCTTACCCCGCCTAGCCCAGAAGTCAGTGGAATAAAGGGTGTGTACTCACGCTGGCCGTCAACAAACTGCTGGATAAAAGCGCAGCCTCCTCCACTCTTTAAAAGAAAGCGGTCTAACAAAGAAAGGAAAGAGAAGCAGCTTTCCATGAAACATCACAGTGGACGCGGTGGTTAGCAGAGCGCCGGCACGGCGCTCTCTGCAGGTCACGACACTCAAGGGCACCAGACAGATGCAGGGACGGGATGGGGACGAACAAGAGACCTTACATGGCAGCCCAACCCTGCTGCTGTCATCTCCCCGCCCTGCTCCTCACAGCCAGCGACAGGCCGCCTAAAAGCTGCGTGCCTCAAGCAATAAAAATGAATACAAGACAGATGACAGGCGATACGGTTACAGCTTAACAGTGAATCATCCAGAGGGCTTGAGCGAGCTACAGGAATGGAAATTAATTCCACATCTGTGGATTTAATTGACTTGATCATGTAGCTTAGGGTCATAAATGACTTTTCTCACTGCAGAATTAAATGTTCACTTTAAAATGAAAAGACACATGAGAAAGAACAGTATTTCCATCACATCAAACAAAGATGAGATCACATGACAACTGTATATCAAAAGTGTCTGGGGCATATTTTTAAACGTGATCATTCACATGTGTACTACTGATTGACAAGTCCAGTCCGGCACACACCATCTCCTTCATGCATGTGTAAAAAGCACAGCGCAAAGGCCCAGGAGCCCCATCTGGTGGTCAGTGATACAAATAGCCACAAGACAACATTGATAGTCACATGAACCACAAGGCCTGTGTGTCCAAAGAGGATTTTCAGCTGCACCAAATGCCACAACTTTAGGTCCATTTTTTTCTCCTTTCTAGCAACATTTCAAATATTGCTTTTACAAAAATAAGGTCAAAAAAACCAAGCTCCCTATAAATAAGGGTAAGCCTAATGAGTGTAAATCTCATATATGGACTAAAACTCTTCGCTAATTAAATATGCAAGTCACTAATGCAGCTACAAATTTAAATGTTTAATGCATCATATGGATCTGTATTATGCATCTGCATTTAATCCTCAAAATGTAGACACCAGCCTCCCACACAGAAACTCCGCTGAACACACTTAGGGTCTGTGGCTTTCATTGTTGTGTGGTGCTATGGAAGGAGGACACACAGGAAGGAGACGCCGACCAGGCAGAGTTGATACCTAGATGGGATACGAATGTTTCAGACTGAGAGAAGATTGTTCAATTCAATTCAGTTTTATTTATATAGCGCTTTTACCAAAGGTCATTGTCACAAAGTACTTTACATATAACCGGCCCGAACCCCACCAAGCAAGCCTGAGGCGACAGAGGCAAGGAAAAACTCCCCCTAGAAGGAAGAAACCTTGAGAGGAACCTAGACTCGGAAGGGGACCCCATCCTCCTCTGGGCGACCCGGGAGCAAACAGTATTTACATTGACAATAATTACAGTCTAAATAGTTTTTAAAGTCCCAGTTGGTTCTATGTAAGTATATTCAAGGTGTCTAGGTGAGGGGTCAAGTGGCGTAGTGTCAGCTCGGGATCAGGATTGTTATTCAGAGTAACAAAGGGTGAGTGACCCTGTGCTGTTCTACACTGATCACCTTAGACCTTATCTACTCACAGCCCTAGATGGAGAGGATCCAGACACTGACGTGACCAACAAGGTGGAACAGACACCTGGTATGGACACGTCCCGCCCTAAAAGCACAACGGTGGACCCACTGGCACTGAGCTCACTGGCTGAGCTGGCCTGTGGCCCCGCCGCAGAAGGAAGGAATGCAGGATGGATGGAGATTCAAGCAATGTGAGGAAGAACAGGCAACACAGAGCAAGGGCCCATGCCAGATCACTAGAGGGAAAGCAGTGGCCTGTGGTCAGTCACAGCCGTGGACGGAGAGAAAGCCCGCACTCACCCAAACTGTTGTTTTCCTTTATGCTTTTCTCCTGAAGTTGCTCTAATCGGACTGCAGAGGACAAGAGGAGTTGGAGATGCTAAGCGTGAGCGAAGCACGCAATCACCGCTGTGCAAGCACTGCGCGCCCACCTGCACCCCCAGTCACACTCGGACACGCCCTAATTTGTGGGTCGGCAAGGGGGCCCAGGGCACCGCACAGCCCTGCCGCACCTGTCGATGCTCCCTACAAGGGCGCTCTGCAGATTTAAATGCGCTTAGAGGAGACACCTAAAGCTACATGGAGGCCCAGGGACTCTCCAGAAGCCCTGGTGTTACCGAAGCCACACTGAGGTGATTAAGAGCCTGCAGCTAAACGAGTAGCAATGAAACTTTTATCAGACTTAGCCATCAATAAGCATCAGCGAGATGCCGATTGGTAAATGATGCATTTGAACATTCCTGCAAAGCTAAGACATGGCTCGCTATTTACAGGCACAAAGTGACATCCGTGTGACTGATGGCCTCCTCATTACAAATCCCTGGCTCTCGTTGGCACTATGCCTGTGATTAGAGCCTGCCCCTCCTCCCCGGCAGCAGGGCCCCAGCCGTCACAAAGACTTCCAGGCTGGTTTTGTCGACACTGCTCATCTGCACGGTTCCTAATCGACCGGCTAGCCAGCCACGTGACTCACTATCGATTCCTCTCGATGATTAGTCATCTGGTCCATGACAGAGTTAATTTTGGATTCTCATCACAGAGTCTCTGCCAGTCCATCAGCAGTTGGCAAGCACCACACCCCCCCACGCGTGCAGCCCCTCTGCCAATCCCGCTCCGACCCCGCCCACCTTGTAGTGCAGTGAGCCGCTCGTTGCTGAAGTCATTGTCAGCTTGCAGGGCCTCGACGCGCGCCTGCAGCGCCTGTTCCTTCTCCTCCATCTCGCTGATGCGCAGTTGCAGCTCATTCTTCTCGGTCTGGCCCTTCAGCAGCAGCTCCTCCTGCCGGCCCTCCGCCAGCTGCAGAAACACCAGAGAGGTTGCTGCGGTCACGGCCGGTGGCCTTTTTGGCTTAGGGGATGAGGGGTCTTTGTGGTTGGGAGGGGAGCACATGCCTTAATCTTGTCCGTCAAGTCCTTGATCTCGTTGACGGCGCCGTTGTACTTGTTGGCCAGCTCACGCAGCTCTTCCTGCGTGCGCTCATTCATTTCCTTTAGGTGTGTGCACTCATCCTCTGTGTTGCTGAGGCTCCTCTATAGCACGGCGAGAGCAAGACAGACATCAGCCTTACGGACACGCCGCAGCAGGGCCACCCGGGTCTTTTTGGGACCCTAAGCAAAATCTGATTAACCAAGATGTCATCTGTCATCTTCCTTCCCATTCTGACGGATTGATCAGGGGTGAATCTCAATACCAAGAATGCAAAGACCATACTTGTGGTCTTGGCAAGACCGGTCTTGTGAACTTGGCTTCCAAGAATAAACTTGGGGCGCACTGAATCATGGGATTGGTCTCGTTCAGTGAGGATGCATCCGATGTATCCTTGATACTTGAGTACTTGAGTACATGAGAACACAAGTACAGTCAAATATGCATATTGAGATTCAGCCCAAATGTGGCCACTCGGGTCACTTATGCTTTGGGTTAGCCCTGCGACATGGGACACGAAAGTCAGCTCCCCACGGTTCGGCAGCTCACCTCTACTTCCGAGAGCTTCCGGACGACCTCGATCTTCTCCTGGAGGACCCGCCTCAGGGATTCTTTGGCTGTGGTCTCATAGTTGTGTTTATCTTCCTGTAAGGCGACGAGCTCCTTGCGGATGCCGTCTTCAGTCTGGGTCTGGGAAGGCAGGGTGGCGAGTGCTCATTCATTGTCACTGCCAAGACCGCTACATGTAACATGGGGCAGGGAGGCCCAGCGCCAAAAAGATGAATTACCTTTGAATAGGCCTGCAACTGGTTCCCCATCACCTCCAGCCTGGAGAGCAGTCTATCTTCATCTATTAAAGCCTGCCGGCACGAAAGGACAGAATGGTTACCCAAGCCAAAGGTAACAGCCATTTACACAGCAGGAAATGCCTGGTGAGAAGAGTAGATATTCTGGTAAGCTAATAGCCACAATTATGAAGCTAACACCAGACACACACACACATAGGAAACATATATAGGAAATAAGAGATTGTCCCCCAGGGTCACATGGGCCCTTGACGGATGGAAGTCACACCCACCTGCCAGCTGCTCATTGACGCCTCCTGCGTGCTGCTCAGCAGCCTCTGCAGTGTAGCCAGCTTCTGCTCCAGCATCTGCTCCCGGTGCAAGGCTTCCTGGGAAGGGAGGAGGCAGCCATCAGTGCAGCAAGGGGGATTCCGGCCACTTTCACGACAATAACCTAAAGATCATACCGCTAATTTTTAACAGATAGAACTAGTGTTGAGCTGTATACTGGTTCATACCAAAAACCGTGTTTTATTATTGTTATGATATGAATATTTCCTATACCACAATATCGGTTTAAATGGCCTACACAACGTTCGGAAAGTGGCACAGCTGGAAACTGTTTAATGGGGGACCTTTTTCACTGCTGCACCACTAAAAATGTACCGCGAAAGATCATAAACAGAAGATATTGCTGACACTAGAGTTGAAAATAATGAGACACTGGGGTTGTCAAAAAATCAATTCTCAGATACTAATCGATATGAAAAATTAGCATCTGATAATGGTGAAAATGAGTATCTGGATACCAATAGTGTGGTTTTCGCCTCACGCACGCACGCACTCGCGCAGCCTCTCCCCTCCTCTCAAAAGCCGCTAAACGCATTCACGCTGGTTAACGCACACATGCCGAGTTGGCCGAAAATGGCATATGCTGCAGTTGAAGGCACATCACACGCCTATATGCAAACGGTGCTACAGAGTTGTGGCGACGAAGTAGCACGTCAAACTTGCCGAAGCATCTTAAAGACAGACATCCCGGTCTTTAAGAAATTTCGGGGGGTCAGTAAAGCTCGTGTTCCAGCAGCACTGAACTATTAAACCCTTATCAAAGATGTTAGCCGGTGCACACCTTAACATTATTATCATTAAGGTAGCGGATAGGTGCGATGACTAATAAAATATAGTTAATGTGGGAAGAATGCAAAAACGTAAAACAAATGTGTCCTGTAAAATCCTGCAAAATGTGGTAAACGCCCAGTCATACTTTAAGAAAAATACCGTGAAACTGATATAAAACTTTGAAAAATACCGTGATATAAATTTTTGGTCATACCGCCCAGCTCTAGATGGAACAGAAGTTCATGCTGTGTTTAACCAGAAGGGGTCCAAAGGCTAAACAGGACTAATGACGGACTGACTACCACCCCAACCTGCCCCCTTAAGCCTGAATGATATGTGCAAGCTGTGCATCTGGGACAGTGAGTGGATTTTAAGGTGGAGTACTGCAGATTACACTATTTTAAAAACTAACATTCATCGAACACAAGCGAAGCAGACATCTAAAACATTAAGGACCACAGAAATATTTAAAAAGCTTAAAAACAGAAAAGCCCACCATACACAAAGCAACCAAACATCATACAAGAATAACAATGTAGCGCAGAGTAACAAACATTTACACCAGTCAGACAGCAGGGGCCGCCGTTCGCCCATACCTGCAGATACTGGGACAGCTGAAAGAGTTCCTGAGAGTACATACTGGGTGCATTAGCGGCGACCTGCAGGAAGAGAGCAGAGTGCAGTCAGGCAGCATGTCGAAGTACCATGATACTGACAGACCACCAAGTCGCAACACCCATGGCAAATCACACATTGGGCCTATACACATCACACAAACACATCACTATCAATGCAGGGTGCAATGCCTACAGGGGTGTGGCCGGCAGCAGACATGACAGCAGCCTGTTGGTCAGACCAGGGCTGTCCTGTAGGGGGCACCAGATGCTGATGTGACACACACTGGTTGTCCGGTGCTTTACTAAAATGTTCATGTTGCTTAACAAAGAAAGGACATCTTACAACTGACAGAATTTGCCACAGTATGATTTTTACCTGCCCAAACCACGACATCCCCTAATGCTCTGCTTAAGCCAGCTTGCTGATAATTGTCACGGCAGTGATCTTTTTAAAATTTTTTAGCAAACTTTTATACAAAGCACCATACACTCAACTAGTCACTTTACTAGGTACACTTGTTCAA
Source organism: Mormyrops attenuatus (assembly GCA_026777985.1). Lineage (NCBI taxonomy): Eukaryota > Metazoa > Chordata > Actinopteri > Osteoglossiformes > Mormyridae > Mormyrops > Mormyrops attenuatus. The sequence continues at coordinate 7,432,410 of JAODKC010000130.1, forward strand.
CTGCTCATTGAAGAAAATATCTAATCATGCAGATACAGGTCAGGAATTAATGTCCATATCAAACACCAGAAAGGAGAAGAAATGTGATTTAAATGCTTTGAATGTGACATGGTTGTTGGTGGCAGGTAAGAGTATTTCAGAAACTGCTGACCTACTGGGATATGGATACAGTCACTCTAGGATTTATAGAAAATGAGCCAAAAAAGAAAAGACATCCAGCGACTGGTGGTTCTCTAGGCGAAAATGCAGAGGTCAGAGAAGAATGACCAGACTGGTTCAAGCTGATAGAAACAGTAACTCAAATAACCACTTGTTACAACTAAGATATGCAGAAGAGCATCTCTGAACACAGAACACGTCGAACCTTGAAGCAGATGGGCTTCAGCAGCAGAAGACCTCACCAGGTGCCACTCATGTCAGCTAAAAACAGGAAACTGAGGCAACAGTGGCCACAGGCTAACCAAAACTGGACAATGGAAGATTGTCCTGCCTTGTATCAACAGCTCAGGCTAGGGATGGGGTAATGGCAGAGGATACTTTCTTGGCACACTTTGGCCGCTTAGTACCAGCTGAGCATCGTTTAAATGCCACAGCCTACCAGAGTATTTTTGCTGACCATGTCCTTCCCTTTATGACCATAGTGTACCCAGCTTCTAATGGCTACTTCCAGCAGAATAATGCCTCATGACACAAAGCTCATCTCAGTCTGGTTTCTTGAACATGACCATGAGCTCACCGTACTCAAATGGCCTCCGCAGTCTCCAGATCTCATGTGGTGGAATGGGAGATCCGCATCATGAAGGTGCAGCAGACAAATCTGCAGCAACTGTGTGATGCTAGCAAGTCAACATGGACCAGAGTCTCTGAGGAATGTTTCAAGCACGTCACTGATTTAGGACATGAAAAATTAAGGCAAAAGGGGGTCCAATCCAGTACAAGCAAGGTGTACCTAATAAAGTGGCTACTAAGTGTACATGTTTCAGAAAGTAGGGTTAGATAATCCCTAGAGCAACTGGGGTTTAGGGCCTCATTCAGGAACCCAACAGTGAAATTTCACTGCTGACTCTGGGATTTGAACCAGCGACCTTCCAATCACAGGCAGTGTCCTAACCCACTGAGCTACCCCCACCTAAACACCTGCTGTTCCCATGCCCTTGAACAGCTCAGGCCAAGAGCACCCCCCCATCCTTGTTTGCATTCAGGCAGACAGTAGTCAGCTGCACACATTCGTTTCAATGAATCCCCTGGGTTGACACAGTTTAACAGACCCATTTTTGAATAATAATTTGCTTGCACACAGAGGAACGTAAGTAGACACGTGTATACACATGCACGCCAGGAAGCCAGGGAGGGCTACCCCAGACTTTGGCTGGTCTTCTAATGTGAGCGAGCACTCAGGCGAGGGGGCTGGGTGACACTCCCCCCCCCCCCCCCCCTTCACTGGCCCTAAAAAAGACCCCTCTGTGCACTCTAGGGTATCAACCCCACAGTACAAAGCCTTCTCTCTGGGCAGCGGCCGGGCGCCAGGCTCCTCTCCCAGGCATCAGAAGAGGAAAACAATGAAGTGAGCAAAGGCAGTATTATCTAACGTCTTTAGGACTATGGCCAAGAAGGGTTATTCTCGGTTAGACAGTAACATGGTTCCTACACAGAGGAAATGCTGGAGTGATTCCCGGCAAATCAGAATCCAAGACAGCACAAGTGACACGACGTGATAGGACCAAGCTATCAGACTGATGACGTCCAAGGGAACCATACAGGAATCTGACACCAAGAGTATGTACTTTACTCTCCGAACTCCTTTCACAGCGACCCCCATCGACAAGGGACCACTATAACAGCTAGGGTCTTTAGATATTTGAAATCTCAGATGCACCGTGGACAAGAACCACTTAAGCAAAGGAAATTCCTTAATACACAAAACGGCTCCAAGAGGATATTCATATGAAGTAAACAACCCCCCCCAGCCGCCCCCGCGGGGGCCCCGCGCGGGGGGGGGGGGGGGGGGGGGGGGGGGGGGGGGGGGGGGGGGGGGGGGGGGGGGGGGG
>JAODKC010000130.1:7434557-7446462 GCA_026777985.1 Mormyrops attenuatus
TCAACAGGAAGTGGTAATGGAGCTTGAATGACACTAGAGGAAAAAGCAAAAACATGTCAGTAAATAAGAAAGGGAAGCTGGGAGAGACACACGATGGCTGACATTGCTGGTCACGTTTCCCGCTCCTGCCTTTACGGGTTGGGCGCAGTGATAGCTCAGTGATGGAGGCAAGTACTAGAACACCATAGGGAGACTGAGGTACTCTCGGTCACGCTTCCACTTTCCAAGAAAAGTGCTGCGCTCGCATCCCGCCGCCCCCCTACCCGGGTTCGAGTGAATAATCAGGCAACGTCTGCGTTAAATTTCAACCAACATAAATCAACAGACACCCACACAGGCATGATTTAAGGAACTTAGCTTTATAGCTTGCGTAAAGGGTTAAGATATTCACATTTTATTTAGCAACGGTGACATCACTCTGCCAAATGCAGGATTTGAAGTAGTGACCTTCCAATCACAGGGACAGCATCCACTAAGCCGCACAGTACACCATATATACAACACCGTAAAACACAAGCTTCACATTGGGAGACAGTGAGACCACAGAAGAGCTCCAATCAGACCTCTCCAAAGCAAGACACTGCTCACTCCCCCAGGCACAGCAGAGGACTCCGGTTATCTCCAGCACCACGAGACACGTACCCCGACGGCAGTTCTTTCATCTGATCTAGTAGTTAAGGCCCCGGTGAATAGCCACTGTCTCACGGGCAGACTCGGCAGTCACAACGGCACCAGGATGGTTCTCAGCACCAAGCACGTGACCTGGTTTCTCCACAGCATGGAGGACGTCATACAGGAGGACAGGCTGGGCAGGTCGCCGGAGGCTTGCGACACGGCGTCACACTCAAGCCTGTCTGACAGGCTCCCCCACAGGAGGCTCACAGAGACAAACGGAGGTGCTAATTACGCCGGCCCCCCGGGAACATCTGCAGTCACGCACCACTCATCAGTTTGGCTTGGCCTCCCCTAGGTCACATGACTGCCATGATCCTCCGATTACACGTTCTTTGCACAAGACACTATATGCGCGAGGAGGAGCTGGTGCAGAGCCAGTAAGAGGAAAGGAAATAAAACTCAACCATTTGTGAAAAGGGATGTCACCAAAATCTAATACACGTCGGGTTTTTCCCATCAAGTTCTAATTCACATTTGGGCTCCAAATCCTGAGTCATTACACAATTTCCCTGCAAGCATACTCACACTTTTTCCTGCTGAGGCTGCTGCAAGGGAGCATTCCTGATGAAAACCTCATTAAGAGGAGGAGGGATAGTGCCCATCCCCACAGACCTTCATGCCCCACACACGGCTCTTTCCCCTCCCAGACTGCCCTTCAAACTCTTTCAACATGCAGATCCACACCCCCCAGCGGTCACTGTGAACTGCTGCAGGAGCTCCAAGTCCACCTTCTACAAGCTGATGTGGAACCTGGACTCCTTCCATGTCTTTCCCAAATGTTTACTTTTCGACAAAAAGAGCAACACAATCTCACCTGTGACCTCACGAGGCCCATATCATGACAAAGCCAACCAACAGTCATGGATCTTGGTTTAAGGCAGAGCCCAGCCCAAAAGAATCAGAACAGTGCCCTCTGGCTCCTGGCTAGTTCTACAGTAACAGAATTACAATGAGAAGAAAATCTGGCTACAATTTGAAAATAATTGACTTGCTTTGTGTGAAATACCATCAGTTCTCTGCTATTGTATCCAGAATATCAAATTATACAACATAACGCGTTGCACCCTTCACCTAATGCATGGCATATTGGTAAATGAATCACCTCTGCCGTAGAACTGCCCTCCTGTCTCACACACACCTGTACGCACGTGTTTCTGCATGGAAACCTAGACGTGGCGATGACCACCAGCACCCCCACAAAGGTGCGGAAATCACTCCTCAATCCCATGTAACATCATGAGAGGCCTCCCGCATTTTTAAAAAGGTACAACAGAGACAGTTCAGCACCACACACCCTCAGATATGTCAATCATTATGGCCCTATGGCATTTCTCCTATCTGGGCCACCCAGCCCTCAGACTGGAAGCAGTGATCATGGGTAAGTTTATATAAGCCTCTAGATGAGTCATGCACTCGCCTGCGTGGAGACCATCGTTTGACACAGCTTTTTTTAATTCATTCATAATAGAGAACGCAGATGTTTTCGGAAGCTTTAGCTGATCATTAGGAAACCCTGGCTCTCAGCTGTAGAATCAGCACATACAGAATTGCAGAAACGCCTTCAGGAGGACCCACAGAAAGGAATGAAGTCACTGGGGTAGGAAAGCAATTCAGGTCTCTTGCAATTCCAGATGTTGAGTACATTTTGTGAAAAGGAGGACACCCCCAGTGGTGGGACAGGGGAAATTACTCACATTTTGCCTCACTCAAAGAGTAACAAGTTTCAATCCTTACAATCAAGCAGTGGTTTAAGCAGAGGTGGACTTAGGATAAGGCAAGGGGGTCCAAGAAAACTAGGGCCCCAGGAAGACCGAATTTCCAGAAGTTAAATTTATGGATATTAATTATTTAAATTAGGGCAAAATGTCTCTTATTTGCATTTTTAGCAACAGTTTTCATGATAAAGTTGCTCCGTCCCGGTTGTACTGGACTATTCGTACTTTGAGACTTCGCGCTACACAGCTTTGTTTTCACACTGGAGTCTAGTGGTAGGCTAACAGTCATTTCACTGCCAAGCGAACCGACAAAGTAGCCTAACAGAAAAGAACAGTGAAGATACAAGATTAACATTACATCTCATGTCATGATGTTATCCTGCTAGAGTGGTAGACAAATTGTGAAAAGTTGTGGAGAGAAGACAAATGAATGTATGCAAAAAATTCAACACTAATCTTAGCCACAGGAGCAGAGTAAGGCATAGGCTATCCTAGGCTACAGCCTAGGGGAACGGCAAAAGAGGGAAGGGTTAAACTTCTTAAATTTGGCCAAATTGATCCACCACTGTGATTCCCTCCTCCCCCCGATCGCTGAATTCTACGGACAGTGCTCCCGCCCCCAATCTGATAAGTAAGTTTGTTTGCACCCCACGCTTCGATGAGCATTTTATTGATATTCCATCATTTTGAATTTATAATTCACCCTTGCTGCCCTTTTGGCCCAAAAAGGCCTACTGGGGGCTCCCAACCAAATCTGCCTCCAGTGATTCTTACCCAGGAAGATCTACCTGCCATAACAGGGGGACTGTCAACCAGATCAGCCTAAACAAAAGTAATGACAAGAGGAAAAGCGCTTCACAAGTCATTTTAATAATTTTCCAGTTTATAACAAAAACCCAACCAACCAGTTTTGACCGAAAAGAAAACTTCAATAAAGCCTGGAAGCCAATGCAAAATTTGCCAGATAAGGCAGTTTGCAGCAAGCTGCCAAGACCTCCTCTCACTGCCTTTGGCCTAACAGCCATCAGGTCCAACAGCCAAGGAACCCACAACGTCTCTGGCTCCCTGGGTGAAAACTGCCGCTTTCAGATCTTCACTTAGGGATCAGGCAGAAGGTTCCAACTCATAGAAAAGGTTTTACAATGTACGCAAAGGATCTTGGATGACAAGACAAAGGACAGCAGGAATGAAGAGGAAGATCATGGATAGATATTTCTTGAACAAGAAGCATTCTGAGAGAAAATATCCTTTCATTATGCAGCATTCCTATGGAGAGTTCTGCATACTGTCAAGCTGAAGCATCTAGATTAGCGCTGAAGTATTTTAAAGAACAAAGATTAGGAGCCTGAAGTCACTGACCAGTAAATCAGTATCACACAGACCACAAGGCAAATCAGACAGCTGTCCATCAGAAATGCCTTGGGACAGTAGGCCAAGTGCCACAACAAGCCACCTGAAGTGCTCTTAAGCTGTAGAACCTAAACACTGCCAAGTGGCACAGTTTTTCCTATGCATTCATTGATCACTACACAAATATCTGTCAACATTTTAAACCCCCACCAAAAAAAGTACTAGGGACACAATTTCGGTGTCCGTTCCTATAAGCTGTAGCAAGGCTAATAAGTGGCAAACAAATGAGCATACATTGACACACTCTTGCAGAGGCATACTAAACCACTAATCTGAACAGAAAGCGGGTTTTCCTGCATCTATTATTAGTGCGGCAGTTGGTGCCAGCCGGTTGAGGGTGAAGAGCAGCCCACACCGGCTCCAAGCTGCATACCAACCGCCGCATGCTCCCTGCAGCTTCACAACTGTGGGATGCAGTGAGCGGAACGACACGTTCAATTTCTCAGCTGGTCCCTGCGGCAGCGTGGCGGGATGGCTCACGACAGAGGACATGGAGCACAGGGGAAGCCGGCTGTCTGGGCCATCTAACGGGAGGCACCGCTGTGAGTGCCACAAGTTAAGCCCCCCCCCCGATACGGTATGCAGTGTGGAGCTGAGGCCCCACTGGAAAGCAGAGGCACCCAATTCACTAATCAAACATGGAACGGCAGCACTTGGGGCATTGCCCCCTGCCAGATCACCTGCTTACACGGTTTAAAATACTGAAAGAAATAAACCAGAAGCCAGAAGGTGGCATTTGCACACAAACTATAAAAATGTGACATGCAACAGAGAAGAGTGGGGTTATGTCTAAGGAATCTCATAATATATATTGCATCCATCCTGTATTTAAGGATTCGCAATTTATCCCATATTTCAGACCGCGAGACAATCAGATGATGCATGATATAATGTTTAATATCTATATCTCTACATGTGTGTATATGCAATATAAACAGCAGTAATTAAAGTATGTGCTTAAGGACGCCTGTCTGCTTCTACTTCATAGCAGATTTCACTAAACCTGAGGTTGAGTGTCCCAGGCACCCGCCACAAAACGGGCTTCACAAGGGTATCTGAATGCGACCAAATTCTCCAATGACATCATACACCCAAGAATCTCCATTACGTTTGAGTGAGGACAAGTATCATAGTAAAAGCTAAGCCCTCAGGGACAGCAAATGGCTAAAGAGCCACAAATAATTTATTCATCATTATTCATTCATCATACATTATGGTTCAATAGGGGCTTTATTATTACCCCATTCAAATTACTTCGAGAATGAGGCAAACTCAATATTTTGTTAAAATCGGTTGAGTCACTGCTCATAAATCAAAAGTTGCTTCGTAAGATACAAGCATCATTTACAAAAGCTAAATAAGTCCTGGAAGATGTCTCTGGCCAGAAAAAGAAATACCACTGACACAGGGGATGCTAAACTAACACGGTGCAACAGGTCTCAGGTATGGCCATAACATTAGCAAGAAGCACTAGGCTCGTGTTACACTGACTGCAGTTTTGTATTTAGCGAAGCATCAGCCAAAATTTGCAAGGCTAGTTAGCAACATACAGCCATTTTCAAACTAGGAAACAAATTCACCTCAATATACTCAATAGCTGTCCGAAAGGGTATTGATCAGGGGCAGCTATTGACAGATACCCCCCTTGCACATATTAATTACATACATAAGGGCCGGCAAGCATTTAATTTCTAAGAGGCTATTGGTTGCAGGCAATAAAAAATTATTTCCAGCAGAAAATCTATAAACCCCAGCAATCTAAGAACGAAGAGCAGGAGGTCAGACCCGTGCACCAGTGATCAGGCCCATACGCATTGCGTCACTTCTCTGACCATGGTCTTCAACAGTCTAGCAGTTAGAACAGAAGAGCTCTCCAAGGACAATGACATAATGCTCATTTTGACCTGAGAGCCTATTTGAGGCTCACCATTCTCTCCAATAGAGACATCCGCCAATGCGCTTAAATTATAGCCAAATGCTAGCGTAGCGGCTAAGAACACAGGCTGGTAAACACAGAGGAATCAGGATCTCACTCTGGAAATTCTAATATGAATATGCCTCCGCTAAAACACGCGTCAATCACTAAGCTACCTCAAAACAAAATCCACACTGGAGAACATCCAGTATGGTAAGACATAATATTTTCAAAGCATTCCACAATGCCACAACCAGCAAAACTGAATCCTGGTCTTGTTATTGCATTACATATCACTAATGCAAGCATTCAGGTGAGGAAACAGTCTATACTGTTCAAGAGCAATCCGGGAAAAAAAAAATCCGATCTCCATCCGAAAATAGAGGTGTAGCCATGAGCACCATCTGCCTCTGATGTATACAGGCAGCTAAAGATGCCCTCACTCGTGGTGATCAGGAGGTTTGCATCCACCTGAAGCCGGCACACCTGCGCCCGCTAAGCAGGAAATTCCAGCTTCCGGCTCCTCTCACAAACACTCAGCTTGGACAGGGCATTAGCTCAGCCTGCCAAGCATTCATACAACCTTCATCTGCTCTTTCCTGTGCCACACAACACCCACAACTGACTGGGGCGGGGGACGCACAAACATATACAGTCCATGTATTCATATCTTTATGGGGACTCCCTGTTCATTTCTATGGCCATAACCCTAATCCCAACTATACCAAATTAACCCCCACCCAGCCCTAACATTAACCATAAGTAACCAAACAAAATAAGACTTGGAGTATTTTCAGTTTTTTGACTGCATTCACAGATTTTTATAAAACTGACTTTCCTTTGTGGGGATCAAACAAATGTCCCCATGAGGTAAAAAGTTATGGGTCATCACCACATTGCAGGGAACTCTGGTTCCCACAATGTAATAATTACGAAAACAGGAACACACTCACCCTTCAGCCTACATTACAGCTCACCTACATCCCCACAGCACATCCTCAGAGAGGCAGGCACCCCCCCTCACAAGGGTGCCCCCAACAGCTTTCAGAGGCCCATCCCCCAGCCGTGCTTCCTTATCGATGGGTCTAACCCCGGCACGCCGTGTTCAGAATGTTCAGAGGAGAGGTCTTACTCTGATCGCCTCCGCGCCTCTACTCCGTCAGGCAGGAATAGCTTAACGGTGGACACGATACATCCATGGGTGACTGGAAAGAAAGGAGAGACAGGGATCAGGCAAAGCAGCCCAACAAGCCACAGCTACGACACTATGCAAATGAGGCACTTCCGCACCGCGTCACCTACGCTTTGCACATTCACATGGCCTCTAACATTTCTTCACCTCCAACTTATCTGGTTCACAAGACGCAACTTCCTCCAAATGTTTGCTGTGTCACCGAAAGATTCTGCTAAATCTTACTCTTCAAACAAATGACAAAGGAGAAGATTGTGACTGCGAAGGCACGAGTGATGAAGGCGCCCTTAATCTTGACAGCATATGAATATCAAACGTCATCTGTAACAGGAGACCATTCCGGGAGGCTCTTCCTGAAGCAGGGAGCCCTTTCACAACGACGGTTCACCACTGCTCTAGCCTGTGCTCCCCCCATAAAGCCACTTACAAATGAGGAAACTTGGCTCACTTTTGCAGTAATCTTCAGTTATGTCAATATTAATTTAACCTGCGCTTATTACAACATTTCCAGGGCTGCACCGGACTGAAAAGATGACTTCTCTGTGATAATGAGCAGCAGCGAAGGTGCCGTTATAAGGCACTTATGTTAGCGCTACCAGCTGTAACAATGTCCTCATTTTAGTAAAAAAATTAAATAATTTAAAGAAAAAGTGCAAATTAGCATTAAGTCACCGTTTGACATTAAAGGCAACAGAGGGAAGTTTCTTGTCACCACTAAAGACATGGAGGGAGAAAGCCCCCAAAGACCCCTTGAGGCTCTGAGGGACAGCACAGTGGCACAACCCATACCTTTGCGGGTGTTCTCAGTCACGTCCACGCCGAACTGGATGATGTCGCCCGAGAGCAGTTCGCAGGGGGGGCTCTCCTCAGACCCACGGCTCAGGCGCTGGCTGTTGATGAAGGTGCCGTTGCTACTCTTGGTGTCCTGGAGGTAAAACTGGAAGCACATGTAGTGTATCAGATGTTGGCACATTTAGTTGCACAACCAGTTCTTTACCATCTAAAATAAGCCAGGTTAACGACCCAACTACCCAAAAGTACAACAGCAAGTCTTGACAATGACATTTGTTCAATGTACGACTACAAAAATGATTCCTGGTCTTAAAGGAATGCCATATGAGGAGAGGTTAGCTGAGCTCAATCTGTTCAGCCTCCAGCAAAGCAGATTACGGAGGGAATATGATCCAGGTATATAACATTCTTACAGGTCTGGATGCTGTTCAGCCAAATAGTTACTTCAATATTAGTTCAAATATAAAAACTCGTGGCCCTAGGTGGAAATTAGCGGGAGAACATTTTAAACTGAAAGCACTTCTTTACACAATGTGTAGTTAGCAAATGCAAGTCTTCCTGTCAGTGCAAGCTAAAACCCTGTCCGACAGCCATATCATTAGCTCTCTGCTAACTTCGCGTCTATTGCGGTCATCAAGGCAACATTCAAAACTCCCAGCAAACAGTCCAGAGCTTTTCTTGGGAAGGTATATAGTGTGCTGCCATTCTTGAGAACTGCAACTCAAAGATACCATTACTCAGCTCAAAGAACCTCCCTGCTTTGACGTTAGCCTTTAAATTTGACCCTCTGCATTACGAAAAGACTCAACTAATAACAGTATTTCATGTTTAATAGCATCAAGGACCAGAATTTGAAGCCTAAAAGCCACTAAACTGGGTAAAAGAATGCGCAGAGGAATCAGGAATTAAAATGAAAAGCACTGCCTGGAAACTCAGCCGTCCTGGCAGTTCTGATAAAGGAGAGTGTAAAATGCAGTCATTTAAACATTTCATATTCATCTTCCAAGAGTGTGTGCGTGTGTCCCTTGCATACTTCCTCTACATTGCAAATCAACACAGCTAGACTGATAACCTGAGAATTACAGATAAGCCAGTCTTTGCAGGAAGAAGCCAGCGGGGGGCACCATATCGATCCTCCTCTGTACCAGCTGACAGGACCTTTTTTCAAGGGCCGCTATCTGCAACACGGCACCTGGCGCCAGCGCTTGAAGAGTCACCATGCAGTCGCGTGATCATGGGATGGTGTCAGGCTTCACCCACAACACAGTGCCCGCACAGACCACATTAGAGTTCGGGAGGAAACAGAAAGTGATAGAATGGGAGGCAGCCTGGCTAATCGCGGTGCCTCAAGGCTTTCATCTTAAAGCAAGCCGTTAACAAAGGTGTAGGTGCGACTCCTGCCGGTGTCAGCTTTCCCTGCACACAGAGGGAATCTCAAACACACCACAAGGTCGATGTCTTTGGGGAGGCAGGGGCGGCGATCGCCGTGCCGTGTAACATACACTACGTACAAACCCCCAGCCAGCAGACAGAGCAGAAAAGGGCAAACCAAGATGATTGCATAGATGCACTGCAGATGCTGCAACATTGATGCTGCTCCCACTTTACAGTAACAAAGCCCAGAAGTTTGTTACAGTTGAATTAAACACTTCTACACAACCAATGAAGCCTAGACTCGCTACAGCCACTGCCCTATTAAAAGTTAAATGCTGCAGAGATGAATTCAAACATCTTATTTTTACACTCAAAAAGCCCTGTCTACATTCAGACTAACAGCCAGTCTGTGAAAAGAGACTAATTCTGCTGTCCAAAAGCAACCACTAAGCAAGCCAAGGGAACTTAAGCGAACCTGCCAAGAGAAACGGGCAGATCAGCACAAAACCAGTGTGCAAACTGGGCAGGAATCTTTGAAAAAGAACAGTTGTCCTTATCATTAGGAGCTACACCACCAAAAAAGCCCACAACATGAATCACCTTACTGCACGCCTACCTGCCTTACACCCGCCAAACTGGTTAACCAACGCAGCGTGTAATTAATGAATAATGAAGTTCACAATTCTGTAATAACTGCACTGTATTTTAGGATTAAGCATGAGCCGCAGAAATAAAAACTTCAAAGCGATTGTTTTTTTCCCAGCTGACGCTCCTATAAATATGACCATCCTTAACACGGTATTAGGAGCAGATGACTGGAGAGGCAGAGACAAGAAGCAATAAAGAACCGTTTACAGTTCCTCTGAAAGGTCACCAGTGGTAGGAAACAAACAGTGGCATCAAAGCACCCTCTGCTGTTTGGCTCCGCCCATCACAGCCTCAGCTCCTAGGGGTCATGAGGATTACAGCATCCAGGCCAATCCCACCTGGACACGGAAAAGGAAAGGAAAAACCACTATAAGGTGCTCACCATAATCCAGGCGATACACAGTCACCCTGAATTTTTTTACCCATGAAAATATTGCAGCTTTTTGCAAACAAGATGTAATTACTCCTGGTCTATGATGATGGTAAACTCTCTATATATACATACATGCATACATATAAATAAAAACATGCCGACTAAAAGCAGGGCAGTATGGCTCATGAGTCACCTCCATGTCTAGTAAAACATATGCTCAGCGGCCAGCACAATATTAACTTCAGAAACATCTGCTGTAATTATTTCCACATTCGCTCTGCGCGACTCCACATTCCTGCAAAGGCACGGCAGCTCACCAGCTAAACTACAGCAGCTTTTCACCCGCTAGTGACAGTGAAGACAGGATGCGACTGCGTTTAGCTCAATGGATTACTGATCTGTGCCCATGTCTAGAAGGTCACAGGTTCAAATCCCATGGCTGCCAGAGTAACCACGTTACTGTTAGGCCTTTGAGTAAGGCCCTTAACCTCTACTTGCTCCAGGGGCACTGGCTGACCCTGCTGTCTGATCCCCGCCTGTCGGCTAAATAAATATAAATGTTAGCGGCATGCCTCCCTAATCCATTGCCTGTTTTCAACAAGACAACTCCTGAGGTGCTGAAACTGACAAGATGGTCCTGAGTGTTAGTGCAACATGAAGAATCACTCAGCACACAGCAGTAAATGTCAATGAGTGTCACAAGTCACAGCATATCAATGAGTAAGTATTCACATCACATGTGGATCCAGCACTGTAAGGTCAACATGCAACTGATGAATTTGTGATCCAGCATTACTTAAAACGTTGGAAAAGACATTCAGTTCACATTAAGTCAAAGAATCGGTGACCCTCCAAAGAATATGATTCTGACAGTTATCTATTGCACTCCCAGCACTAACAAGCTTGGGTTCAATGTAAGCCACTGAATTACAAGATCTCTAGTGGGATGCAGGGTGGACAAACAGAGAAGCGTGATAAATTTAAGTAGGGATTTCAGGTGTGAAACAGCACACAGCAGACCAGCACACCAAGTCCAGAAGCTTTAGCATGCTGAGACTGGGAGACAGAGGACGTGATTCTGACAGATCCACATGCCAGAGCCACCCAAGGTAACTTCTCTACAAAGCTTTAAATCAATCCATAGCTCAGGCTAGCTCTAACAAACTACTCATCACTAAACATATATAAACAACTCTCCAGCAGATTACAGCAGCCAGACAAAGCAAACAGCAGCAGATTGCTCCAAAGTGAACATAAGACAGGCAATGAAGTCAGAGCAGGAGAAATGCATGTCCTTACTCGCCATTTTAAGCATGGGGCCCAGAGAAAGAGACCTGCTTAGGCATCATCACAACATGATACAGACTTGGTGTTACATTTCCTGCAGAGCTGGAGAGGTGTACTACTTACAGCGGCCCTTGTTACAGTGCTGGGTGTACACGGAGAAATCTAGGTCCGCTAATAAAACAGATACACATTTGTTTCAGTTCTTGTCATCTCAGTCTCAAGACTGCTTTGTGTTTTATCCCAACAATGTTTACAAGAACTTTTTTTAAAAAAAATCCTGGCTACACAGGCTGGAAAGACAGTAAGACAAATATTTCCTTAAAGAGAAAAGAAAGAAAAATCCTCAGAATAGTATGTGAACCTTTGGCACAAAAACACACAGGACTGTAGTCTGACTCTGCCATAGAAGTTACACTGATACTTGGTTTGTAACTGAACTTGCTTACCTTCAGAGGCGGACATTTCAGGTCCAGAAAGTAAAAATCCAAACCAGGATTTTGTTTCAACCAACCAGTTGAGCATAA
>JAODKC010000130.1:7446562-7465977 GCA_026777985.1 Mormyrops attenuatus
GTACTCAACTGGTTGGTTGAAACAAAATCCTGGTTTGGATTTTTACTTTCTGGACCTGAAATGTCCACCTCTGCTCACCTTTACTACTTGATCCCTGGTAATCCTCCTCAGAAAAGCTCAATGACCAGCATACAGACAAACCAGGCCACTGCTAAAGATGTGGGGGAAGAGACATTGTGCAACAGACCAAGCACTCATTCTGAAGATCTGGCACTCCCCTGTTCATCTCTTAAATTGCACGTCTTTTCATGCCCAGAGCAGGGTTCAAACTTTTCTCCTAAAAGAAAAACAAAGGACCTCTTTTTATATACGGTACCCCTCAGCACTTAAAACTAAACCAGCAGGGGGTCGCCTTTGCCTGATATGCACGACAATGTACACTACACCCAGACAGATCAGATATTTAATGGTCACATATCTATGCAGCTCCTCACCACTGCTTTGACCCCTCAACCAAACTAGTGGTATGCACATAAAATGTTATTTTAAAAGCCCACCTAGCTGTCTGACCATGTAAGCACCTGGCCCAGCCGGAAAGGACCCAGGCACACACTGATGTGACATTAAATCACCACATCAGCCAAAAGAGACAAATTAATACTCATTTATAGCAGCCATGAAACCCAGCAGCACACGGGCACTCACACGGATATCTGCTTGCACCAAGTGATTAGGATAAGCCATCTTCAGATGGTCAACTGAAGACACCACCAAATGAAGCAACTTAGACTGAAGCAGCCTAAACACAGAGCCTGGATCCTCAGGAGGAGAACCGAAGAGTAGCAAGTGATTCCAAATATGATGAAAGAGGGATCACTTAAAATCAGTCCATCACAGCAAGAGCTGTTTGCGAAAGGCTGCTCGCCACTGCAAATCTAAGCTGCCAAAGAGCAGAGCGCCAAGCTGACATGTCTGTACTGCTGCCGAAGTCCCTCCTGCCACGGAACCTGACATCAGTCCATGCAATAGGGCCGAGGTGCAACAAACGACCCGACAACACAGCTTCTGACTCCACCTCCAGGACTATCCCAACCCACATCCACTCCACACATAGATACAATAAGCAAATTTAAACACGCTTGTAACTACAGATGTTAAAAAATACACACCCTAAAGCAGGGGTGGCCAATCTTATCCAGAAATTGCCTCTGTGTGTGCGGGTTTTTTCTGCAACTGCCTAATTAGAGGACTGATTGGCTGAAGAGTCCTCACACCTGGGTTTGAACAGCTGACCTAAAGGTTACCTCAAAAACCAGCACACACACCGGCCGCTTGCGGATAAGATTGGCCACCCCTGCCCTAAAATATAGGGGCAGGAGACAAGACTGACAACATTGAACACAGTTGGCAAAAAAAATAAAATGGGAAAAGAATCAGACCAAGCAAATATTTCACAGAGAAGTTCAAGGAGGCACACACATTAAATAGGATAAAGAAAGCAAACCTTTGTACCCTTTTTGTGTACTGCATGCTACCTATAGCTCACAAACCTTCCCCCCCAAGACTTTTCGCCTGTCAGGCCCCACACACCTGTCCAATAACTTACAGGAACCACTTAGCATTAAGCATGACAGTCAATTCCTACCTCCGTTAGGAATTTGGTTTTAGTTTAACATCAACGGTTACAAATCTTGACAGGTTTCTCATGGCAAAAGTGTGAAGGTGGAGAGCAGGGGTTCAATCTGCATACCCCCCACCAAAAAAAGCTTCTATTACACAGTTGCTGCCTGAACAGACAAGGGCAATCAAAGTTTACTGTATCTGTAAAATTGACTTGCATATGGGGATTATGCAGGCCTCTAAAGAAATGACAGCCTTTCAAACATATGATTAGCCACAGCTTAGCCCATAATGTACCTGGCAGGATGAGCAGGAGCCCAGGCTGTAAAAGCCCCACAGTAGTTATATAGATGCTGGGAGTGTCACTCAGGTGGCTCCGGTTACGTGGATGTCACTTGGAACACTGGGCAGCCTCTGCTCCAGCACTACATTCGCCTCAAGTTGAGATGGGTGACACCCAAAATCCACAGCAGCCATTCTCCTTTCCATGACATACAGCACCACTATCGCCCAAGCAAAAAACTTCAAAACCAGCCGCCTTCGAAGGTAGACTAGAAACTATAGTTCAAGCCAGGAAAAGCGATTAGGGGTATCCTAGCAACAGGCTTGAAGGACAAAAAAAACAAGAGCTTAAATAACCGCCATGAGTCTAGGAGGTTGCAGAACAGTGAGTCTAAGTAGGCAGATGTTTGCTCAACTATGGCTGTACTAAAGCAGCTAAGCAGTCAGCACGGTATTGAGGAGAGAGCTGGCGCCCAGTCATGACCTAAGTCAGCTTTAATTGTCAATTATTTAAACCACGCTATTCCAGACTTGATATTAAGACTATAGTGAAATTGCCGACAATGATACTCTATTTATGCCCGATTTCTTAAGAGATGCTCTTCTCCTAAGCAGTGTAGATGCCAATCCCAGCAAGATGCGTAATCCACTCAGCAGCGTAACTGCGGACCTGGGCAAAGCAACGATTGCTAATCCCACTTGCTCCTGTTCCCACCCCCACCACCATCTGTCCTTCATGCACTTCCGCTCTTGGGGAGGGCTCCCCATACCATCCGTACAGCCCCTGCAATTACAGGCCTTTCTGGAGTGCCGCAAGCCAGACGGCTTGCTGGCACGGGGGTCTGTTTCCAGCTCCCCTTTTACATTTACATTTTTATTTAGCTGAAGCACCACTGAGGAAAACTTGGGGTCAGAGTACAGGGTCAGCCAGCACCTCTGGAGCAGTTGAAGTTCAAGGCTTTGCTCAAAGGCCCCAGCAGTGAAATCTGAACCTGTGAACTTCTGGACAAGGGCACAGAACCCGAACCCACGGAGTTACACACCGCCAAGATGTGGGGTTTCAACAATGTAGATCCATAACCTTGGGGAGGGAAATCATACTTTTGAAGTTCAAAGAAACAGTGGTGCAGACTGGAATGGTTTTTTGTTTCACATGCATGGGTACAGCTATGCAAGAATCTACCAATTACCACATGACCGAAGCAGAAAAACAGGGCTAAGTGTAACTGATTGGCATTCCATTACTAATCATATTTAACAAGCTCAAAGGCCTGAGATAAAAGCAACTTACCACACAATGCAGACATTCATGTTACAGTAGGTGGTAGTAAAAACATACTGATACAAGAAAAATTTGAGTGAAGTGAAATTTTGATAGGAAATTATCCGAATGACCGGTTTATCATACTGGTCTAAAGAACTAGTCTAAACAGGCCATTGAAAACCAACTGAGCCTATTGGAGTCACACCACTGTTAAATTCAAATATTATCACTTCTGAATGTTTCAAGAGCCCCTCTCTACAAAGCAAAACACAAGAACCTAGCTAATGAGCCTGACACCAAACTGTTCCATTGTTTTGTTCCTTTCAAACCGTGTAAGAGTTGAGAGGAACCTGGTGTTCCCTCACATCGTTACAGAGGTGTGTACGCAAGTGTCAACTGCTCAATGCAACGCAATCATGCAGCCATGACAGTCGAATATTGTTAGCCTTAACATCAGAATTATCACTTTCCCAGAAAGGCCAGAGTAGCCAAGCACAGTTGCACAGAAAAGTGTTGACAAGGGGATCCCATACCACTGCCTAGCCCCCACCTCACCACAGCCAACATGATCTTTGGAAACCAGAACGATCAGTAGAGAACTTTATTATTTTCTAGGGTTTAGTTACCATCCTCCTGAGGCCATCCCATGTAGAGTGAACCAATAGAATTTCATTAAATGGATTCCCAAGACTCACCCAGGTAACTGACCACGAAGCCATGTTCCAAAGAGCATCAAGGCAAAAGAGGAGGAATAATTACAAGTTCATTGGTTTCTGCATCATTCCACGCAAGCCAAACAAAGTGAATGATTGAATTTAGATAAACCATGAGAATGCATCACAGTAGGCATGTGTTGATGCAGGGTAGGGAAACATCTATATGGTGTTTTCAGCTTGATGGCTCTGCTTACCACTAGTTTACAAAAGCAAGAGCTTTTATGCTACACAAAAACCTGTAACAGCAGCTGGGAATACAGTCAGCCACTATAAAGGGAGTCTATAATAGATGAGTTTGTACAAACAGAGCTGGCATTCAATTGTATCTTTCACTGACAACTGCATATTTCAAAGGGGAATTTCAAAGAATATCTCAAAGAAAATCTGAGGATTCTCCCTATTAAATAACTTCCAAGTCCCTGTCTTGGTCCTGCTAGAACTGTAGGTACCAGTTTCACACCACACATTCCATACACATTTATGGTCGGCACACTCAGGGGGATGTATTAAGACACCAGCACAAATGGCCCTAGCACCTCATAACACAGTAAGAAGGTGTAAGGGAAGAATCTTAAACATGTGGGAAGCCAATGCTGAGATGTTTAAATGTGAAAAACACTGGAATTTCACAACAGATTCCCATTAATCTGCTACTGACAGAATGATTGCAAAGCCTACTGCCACTCATGCTGGCTTTGTCAGCACAGAGATGGCTGGACCAGCGAGGGAGAATCACCATGCCCACAGAAGGGAAAATAAACTTTTAGGTTGATCAAAATCATCTCAGGCTCAAGCAGGCCTCACTGCAGGCAGTGGGTGTGTCCCTTTGCTTCATACCTTCATAATTCAGTGGAGGGATGCAAATTCTTAGTTCCTAAGTTGGTTAAACCTGCGAAGTCGATGCACAAACAGACCCCTAAGGTCCAGATGACTGAACAAGTCTGTTTGGTCTCATTAAGGGAACAAGAAGTGCAACTATACTACTGGGAGATTGACAAAATCAGACAGGACACATTATCAGCTGATTGGCTAATCCAGTGGTCTGCCAGGTTCCTGTGAGCCATGGGTTACTCCTATAAGGTAGGCCATAGCAGTCATGCAATCAGCATAATCTCTCTGGCACAGTGCCTGAGGAATTGCAAGGAATGGAAGGCAATAATAAATGGGAGGAGTAGAATTCAACATTCAGTGGCTGAACAAGTTTAAAGCAAAGTTGCTTTTTATATAAGAATCAAGCTAAGGAAAAAAAAACAAAAAAAAAAAAACAGAAAACCTTGAGTAGCAACATGCACATGACCAAATTCAAAAACCTTTGAATGCAGTTTGAAATCTGCCCAAACGAATTACATAAGAGCTAAGTTCCTTACATCATAATTATCATAAGTACCGCAAGGACTCCCATCCCCCCCCCCGCCAAAAAAGGAATAATTAGCTTAACCACAAATCATAAAAATTACCAAAAATGAACAGTTTAAAATCAGCACTTCTTACCTAGAGACACACACACATCACAATATCATTGCTTCCGCTGAGTTTGGAGCGGTGGAAGAACAGCCATTTGTAAAACGCAATGCCAGAGGAGAAAAACTACCATGTTTAATCACTCAGGAAGAATTTCTCACACACACAGGCTTGTAATATGCCATGCTTGGACTAGCTGGGCAGAAGAACAAGTTCATGCAAAAACAGTTGCTAGTAAATTCAGAGGGGGGAGAAATCTAATCAGGTATGTCTAGTTTTTGGATGCTCGAAGCAAGTATCCAACATGGTCAGTGATGGAATCTTTGCATCATTTTTAAGTGTGTCTATAAAATTCTCACTTAATTTGTGTAGAACTGATAGACAAACTTTCAGGCAGTTCCCACACTGAACATACCACCCTGAAAACTCCCTTCTCACATAGTCAGAACCACACCTTGGTCATTCCATAGAAATGTTCATAATAATTTCACATAACAGCTTTCAAATCTGACTGCAATGACATGTAGACAAGCTTAGAACAAATGTGTGGTTCATAATCACCCAACACCCTCACTTCCCTTATTTACATAAACATAACCTAATTTCTATTGTTAATTCCCCAGTTCTGCCAATTGCTATTCAAAACAGCATCACAATATCATTGCTTCCGCTGAGTTTGGAGCGGTGGGAGAACAGCCATTTGTAAGGGGGGAAACACAATGCCAGAGGAGAAAAACTACCATGTTTGATCAAGAAGGGAAAAAATAATCAATGAAACAACCATATGTACACATACATAAAAACGCATCATTAACACAGGCAGGAAAGCCCAGGAGCAACAGCAGAGAATGTCTGCAGTTACTGAGAGAGATGTGCATGCTTTCACTTTGCACAGCAGCAAACTCACCAGTGTCTGCAAAATACGACAAGCCTCCCAGAATAATCCACACATGGACCTGAACTCTCCTAAGCTTTCTGCAATTACAACCCAGACTCAAGGAATTATACGCCACCAGACAGCATATCATTAAATTAACATGAGATTATTATTTAAATATTTTTTGGCTGAATTTTCTGTAGATGCTATGGGCAACCTGTTGCATGAAATTTTAAGCCTATATCACACAAAAGAATCACAATTATATCATTATTTACTATAAAAGGCCTACAAAACATCATGTAAACAGACATGGCCCAGGAGGTAGAGTTCTCCAATCATGCTACCCAGGAAAGATTTGCGTTCAGAGACAACCTTGTCTGGAAAACCACCAGTACAAAATACAATGGCAACATAAGATTTCATCTCAGCATGAACGTTAATTAAAACAGTTATGTTAAAAGTTTCATAACTTAATTATGCTAACAACTCCATTCCAGTTTATATAAATGTTAATATTACATTTGCACTACTGGAACACAATTTCTCAGATCACCACTCCAGCAGTAATTGCATTAAAAGCAACTATACAGACTGAAAGCAACCAGGCATAAATAAAACACCAGTTAATTTAGTGGAGTGATTGGCGCTGGTAAAGGAAAGAACTCGAAAGAAATCTACCCTTTCACATACTCCATCTTGCATGGATGACGTCGTCAGCACATTTTCTAATAACCTTATTGTGTCGTGTAAAACAAGTTTTTAAAATGACATCAGAAGTTAATATACTACCGCTACTTCGCCAAATAAGGAGAAATGACAGGGGGTTATTTTACCTCCCAGAGTCATGACAAAATACGTGAGGTGGTGATTCCTATTCGAGAGACGCTAAATCAAAGTTACGGGCACGTTATGTCAAAAGCAAACTTTCCAAGACGAGACACAGCCGAAACACAAGCTGGATCATGACTGCATGCGATCACATGTATGCACGACGCTACACTGCCACGCGTATAACCGAATATTTATGCGACTACCGCATTCAACACCCATACGGTGCGCTGGCAGAACTGGCTGGCCCTGGCAAACGAAAAAACGAAAAGCTCCACCACGGGGATTTGCTTCTCTTATCAAGCATACCTCCGTAAGGTCATGTCAGACATTAAAATGGAAGGCGGGTGAATTTTATTTACATGAAAACGACTAGATATCCCGGTACTGCACGCAAAGACACCTCAGCTTTTATAACATTAAACGCCAGCGATATTTACTAAACCGTGCAATCTGTCACCTTCGGTATTCTCTCTACTTCCACCAGCCGGGACGAGGATTAACAAATGTCTAACTCGATGTCAAGACGCCCGACATTGCCTTATCAAAATGGCTCAGGGTAAGAAAACAACTCGCAAATCCCGCGATGTGCAGGTACCGCAATCCTGCATGTCACACACGCACCATGAAGCCGGTTCGTCCTGTTCCCTGCGCCCAGAGATTTCCTTTAAATGTAGTTTAAAAAGGAATAAAAATCAGAGACGCTCACCTTGCCCGTTTTATGGTCAAACCAGACCAGAGCGTGGTTCCTCGACAGCACCTTGCAGTCAAATGTGGCGTTATTCTGGGCCGGCCGGCAGCGCGCCACGGAGCGCCCGATCTTGACGGGCTCGTCAAGGTAGACATGGCGTTCCTGAAAGGGGTGTGAATTAGGGCGGCAGGTGAACACGGCCAACGCTGAAGGCATGGATGACGGCCTGGGAGCGGGACTCCAACCGAAAGACAAGGTTTCGTGATCCAGACTGGCAAACTTTTTTTCCCGGAATCCCTCTTTTCGCCAATTAAATACAGTGACCAACCCGGCTAGCTAGTGCAGTAAGTAGCCGGTGATTTTTTCAGACCCGGATCCCACCTCCCCACAGATACAGTAGACCGAAAATAAACATTGACAACCACTATACTACCTACCCTACCAGTAATGCTACGTGCTGGCCATGACCCTACCCAGTTAGATCCCCTTAACCAGCAGACACAGCGGCCACGCTACTAGCGCCCACAAACTGCAGCGCGCTACACCTTCACCTGGCTGGCTACACACTTCTGCTCCCCGGCTCTTAACGAGTCCTTAAGACACATCGACCGTCGACGTCCCCCCGAAAGAAATCGACGAGAGCTGTTTAAATTAACCGATACTAGTAGTCCGGAGGGCTGTAATAATTCTAAAATATTAACTTGTCAGCGACCTGTACGAGGGTCGACGAATATACCTCCCCATGTAGCTAGCTGAATAGCTAGCCAGCGCTAGCGTTTCCCTCGCTTCGGCCCACTTCACGCCCCTTATAGTTAATTACTGGACGGGTTGCGACCCAATGACACACGGCCACCGCCGGTTGCACATTTACTTATAGGTTTCTGGCACTTTCCTTAAATTTCGAGACTCTGCCTCACAGCTGACTACTCTTTGGTTTCTATCCAGCAACGTGCATTATTACAAAAAGTACTTACCACTCCCCATGCCGAAACCCCCGTGCTAGCCAGCTAACTAAATAATTCGTCCTACCGCAAAAAATCCTGCATCCGGCAGTTATTACGCCGGATCACGGGCAAACTCCCGAAAACACTCACTGCGTATCTCAAGCAGCCTCAAATTTTCCCAAAAGTTGCCAATATGTTGGCCAGCCAGGCCTATCAATAACCCAGAGTGAGAACCCGGTCCGTCTCACTCCCGCTTTTGGACGGCGGCTGAGGTCGTGGTCGAGCGGCGACGCCGTGAACTTCCTGACCCGAAAACCAAAACAGATCCTCTCCTTTTCTATTTTCCTGGGAAACGCGGAAAACCTAGACGCCTTCGCCGCAGCCACAACCGCCGCTCACTCCCCGACGATTTTACAACATATCCCGTACTAAGCCATAGGCCACGTTCTTCCTACGAAGAATAAACAAAATATCGGACGGGAAAAGAAAAATCAACCGGCCGTAGATTATTGTCTACTCCGGTAAATTCGAGGACAAATCCGAACAGCTCGCCCTTCTCCGCAAGCGACGGCCGCCATACTGGAAATGAAATACATACCGGGCTGCGACGCCGTGCTCGCGCTCGGGCACGCGAGGAGCACGGGGCGGTGCCCGTTTTGACACTGGCAGATTATTGTCCAATCAAAGGACGCGGTCGTTTGCTGCGCAGCCAATGAAGTGCGGCGCCGCGACGCGTGCGAAGGTTGCTCTGGTTGTCACTGAACTTCAGGGAAACAGAGGAATTAAAAAATTACTGAACAAAAATATGTAAGGGATATATCCATTGCTAGATAGCAAAAAACACTAAGTGGTCGATTTTTCAACACCCTACAACATGACATGTAAAGTATACTTCCCGACACCTAGAGGTGTTAGCTTTCTGAACTAATTGTAGTAGTTTGGTGCAAGCAATACAAAGCATCTGTGCGTACCATAAGTGGATGCTGCTGCTGTGTTATTGCAACCTTTAAACCCACCGCAGCCGAATACAGTCGGAGGCGTTTCAAGATTAAAGGGTAATACAAATAATAATTCGTTTGAGCCACACCATTTCCTCCCTAAATAGCCTCACATTTCGTATGGGTGATTTTGAGAAATAATTTTTGCTTAAAATAGACAAATACTAAGATGGACTAAAACGAAAGCTTCTGGGAGTTTTTTTTTTTCAATATATTGAATCATTTTTTAAAAAAAAATTTAGGCAATTATTTCTATTTTAACAGTTATTGCTGATGTCTGTATAACTGTATGATGCCTTTGAAAGTCCCTCATGTTTCACATTTTGTGTTTGAAACATTTATGTATAATGTTTCTTTTCACTACATTTTTATTCTGTTTAATGTTGTAATGCTCCGAATTAAGAATTTATGCTACCTTTTCATTTATATCATTGCATAGTTAGATCTGTCCATTTCCTAACTGTTTATCCTGAGCAGGGTCACAGGGGGCCTGGAGCCTATCCCTTGCTGCACAGGGCACAAGCCTGGGGAACCCCGTGGATGGGATGGCAGATCATTGCTGGCACAGTCATACACCTTCTGCAACTTGAGGCACCAGTTAGGATAGCTGCATGCTTTTGGGTGTTTTATTAAGAGGTATGGCTAGGGTCTTTGGTTTGGCATTCCAATATCAACACAAGCTGCCCCCAGTGAAATTGCTACAGTATTTTGTTATGAGACTTTTAGCTCACCAAATTAACATACAGTACTCCTCCATATACCCAGCCGGTACCATGCTCAGAAAAAAACAGTAAGATGGTTGACGGCGGATGGATGGATGGATGGCGTTAGAAGCATTTTGAATGTGGGGGGGGACACACTGGTGGTGAACTAATATTTCATGTTAAATGTGGGGGGTCCAAACGAATAATTATGAAATGTGAGGGGGACACGTCCCCCTCAGATTTAATGGTGGCGACGCCCATGATATTAAGAGAAATATTGTTAAGATAGAATATCTTTGTAGGAGGCACAGTGGCTCAGAAGTTAGTTTTGTCACCTTGTAGCTGCAGGGTTATGGATTTAATACATTCCCACATGTGTCCCTGTAGACCTTGCAGGTTCACGTGGTACCCATGTGAGTTTTTTATGAGTACTCTAATTTTGTCCCATAATCCAAAGATATGTTCCTAGATTTAGGTTTAATATGTCTACATGACCTGCAGTCAGTGAACGCTTGTGTAGTTACCCTGTGTTTAACTGGTGTTCTCACCAGGTCAAACCTTACATCACATCTTCTGTTTCCAAAAGCTCTGGCCTGTAGCCGCATAATTACATAAGGGTGATTAGATCATGAGTACCTATTGAAACACTGTCCAAACCCTCCTCAAAAAAAGTATTTATACTGACATTGGCTACACATCAAAGGTCTTTCCCAGAAACTCTGGCAATGTATGTTAGCAAAAAAATACCTGTTTGTAACAGATTTTGCAGCTGTTACAAATTTACAGGAGGGCTGGTACTAAATCACGTTAGGTTTGCAGGAAATTACTGCAATTGTTGCAGTAAACTAGATCCATCTTCTAGCAGTTTTATAGTGGTGGTGTAATGTTGTGCATTCACAATATTTTCAAATCACATTAGCTTGCCAAGTTGCTACTGAAGTACTGTGGATATGTAGTATATTACTGTAACTGTTTCATGTAATGTAAACTATTGATCATTAAAAGTTAGTGTTTCTTATAATACATGCTCAAATTAGAGACATTTGACATATTAAATGCAATAACACATCATAACAAAATGAATAATCAAGACACCAATGAATCAAAAACAAATTCACACACCAAACCATGAATGCAGACATAGATTTGTTTGGTTGACTCTTATCATGAATGACAAATAAATGCCTAGGTCACACCTAGCATGACACTTGCAAAAGATATAGCTATCCTGTATTGTGACTTTAAAACAAAACATTGCTTGATAAAGTAAATTAGGAATTGTTTCAAAAGCCAAAACTGACCTCCTGTTTTCTTGTTGTATCACTGGATGAAATTGTCACCCCAGATAAAAAATGTCAGCTAAGCAACAAAATTATGATGATGATACAATGGAAACATGGAATTACCACTGGAAAACTTCAGTTGTACCTTAAGTGCCCACCAGTCTCAGTAAATAGCAGGGTATTGTCCAACATGGATACTTGGATGAAGTCTCTGTAGCTAATCAGGCTAAGTAACCGTTTACGACTTTCTTAGCCTTCCAGCTTAGATCCAATGCTTTTACCACTGCGGGAATCACAGACACATTCGGGCACTTGAAATGTCCAGATTCATTCTGTCCCATTAGTTTACAGTACAGTTTCTGTTCTTCTCCATCATCCAAACCTCCTTTCTTTGACATTTACTCTGTGGTCTCAGTTTTTAGCAACTGCCGGTCATCCTTCCTGTTTATGTAAAAGATCTCACATGATATTTCTGTCAACCTTGTAACAGTCATTTAAAGGGGAAAAAATGAAACCTCTGGCTTTATCTGCAATGATGTTAGGGTCATGCAGATAGGCTCAGTTATTTACTCTATTATATCAAAGGTAATTTCTTCACTTAGCGTGGACTTTGCTGAAATCCTCACTCATATATTAACTTTAGGCCTCTGGTTATACGGGTACCTTTGCTACCTTCCTGTAAGGAACACACACTGATACAGCACATTGCCACACCCACCACATGATAAACCACGTTAGGGATGAGAACCCGAGTGCAGCCGTGCAGCAGGTGATACCTCAGCACCACACTAGCTCAAATGGAACAGTGTGAGTTTTTTTCAGTGGCTGGAGTGCCAATCCTGTCACCAACCCCCAAATTTTCCCTGAAGCTCACTAATTAGAGGACTGATTGGCTGAAGAGTCCTCACACTTGGGTTTGAACAGCTGACCTAAAGGTTATTCCAAAAACCTGCACACACACCGGCTCTTTGCACATAAGATTGCCCACACCTGATCTAGACACTTTTATCCGAAATGACTTGCACTGTGTTCATTTAAGCAACTGGTTATTGTAAGATGCCTTTCTGACTGAGTTCCAAAATAGTCCCCTTTCCTGGGCCTCAAATCAATACCCTTTTTGTCACAACCAAGTGGTACCATCTGCTGAATTTACCATCTGACATTTTATAGCAAAAACATACAGCAATGAGTAAAATACATATCAAATCAATACAAATTTCAGTGCAATTCTGTTATCCACTACAAATAGTCTCTTACAGCAATTCCAGAAGTTTTCACTCTAGATCCAAATTATGTTATTATTGTTATTATTCAGGCTGTCTACTACAGAGCCCCTAAAGGGACATAGTTCCTAAAAACATTTATAGTATCTGGTGCCCACCAGATACTAACTGGTGCCCACCAGATACTAACTATCATGCAGTACGAGAAGTACTAACTGGTGCGCACCAGTTAGTATCTGGTGAGCACCAGATACGGTAAAAAAGATATAAATCACCTGTGTCCCTTTAGGGGCTCCGTAGTCTTCTGTTATATATGATCAAACAAAATTCTACAATGCAGAGTATCCACATAAATATACTTTGTGGTTGGGAATGTCAATATCTTCCACATAATTTAATCACTCTTAATATAATGTGGTGTTTTACACCTAAACACATACATTTCCTCAAAGTTAGTGGCATTTCAGGGTTGTGGGTTCCAACCGTGCCCAGGGGTCTGTATCCTGAACCCGGATTTCTTACTTAACTCTTTCTTACTTAACTTGCTGGTTTTAAGGTACCCCAGTTTAAATGGACTTTCTTTATTTACATACATTTAGCCTAGACTTCCTCAAATCTAACAAGTTATCTGGCTAAGCAGAAATGTGGCTTTGTGATACATGGCCCAGGTGTGTGTGTGTGAGAGAGAGAGAGAGAGAGAGAGAGAGAGAGAGAGAGTACAATGTCAGAAAAACGTGTTATTATAACTAAAATAGCCAAAAGTCTTGTATTTTGTTGGGTCACTTATGGTTACGGTTAGGGCTGGATAGAGGTTTGCATAGTTGAAATTGCCTATCCTATGGAAATCAATGGACGGTCTCCACAAATCAGTCTGTGTTATTTCACCGGCTTCCTCCAAATACAGTCGTCCCTTGTTTATCGCGGTTAATCGGTTCCAGACTCAGCCGCGAAAAGTGAATTTCCGTGAAGTAGGATTCTTTATTTATAAATTGAATATTTTTGTACTTAGAGCATAGAAAACCTGTTTGCAACCTACTAAAAACGGGTTTTAACATTATTAGAGCCCTCTAGACATGAAATAACACCCTTTAGTCACCATTAGACTCGTATTACCCAATATATTAGGCAAAATAAGAGAAAATAAGACATATTAGATGTTACAAATATCATATTATTATTTTTTTTTAATTACACAAACAGCTCTTACACACAACCACTAACCTATGAAAATAGTGCAACTTATTCGATGATAAAGCGATGAAGATAAAGAGATGTACTGCACAGCAAAGAAGAGCAAGGTTACTGCTCCTCTGAAGGCACGACTTCAGTAGGAGAGTCTTCAGGTGGTGCGGTATCTTCAGCAGGTGCGTCGTCATCTTCTTCCGCTGAAGGAATACTAGGTGTAGGCAGTGGGTGTCTGGGTGCGCGGCTGAAGAACGTCGTGATAGGCAGTTGCTGGCGCTGTCTTTTCATATGCATGAGGAGGCTTTTGTAGGGTTACATTGCTCCATCAACAGCATTCCGGAACCGCAAATCCACGATTTGCTTGCCATCTTTGATCATACTCAAGAGTTTCACCTGCTCCTGGATGGTAAGCACCTTCCTCCGACGCTTAGATTCATTGTAAGAAGGCTTAGAAGCAGCAGCACGTTTAGGAGATCGCGGGGCTTAGATAAACGTTGTCAGAAATCGCAAACACGCAAAACTGCTTCCGATGCGTAGCGATGTATCCTTTTCACTGTCTTGATCAACTTTCTAATGAATATACATGTATTTGGAAAAAACGCGATAGAGTGAAGCCGCGAAGTGGCTAGGGACGACTGTACTGCAGTTTTTTCGCACAAGTCAAAAACCAGGAAACAGGTGAATCGGCGTTTCTAATTGCCCTTTGCGTGAATACGTCTAGCGGTGGACTAGCATCTCTTCCAGTAAATTCCCTTTCCTTGTGCTCTATGCTTCCTGCGGTGGCCAGAAAAGCGGCAAGATGCAAGGGGGATTTTAACTTCCAGTCCACTTCATTTCACAAGATTGGGTATAGGCAAACTTTGTTTGCTGTATCTTTAATGGGAGGAATTCGTAACGTGGTTGCCAGATCTTCCTTCACATTCCACCTTCGCGGATTCTCATTGATTTCCTGTCGTATACAATAATCGTCAAGTTGAATAATAAAAGTAATTGTTAGAATCAAATATATACGTTTGCATTTAATTTAAAAATTTAACTGTAGCTCCATCTCACAATATGAACAAGGTAGAATTGAAGCAGAATTTATGACAGTTGATAAACCATGTAGTGGTTTTACACGGGTATATTTATTTAGCTATGGTTAAGAAGAATTTGTATGTTTTTTGTCTTTAAGTGGCATTCGCCATTCCTCGATATGATATTAAATCAGAGCATAAGTCTGGCAACCACCGTCTTTCGCTCCGAAGCCCGTCCTCTTTCCGCTTTAGTGAAGTGCTGATGCGGAGCGTCTTGCGTCGCCTGGACGTCGCATCGTTTTTTTTTTAACTTCTTGTGAAAATTGTTTTTGTTTTGGTTTTCACGGGATTATTAAAAGATCGATTGCTAAAGTTGCGTTGGAGGAGAGAGGGGGGGGGCGAATAAAAAGAGCCCACCGTGGGACACTATGGCCTTGCATGGTGAAGGGGGAATGGAGGAACCGGTTGAGGAGCCCGAAGACTTTCGGCAAGGGGAT
Source organism: Mormyrops attenuatus (assembly GCA_026777985.1). Lineage (NCBI taxonomy): Eukaryota > Metazoa > Chordata > Actinopteri > Osteoglossiformes > Mormyridae > Mormyrops > Mormyrops attenuatus. The sequence goes on from JAODKC010000130.1 coordinate 7,462,095, forward strand.
GTCAGCATCTCCCCGGCGATTGAAGTGCCCGACGCGGGACCCGGAGTGGAGACCCCCGCGGAGCCCCTGCTTTTGCCTTGGGACCGCTTCTCCGCCTGGCTGCACTGTATCTGCGTGGTGGGCTTTGATCTGGAGCTGGGGCAGGCGGTGGAGGTAAAGCGCCCGTTAGCCTGCTAGCCAGTTAGCGTGCTAGCGCTGCAAGTTTTGTGTCAACCCCACACATTACAATGACAATAAGAGGCACCGTCTTCTTTTACGACGCCGTCGAACAGACATACAATCACCACATACAGATATTTATTAAACAGCCGGCGTGTATGAAATGGGAGTTATTTTGCGTGCTTTCTCTTTAAATGAACAGTCATTCTAAGATGGTTTGCAGCCACTTCAGGCCATGGCCGCGTTCGCCGTGTATTTGTACCGATTAAAAATACGCCTACCGCAGACTAATAAGGTGGAAGAACTTATTTCTGAAGAAAAGCCCTTCACTTTTATTTTTCTCACATGCAATAACATGTCAGTCTGTTATTTTGCGGATGTCTTTTTGTCACGAGTAGGGAGACGTCTTTATAGAGTAGAAATGTGGTCGGTAATATGATGTACTATTTGTCTAAAAGATTTTTTTAAGCCTCTTACGTATCTGTTTTAGCGCTGTTATCTGAAAAAGCATCCTGAAAACATAAGGGCTGAGGTTTGCCCAGACCGTTTGGACAAAAGCGTCCGCTAAATAATTAAATGTAATGTTAATGTGTCTGAATCTGCAACAAGTCCAATCTCCTGGATATTGCTATCATTTATGATCTACCCATCCAGGATCACCTGCCAGAATGTCCCAAACTGGTCAATGTTTATTTGCATATTTGCACCACTGGATCAGAAAGTTATTTTTAAAAATATATGGAAATTTAGAATTTCTCTCTCTCTCTTCCAGGTCATTTACCCACACCACTCAAAACTCACAGACAAAGAGGTAAGTACGCAGTGCAATCTTTGTCATTTCACAATGTGTTTAAGCTTCTTGCCTAAATTCATAGTGACTGACTCTCGTTTCTATCTTGTCTTTTCAGAAAACAAGTATATGTTACCTGTCTTTCCCAGACTCAAATTCAGGTAAATCTAATTTTGATCTCTGTACAGTGTTGCTAGTTCTTATATACAATAATGTTGCTTTCCCTCCTGACTGACAATACCCAGAATTCTCTGGCACATTTTTTTTGTTACTCCCAACATACCCCATCAGTACATTAATTCTTGTCCTCTCTGCCAGATGTTGTCAGCCGTTAGGGTTAAGGCCTGAGCTGATTGGTTTTCCTGACTTACAAAGCAGGCCTTTACCTAGGTGACCGAATCATAAATCTTGCTGTGAGGTTTTGGTTCCTGAGGATGCAGATCTGTAGATGACCAATGGGTTTCAGACTGTGAGCACTAGGTTAGGCAGTGGTAGGATTTTCCTTGTTGCTTGAGTCTTGCCTGGTTGCAATTCACAGTCAATGATAATGTTATTTCCTATCGCTGTTGTTATATGGAATATTTATGAAATGTGGCAATCTCAGATTACAAGTAGGAGGTAAAAATGAAAAACCCCTGAGTATGCAAAGAAAACACTGTAAATTATTAACCATTCGGTGACTGAGGTTTGGAGTCATCGGTACCTATCCTAGGTGGATTGTCCTAAAATACAATCTGTGAGACCCCTATCCTAGGTGGATTGTCTTGAAATACATTCTGTGAGACCCCTATCCTAGGTGGATTGTCCTAAAATACAATCTGTGAGACCCCTATCCTAGGTGGATTGTCTTGAAATACATGATAGAACAGTCATGTGTCTGAAGTCCTAGAGAGCCAGAATCTTTATTAGAATACAGTGTGCCCAGTGTGAGACATTAAATAACCACTCCCTCTGGTATACCTTTGCTTCTCACAGTGTACCATGTGCACACCCAGTGTGCATGTACAACAGGTTCAGAACCGATACTCGAGAAATGCTGTAAGTCCTGGGTTGAAGTCGTATACCTAGGTGGCCTGGAAGAATGGCACAGTGTTCGTGAATCTGTTGTGAGCTGTGGTTGGTTGTCATTGGAGGTTGTAGTATTAAACATAAGGAGAAGCAGAAGAGAGTTAAATAACATCGTATAACCGAAACTGTTGATGGGGAACAAAGGGTGGAGTGAAAGCAAAGCCATACAAAAAAGAGAATATATGACACAACTGTGACTGTGAAGAGTCTTGCTGCTTTTTCATCACACTCTCCATATGAAAGTCACTTTTTGTCAGAAAAGCGGTGTGCAGCTCAGTGGGGTTAGTATGCTATGCCTATCATCGGAAGGTTGACGGTTCGAATCCCAGGGATGGCAGTGTCATTTCACTGCTGGGGCCTTGAGCAAGGCCCTTAATCCTCTGTTGCTCAAGGGACTGTCTGACACGGCTCGCTCAAAAATGAGCGTCACTTTGGGTAAAAGCAACTGCTGCATAAGTCAAATGCAGCGCAGCTTCTTCCTTGCAATGGATATTCATTGTGCAAGTCACCGAACCCTTTATTTCTTTGCAGCTGTAGTAGGTAAGCCGCTTTGAGAGGCCTGACTGCTCTTTGCAGGTGGTGTAAAGTTAAGGTACAGGCCGTTTTGTGCTAAGAGGTCTGTAAATACCAGGCCTACCTGGGTGAGAGCATGAACTGGGTGGTTTCTGCCTCAGTAGGAGTCCAGAGTGGAATCTGAGGCTGTTTCTTTCTGTTTTTTCTTGTTGGAGACTGTATCTAATTTATTATTATTATTACTTCTGTTATCAGTCATTTCTTGCTTGATTTTGGGAGACTTTTGTCTTATTTGGCTGACTGTAACGTATTAATAGGTACCGGGCAGGTAAAAATTGTAAATTGGCCCAGAGTAAATTTAATAAGTCGGAATGCTTTATTTTGATACCAAATAAAGACAAAAACTTCAAGTCGACCCCTTAACTTTTCAATGGTTTTTGAGGTGTAGTTATTGGGATAACCCCTGACCTGATGAATGAGGAAACTTTGTTTCTCAAGCTTTATTTTGGTACCTGGTTTAGTGGCGTTTGAAAATGATGACAAGAAAAGAATAAGAAATATCCTTTATTTTCCTGGAAAAATGTAAGATGGTGTTGGCTGTAGAAAACTGGTTGGAGGGAGTGCAGAAATCTATGAGTAAAATGAATGAATCATTTTTGTCTGTTCTTGTAGTGGGCGAGCTTCGAACACGGAGCTGTCACGGAGCTACCCGCATTTCTTATGCCGTTTTTCAAAGTTACAGTGACCTGTTATTGTGACAGTACAGTGTACAAGTACAGTGGCCTCTGTTACATCGGTTCAGGAACCATCGCACGTGGAAATTGAGCTGAAAGAGGGGCACATCATCTCTGTGCCCGCCCCGTCCATGTTCGTCCAATCACAGGTTTCAAAGCAAGCGTGTCGAGTAGGCAGGTCACTAAATTGGTGCCATGGCAGTTCCGCCAACGTCAAGTATGGCCAGCCATGAATAACCGATCATGGCCGTCCATCCCGTGGTGATGACATCACTGTGGAATAGCAGTCACTTTCAAAAAAAGCTCTTTTTTCACTTTCTGACTAGTCATTTTCACACTTTAGTTTAGAGTGAAGTCTATGACTGTAAAAAGCTAACTATCATTTACGTTTGAGATTGCTGATCCTCTGAGTTTTAAGACGAAATGTCTCCTCTTGGTTCAGCCCCATGGTTCAGTAGGTTAGATGTTTGAAGGTTATTTCATCAACTTCCTCATGACTTCTTCACCTGAAATTGCTTTAATCAGATCCGTGGCCTGTAGTGCGAAGCGGGGTTACTGGCTTATTGGGGTAACTTGTCGGATTTAAGGTACCACAGTTTAAATGGACTTCATATTCGTT
>JAODKC010000130.1:7466077-7479389 GCA_026777985.1 Mormyrops attenuatus
TAAGGTACCACAGTTTAAATGGACTTCATATTCGTTCACTTACATTTTGCCCAAACTACCTTAAATCCGACAAGTTATCCCGCTAAGCCAGTAACCCCGCTTCATAGTACTGGCCCCTGGTTACTGATTTTCTGTTATGCATATCCTGTCCAGGCTTAAGGTCACCTCACTGTACATGGTCTCTGCTGTAATAGTTAAGCAGGGTTGACTGGCTGCATGCTCTTGGTTGTATAGAAGGCACCTTGCAGGAAAAGGCTTTCCAATCATCCAGTCTGGTTTCGACTTAGCACATCGGAGAACCGCTAGTGGTAATGGAGCTCAGCTATGTCCCCATGGGGCTGCAGGCAGCTGGACACCTTGGTCTTTCAACCGAAAGGTCGCTGGTTCACGACACAACAGGAAGCCCTGCCCTTGTTACCCTTCAACTTGATGTGTAAGGCAACTTGCTTTAGGGAAAATATCCACCAGCATTAGATGCACAGAGGAAAAATGGTAGTCCTTTCATTCAAGTGGAGAACATTGGCTGTGGTTTTAAAATGTTTTAATTAGAGTCACAGAATTGGTCTAGTGAATTGTAGAAGCCACTCTGAGTTTTATTTTGGAGCTTAATGCAGACTATTTATTAATAAGTAATATTGTGGTTGAGGTAAAGACATAATGATGAAAACAGAAATTAAATATCATCCAACTTCGGCAGTGACTGCAGCTTTCAGAGATGTACTGCCTGTGTGGAGATTGGAACTTAAATGTCTCATTAATAAGTGATTTGCACAAAGGCTGCACTTTCTAGTCCTGAGGTTCTCGTATCTGCTATTGCTGGGGTCTAGGGTCTACCCCAAGAGCACTGGTTGTGTGTAAGTATTTTCCCTCCAGCATCAGAATGGTGAGGTCAGCCTGTATGAGCATGAAAAGCCAGATGTGTGGAGGTCAAAAGGATTGTCTGTCTGCTGAAGGCCTTTTTCTTGGAGGATGAGCTGTACATGAGCCTCTGGTGAGCCAGAGTGTTTGGTTGCCTTGGAAACTTGGTGACCGATCAACAGCTTTCACTGAATTCGAGTCATGGGTTCGTCTTGCATCACCAAGCTGGCCTCAGCTTTTGGGCAAAGCAGCATGGGATCTTCATGAATCCGCTTCGCATACGACACTGGAATATGGAGCTCTGGAAAAGCTGAGGATGTAGTGCCCAGTGGGAATTCGTTTGAGCTTCAAAGAATTCCTAATCTTCCAAAGCCTCCCATGTGAGATGGTATTTGAGGAATGTTCCGTGTTGGCACAAGAAAGAGACTGTTTTGCTGTGTTGACTCTAGAGATTGTGGGGCTACTTTCTCTGTCTGTATATATTCAATGAATCTATTGATTTGAAGACTCAAAATTCACAAGCATGCATGGGAAGACTTTTGAGGTCATGATTAAAAGCTGCATAGTTCATGTTTCTGGAGAACAGGTCTCATTTTTATAGAGTCAGGGGACCCTTCTTAAAAATGTATGAATGGTGGTTAGAGAGTGTTGTGTAAGCACCTCTATTTTTAGGGCCCTCCTTCTGCTAAAATCCATGGATTGGGTTAAATTGTAGGGTGACATCACCCCTCCATCTCCACCAGACGTGTGCCTTAATCCCCAACATCTGATAGGCGGATTCCCTGCCCTGTGCCTCCCGTTACTACCGCCGCTCTGCAGGAGATGAGGCCTGTCCTCCTCCCACGAGACAGACAATTCAAAGCATAGCTGTAAAATGGAAATGTATGCTTTTTTTAGTCAGAAAATCCCATTGGATCACGGCTGTATTTCCCGATAAGAGTGCACCAAACAGGCAGAATGCCAGCCAAGCCATTCATCTGTAAGGAGCTGACTGTAAGCTTCCAGAGATGAGAATGAAACGCAGTAATTATCTCACGTCTCACGTCTTGCCTTTTTTCCCCGAATGTCACACAATGGCTTCTTATCCTGTTTATTTTTGCATATTGTAAGATGAGGACATTAAATGTGTTGAACCATTGCCTGCATGCAGATTAGTACTATGGGTTGGATCGAGTCTCTGCCAGCCTGTCATAATCGGCATGTAAGTCCCGTGTGATTTGGCAGTAAGATTAGTCTGGTGGACAGCCGGCTGGCGTTTGCATAGTGATACTGGTTGCTTAGACACTGAGGCATATCACACATGGAAGGCTGCTGGTCTGGAAGAGGTGTTTCTGACCTTTTATTCAAGGCACTGAAGGTGACCTTTTAAAACATTACTCATTAAAGCAGTCGGTGTCGTTTACTTAGCAACTCCTCCCCCGGCCCCCCCCCCCCAGAGCCACCAAAGTCTTGTAGTTGGGTAGCTACAGCTGACCATGAGCACCTCACAAGCCTTGCCGTTTCAGAGATTCTCTGACCTGTCGTCTGGCCATACAATTTCACCTTTATCAAAATCTCTCAGGTCTTTACCCCTGCCCATTTTTCTGCATTCAACATGTGAACTACAAGTACCAAATGTTAGCTAACCTCCTAATATATTCCAGACCTTGACACATGCCATTTTCACGACGTCATTTGTGGGAGTGCTCATAATGTTTTGATTCATTGGCATATAGTGTATAGTGGTGTATAGTCTCACTGGTCTCCAGTTATTAATCCAAGATGTTGGCATAATGTCCTCACTTTGTCATACATGATATTGTTGGATAATAGAGCGTTCCTTTTGCCCTCGGAACTCGGATTCCGAGTTTTGAAGCCGGAAGTGATGACATGCGTGCTCCCGTTTCTCGGAGATCCAAGAAATATCTCAGAGCAGCACAGAGGATCCCGAGTTTAGAATCCAAGATGGCTGCGCCCATTACCAACAGAAGTAAAGTTGTAGTTTTATGGTGTTTAATTCTCATTTGTGGCTTATTAAATCGGTTGCACACACTATACCTTCCAACTTATCTGTGGACGTGTTGTTATGGAGTTCTATACGTAAAGCACCACGCGTAATGTGTTATCAACTGATATTGCTAACAATGGCTTCAACAATTAACTGCGCTAGAATTGGATTTCATGATTAGTCGGATTATTTGTTGGATTTAAGGTAGTTCGGGCTAACTATAAGTGAACTAAGATAATGCCATTTAAACTGAGATACCTTAAGTCCGACAGGTTGTCCGGCTAAGCAAAAAATATTGCTTTTTGATACGGGTCCATGGTATTGCAATGTGGCAAACGGAACGCATCCGACTCTGTTTTCCCCAAGTTTGTAGCAGATGTGACGCAATCTTGGCAACCGAAACTCGGATCTGAAGGCAATTGGAATGCACCATAAGACTCAAGTTTTGAAATAGAACTTGTGTTCTCCCCAAGAAAATTGTCGAGATACAAACAACCACTGAAATCCACCCCCAGTCTGCTGACATTCCATGCTGCTGCACTCTGAGGATGATGCGAGAGCGGTCGATGACCTCAGGTCTCAAATATGTTTGAATGCACTTCCGGTTTCCCTTCCTCCCTCTAGGCTGTTTGGGGGACACGCAGTTCTGCTTCCGTTTTCGTCAAGCGGCAGGCAGGAAGTCTTCCCTCGGCTGCTTCCTGGATCAGTTCGACAGAGATGCCCCCCTCTGCCTCAAGGTTAGAACTGTAGCTGGTTTTAGATGTGAGGAAGTTGCTCTCACAATTGTGAATTGCTATTAAGCGATGTGTCCTACAGATGTTGCCTTTGACTAAAGCACTAAGTGTTGCAACATATATTATTATATGTCAATAAATGAATTAGAGCTGTGCAAGGTCCTGACTGTTTACCACAGAAGATGCACGATATCTGCACAAACATTTTTGTTGGCAAAAATGCCCAGGGTATTTCTGGGAATAAATATCAGTCAGTGACTCAAAATAATTTTATAGTAAGCCTCATTAATTTTCCATAACTAAATTAGTCTGTGGACCACTGGGTCTATCAAGAACTTGTTTGTGCCTTCTGATTGATATGATTATCAGTTTGGTTAACAAAATAGCTAAGCTTTAGCTTTTAGATTACATTTTGTGGTCTCAAAAATGTCTGTCCAGCAATTGTCCATTACCTCTGGTTTGAGTGGGATTATATAGTACTGTATTGAAACTGAAGGCAAGTTTCGTAGATGGAGTGATGTTGACAACCTAAGGTATTTGGCAGAAGACTGGGCTTTGTAGCACTGGAAATGCCACACCCTTGCTTTTGCAGCGGAACCCAGTTGCATTGTGAAGACAACATTCAAGGCAAAAAATATGACTAAACTGTGATTTCATCTTGGGGGAATTCCCTTCCTCAGGACAAAGGGTTCATGTGGATTCTCTGGAACTTGACAGTCAATCTGTATAGCAGTTAGAATGAGCAGACGTGGCTCTTTGGAGCCTGGCAGTGGAGATTAGAGAAATTGTAGTTGTATTAAGCACAAGGTGAAGCATTGCAGATGATTCTAAAAGCTGAAAGTGACTGTTTACAAAGACGTCTGGTGGTGGCATCTTGCATCAGGGTAGTAGGGGAAACACGTGTGTAGATACATCAGTAAGTTGAGAAAATGTCTTGCTGCTTGCATATGACTCAGATGGCACTGAAACTCCTCATGCTGGTGAACACAGATTTTTGGCTAACAAAGGATATGCGGATGTAAGATCCTGGGAAGGATCTGATTTTCCGTTACCTGTAGGGATCCATCCTTGGCTTTTATTGTGATTCCTCAGAATAATCCTTTGAGTATGTTGTCTCTTCCAGAGAGATCAAGGCTATTACTATGGATATGTATACTTCAGGCAAGTCCGTGACAAGTCGCTCAAGAGAGGATACTTCCAGAAGGTGAGTCTGCCGACCTCTTGACAGCACACTCCCTCTGATACTTTGACTCTAGTCTGGTCCGGAGTCACTGTTCCTAGTAATTGGGTTCTGTCATGGCGTACAGCCCTGATATAAAAATCCCGCAGAGCCCATGTTTTCCTCCCTTCCTGATGAGATGTCTGACTCCCTCTTAAGTTATTGATGTGATTGGACTAGTTGTGGGGGAGCCAGCGATGGATTGTGGCATTTAAGTAGAAGCCTTGTACATTTTGAGGTACCGTCATGTACTAAGTGCTACTGTTGTAGTCATTGAGTGAAGGAGGTCAGGAGGATGCAGAGCCTCATGATTTTTGACGGGATGATAGCATGTCGTCAGTGTTTTTATCGTGTCCCTCGACACTTTCTATCATGTCAAAAAGGGGTCGCAAGATTTGACCGATGTTTTTTGGGAGTTTCCAGACAAAAAAATTTGATAACCTCTGCAATGGACTAGTACCCTATAGAAAACAAAAGATAAACAAATTTGATAAACAAAACTCCCATGTGGAATCGTATAACAGGAGGACGATACTGATGCCAACATGAATTATCTGGGGTCTCCATATTCGACCAGTGACGATGTTGATTGAATTTGTTTATTCAATATCTGAAGGCAGTGAAAGTGGTAATCGGAATATGCAGCAAACAGCACAGGGACTGGTCTGGGCCGGCCAACGGAGCCTGGAGACTCAAAGGGACCAGCGACCTACCAGAATGATTATTATTATGATTATTGCTTTCTTTTCATAAGAGAACAATATGTCATTTGCGGCTCAGGTTCAAGCAGTTTCTGTGCCGTGACAGGCACCAACTGTACATTTTCCATGCATATTATGGCGATCTAGTCACGTTTGAAGTTGGGAGGTAACTATTTATTCAAGAATTGTTGAATGAAGGTAGAGGGATGAGGCAGGTTTCTACTTGTTGAGCGCATATGGATCTAAGTTAGCTTTCCAGGTGTACGTCTGACTGCAGCCACATTTTTGGATCAGGAATTCTCTTGACAGGAATTTGTTAGTTATTTTAATGGTGGGCCTCTTTTTATTGCCAGGGGATCTTTAGTTGTAGGGCTGGGCGATTTGCGATATTAATATCAACATTGCATGTTATGCACGTGCTATTCTCACATCGCATGGACCGAGACAGTCAGCTGGGTTTAGATATGGATTTTTCATACTGTCTGGACATTATACTGCAGTACATGGTATTTTCAAAAAGAATGTTATTTTGCAGTACAATTCCGGTATTGTGAAATCTTGGTGATAAACTCCCCTGTGCTCGGGCAATCTTAAGTTTCTCTAAAACATTTTCACGCTGCCACTGGAAACAAAACTAACAAGCTTGGCAAGATTGTATCTATTCAAGATTATCTACTATATATTTAAAAATCTGTTTGAAATTTGCTGCCACTGCTTTTGCATGAGCTTTGCATGCGTTCGCCAAGCCAGTCATAATCATTTTCATCCTGAAGTCACTCATAGATGGGTTTGTGAGAAATGTATCTTTTTTTACTTTATACATATCTCAATATTTATCGCCAAAAAATCCTTTTGTGATATCTAAGGCTGCACTCGCACTTGGTCTGATTGCTTTGTACCATGCCCAAGCATAATTGCCCCCTGCTGGTCTGCGCTCTCATTGCACTTAATGATCTTGACCCGAGCATGCTTTCGTTATCACCGTGCAACTTTTTTGTGTGGGAGAAAACATAAGAAGGGAAGCACTATTGCACAGCAGAATGAAATTTATGATTAGTATCCTAATTTATTTGGAGTCGTTTTGGTCACAATGGCACACAAATTTATGCGATTTTTATTTGATTTTTATTGTGCTGCACATATAAGAAGATGCCAAATATCTGAGTTTAGTAGTGCAGACTAGCGTTGCATGGCATACTGGTACTGAAAACATATTGCGGTTTCATATTTTTGGAAGCTGTTCAGTATCACATTTCTTTAGTAATGTAAATTACTAAATGTATCATGTATCATGTTATAGTATAATAAAATGGAGGGTTGCCAACTCTCACGCATCTGGCGTGACACTCACGCTTTCAGACTCTAACACTTACGCAGGAAATCTTACGGCAAATCTATATTATTCCATCATAAACCTAAAATTAGCTAAGTTAAAAATATGGGGCCAGTTTGCAAACCCTACAAACTATTGACACAGTGATAAAATTCTTACATACGTGTAAATGTGCGTGCAAACTAGTCTTGAATTGAAAATCTCACTTCAGCCAGCTAACCAAAGTTGGTGACTCTGAAAATGTCAGTTCGTTAACTGTGGTCTACCCAGCTTCACGTTGGTGATTTATGTAAGGGATCTTATAATACAGCAAACAGGCTACATTAGCATCATCAATCTAGCATCTGTACCTACAGGTTATTATGCTATGCTGTGTTTTAGGCAGTTAGATAATGAAGTGTAGTGCACTGTGAGGGGGCTTCATTTTTAATATGTTTATTGGTAAGATGAATGGAAAGAAGCAGAAGAAGCTGCTGTAACCTTTGTAAGTGCTTATATTATCTGCAAAAAAGAATGCTGTGATCTGTACAGTCTACCCAACCTGTTCCTTCTGGGTTCGGTTCATTGTAGTGTACTTGGTCATGGTATGGATCAGCTAGCGCAAGTACACCCTAAATTTTCTGGGCAGGTGTAATGTTTTGTTTGTAATCAATAAATAAGCAGCCGTTACTATGTTGCTTGTTTTGTCTAGTAAATTGTCGCATAGTCGTTGCTGCTGCTTTTGGGTGTGACACTTGTTTGAAATGTGTGCCTCCAGAAGGGAGGCTGTGGCTCTGGTCTGTGTGCTGGGTCATGGATTTTTCAGCACTGTACAGTATTATCAGTGCGGGCAAGATGGGGGTAAAGTTGGCAGCCTTGTCATTAATTACAACATCACTATAATTAAATCATATTCAATGTCTGGAAGTTTTGAAGGAACGGGGGCTCCTTTGAACACTGTGACCTGATTTCATCTCAAAAAATGACTAGAGCTGGTAGATGAGGATTTTGCTGGTGGTAGTAATTGAGAAGTTTTCAGGGCGTGCACACACTTGGCCCAGTTGCATTGTACTTTGCCTGAGCACGATCGTCCCCCCTCCCCACTTCCCCCCTGGTCTGCACTCACATTGCTCTTAACATTCCGGACCTGAGCACGCTTTTGTCATCACCGTGTGACTTTTTTGTGTAGAAGGAAATGGGAGGAAATACAATAGAATTCATGATCACAACACAACACAATAGAATTCACAGCACAATAGAATTCATGATCAATAACTTTATCTTGTGGTTTATTTGGAGTCGTTTTGGGTGCAATGATACATGGCCCTCATATATTTATTGAGTATGCAACGCGGCAATTAATTGTGCTGCATGTATAAGAGAGTCCTGTATTTTACCAAATATCTTTGTGTGTTGCATGTAGTTGTTCCTGGATCCTGGATACTCATCAGCCCAAATTTCAAGCAAACAGTTCACCTCTGCTGTAGACAAAAGCGATCCCTTTGCCACAATGTTTGTTAAATATTTGTCGCTATCTGATCTGTACAACTTACCCAATCCATTCCTTCCGGGTCTGGTTTATGTACAGTGCACATGTGTGTGCCAGTCGCATCACTGACGTTGTGTTTCTCTTCTGTGCTCGGGCATGGTTAGTGTTCACACCGGATTCACGCTGGATGCATACCAGGCCTGGGTATAGTACAGAGCGATCACACTAGTCAAATGGACTAGACTTTGGTAGTCAAGCATGCTTGGGCATGGTATAGATCGCCTAGTGTGAGTACATCCTCAGAAAAGGATTTATTTACTGACAAGAGAATCGCAATTTAGGCATAAACTGTGTGTGATGATTAGGTCTTAGAGGTGGACATTTCAGGTCCAGAAGGTAAAAATCCAAACCAGGATTTTATTTCAACCAACCAGTTGACTCTTTATGCTTATGGATTTTTACGTTTTGGACCTGAAATGTCTGCCTCTGGGTCTAAGTATAGTATTTTCTGAATTTTGCCAGGAATGTACATGATCAAACCTTTTTTAAGACATCAGTTTTTTTTTAAATGTAACTTAAATGTTTAAATCACGTACTCGTGCTGGTTTGCTTAAATGAAATTGGAAAATGGCTGAGGCTTTGGTGGTGGTTTTTCACCAGTCTAAGTAAGGAAATTCCCCTTGGAAGGTCTTTGGCCTGAGGCTTTTTACCTGACCCTCCTACCTCCTTCCCAGTCCCTGGTCCTCATCAGCAAGCTCCCCTACGTCACCTTCTTCCACTCCTTGCTCAAGCTCATCGCCCCCGAGTATTTCGAGAAGCAGGAGCCGTGTCTGGAAGCCGGTGAGCTCAACTTCACCATCACTGTTGGGGAGGGTCCTCTTTATACTTGGCTCTTAATCCTAATCGCAGTATTAATTCCTAATTTGCTTTTATTATGAATATGTCCGATGCACATTTTATATGTCCATTATTCAGATGCATGCGTTTAAAGTGCCATAATTAAATTCTCTTGTAGGGTTATGAAATCATCGCTTTCAGAATAGGATTTTTTATTTTTTTTTGGAGGAATCTGGTCGTTTAAGGTGGGGTTTCATTTTTATTGTTGTTTTTTCCCTTACAATAGCCTGCAATGACATTGACCGATGGCCGACACCGTACCCTGGGAAAATCTTAACGCTGCCAATAATGGGAGTTGTCATGAAGGTAGCCTGAGCCCCTTAATTCCTCTTGCCTAGATGAAGTCTCTCTCTCTCACTATCTCTCTCTCTCGCTATCTCCCTCCTTCTCTTACTCTCGCTCTCTCCCACCCTCTCTCGCTCTTTCTTTCTCTGTCTGCTTACCTATGTCTCCCTCTCTCTCTTTCTGTCTGCCTATCTCTCCCTCTCCTTCCTTCTCTCTTTCTCTGGTGATCTATCTCTCCTTCCCACCCGTCTCTGTCTCTCTCTGTCTGCCTGTCTCTATTTTTCTCTCTCTCTCTCTGTCCCCACTTCTGCCTGTCTCTTCTTCTCTCTCTGTCTGCCTGTCTATCTCCATCTTTCCTCCCTCTCTCTCTGTCTGCCTGTCTCTCTGTTTTTCTCTCTCTGTCCCCACTTCTGCCTGTCTCTCCTTCTCTGTCTGCCTGTCTATCTCCATCTTTCCTCTCTCTCTCTCTCTGCCTGTCTCTCTCTCTCTCTGTCTCCACCCGTTTTTCTCTCGCTTTTACTTTCTGTGCCAGCACACTGTGTCACTGATTCTCGCTATCATAACCTACAGATTCGAATCCCGGCCTGTTATGACAAGCCCGGAATGTCACAACTGGTCCAGTCATCTGAGGTGAGAGCCATTCCCCCGCAGCCCCAAACCTGACCCCTGCTTGGTGCCGCAGGCTTCATCTCTGGGCTTCTGTGTTTCAGAATGACACCCTGGTCTCCGTTGTCCTGCCCACCATTTATGAGGTGGACCTCTTCAGGTCAGTCTGGCTGTGCCTCGTTTGTCGGTGGGTGTATCAGGGGGGCTTTGTACATTTTAACCATGTTTTGAGGAGACGGACTCTTGAAGCAGTCAGCACATCCACAATGATGTCACTGATGCTGACCTCTATCCCTGGGACAGATGCTTGTTGCCTCCTGGTGGCGTCAGGTGGGACTGCACTTCCCTCAAAGGCAGTCCTGCTCATTTCTTTTTGATGGTGCTTCTTGGTTAGATTTCACGTTGTTGTGGCTCTCGAGGGGAGGTTACTGATAATGGAGAGCTGCAAATTTCAGATGTTATGAGTCTAGGGCATGTAATAGCATGTTCTGTGTTTCTGTGTCTCCTAAAATCTTGGGGATTTTATGTTGTATTGATGTTTGGGTGAATAAAGGTGAAACCTTCTGGTCATGCTTTAGCCCCTCTGTGTTTGGATGTGGTGTCCGACCATGTGTCTGTCTCTCCTGGCCATCTAGGTGTTTCAGCCCCGTCTTCTTTCACATCCAGATGTTGTGGGAGCTAGTATTGTTAGGAGAGGCCCTGGTCGTCATGGCTCCTTCGCCGGCTGAGTCCTCTGACACGGTGCTGGCACTGGTCAGGTGAGCGTTCTCCTTGACCTGTGGAGGGTGGTGTTGTGTAACGGTGGATTTCCTCCTGAACAACATGGCTTGACAGCTTCTAACACTATGTTCTCAGCTCTTACCAAAAGTACTGTAGATGATGGGAACTACTTGGATTAAAGCTTGTTTTGTTTTGGTATTTGAATAAAGCACTGTGAGTCCCGCTTTTCCCCTCTGATGACCCCCCTGCTGAGGCAGTGGCTGATCCTGGCGGGTCCGTTTCTCTGCTTGCAGCCAGCTCTAGGTTTGGCCTGCTGCTGTAATGGAGATCGATTGTGAGTGGAAGGTGTGGTCCAGTATATAAATTGAGCAGTTTAGGATAAAGGGGAGAAGTGGGGCTGGGTGATATCGATCTATCTTAAAAACTCGATATATTTTTTCATACGGGATATAGGATGAGACGATATCATTTATATCGATGTAGTTTGTTGCTATAATTATACTCGTAGATCCGCCAGTTTGCCTGTATCTCCTCTCCCTGTCTGTCTCTCACACAACTGCACCCTGCCCCCTCACTCACAAGCCCTGCATGCAGTGACAGCATGGAGACAGACAGACATGAGGCAAGCTAGCAAAGAGGAGCTGGTTGATAAAATAATACATGCAGGTAGTTTATTTTTGAGCCATTTTTTTCATGCACATCAACAGCTGTTTTGTTAATAAAAATGCGTGTGACACTGGGGATATTTGGATTTGACTCGGACCTGTCTTTTTGTTATGACTTTATCTCGATATTCTTTCCCCATATATATAATATATCGGTGTTCAGCTAAAAAATATCCACATGTGATTTTTTTGGTCTATATCGCCCAGCCCTAGGGAGAAGAGAGAGTAGTTCTGTGAGTGCCTTGTGCTAAGCTCATGCTACATGATTTTAGACCCATTTTCCTGCTCGCTGACAGTTTTTGGATATCGCTGACAAAAGGCCCAGATCG
Organism: Mormyrops attenuatus; assembly: GCA_026777985.1. Lineage (NCBI taxonomy): Eukaryota > Metazoa > Chordata > Actinopteri > Osteoglossiformes > Mormyridae > Mormyrops > Mormyrops attenuatus. The sequence goes on from JAODKC010000130.1 coordinate 7,477,880, forward strand.
CAGGCAAAGCAGTGTTCACTTGGTACTGGCAAATCAGCACTCAGTCGTTGTTTGAAAATCGTTTAAAGACGCAACTTGACACAGTTGCCGATTCGCTGCCGACGCCTGTCCGATATCTAGCAGACTGAATATTTGCACCCGTTGGCAACTCAAAATCCTGTAGTGTGAAGTTTTGTGACCCTGGGTGAAACTGGCAATGGGTGCAGCGAAGAGCTGCAGCCAATGAGAACACAAGATACGAGGTGAGGGGAAAACCGAGAGAGGCGTTTGAAAAGTTTTAGTGACTCTTCTTAGTGTTCAAGGAAGAGGTGTTTAATTAAAGTTTACTGCTACAGTAACGGTTATTTGTGGCTTAATATGCATGGAATGCCAGGTCACTGAAGGTCTGAGGAATATATTAGTGTTTCCTGAACGTCTTACATATACACTTGTTAGTTTGCTGGCTGTCATTTGGTTTGAAGGTGTTTTAGCAATTTGTAGCGTGTTGACACTAATCAGACAATTGTCATTTCCCCCATCACTTCTCGCTTGTGTTTTCATGACAAAATGTAGTTTAGAGACTGGCCGGAGTCATCAGGGATTTCACCTGACGAAAGGTCTTGTAACGCGTGATCCTCCCCTGCGCCCCACCCCGGTCCCTGATCAGTTACATAGTGTGTAACCACAACAACTTCAAGATTCCCAATTACAAGACAGGTTGTGTAGTTTGAACGGTATAGCGATCTGACGGCTTTGAAAATAGCCTAGTGTGAGCTTGGAATTAGCAGTGACCTTGTGCGCATTTCGTCTGTCTGTCTGTGTTGTAGCTGTATATCCCCGCTCCGCTACTGCAGCGACTTCAGGCCCTACTTCACCATCCATGACAGCGAGTTCAAGGAGTACACCACCCGCACGCAGGCCCCGTAAGTACCTCCGTCTGCTTCCCATCCCTACCCAGCCCCATGGGTCCATCTCCATCCTGTCCTCCCTGGAAGATTCCATATGTCTCTGAAAGAAGAATAGAGGATAGAGTAGCATGCATTCGCAGCCCAGGGGCATGAGATGTTCTCCCCCATTTACGGGCAAAGCCAATATGTCATCCTTGTACTTCTGATTGACCCGCTACCCCTATCAGCCCTTAATATCCCTGATAAGTGGCCACATGGGTAACCCTGTGTTGACATTTTCACACAGCTGAGAGCTCTGTCTGACTTGTAAATAATTGAGAGGGAGGATGGATGGTGTTTGAATAAATAGGGCCTGGCAGCACTGAGGTGGCAGCAGCAACAGCAGCCAGTGACCTCAGTGCATTAGTACCTTTTTCAGTCTGTTCTACATATGGCAGTCAGGGTGGCTGCGTGATGCATAATTGATGGTTCCTGTGTACAGTGGTCTTTGTTAGTGGATGTATGAGAGCCGGTTTCGCCTTGCGTCCGTATTGGGTTTCCATCCCCTTGTCGCGGGGGGGGGGGGGGGGGGGGGGGGGGGGGGGGGGGGGGGGGGGGGGGGGGGGGGGGGGGGGGGGGGGGGG
>JAODKC010000130.1:7504985-7523490 GCA_026777985.1 Mormyrops attenuatus
GTGACGTCATTTCCGGGCCCTCAGTGGACTTCTGCGTGTCAGTGGACGTGCGCCTCAGTGGATGTCTGCAGCCAGACCCTTCTCGCTTAAGGGCCTTGTTCAGGGGCCCTACGGTGACATCACTCTGCTGACCAGGGGAATTGAACTGATAGTTTTCTGGTAGTCCTGAGCCACATGTAGCCTCTCCATGCTTTCTAAACCACTTCTCTGTCATTGTAAAAACTAAGCTTTTTAAAATAAATAAATAAATAAAAAACAATTGCCATATATTATTATCTACTCAGCTTTTGGCAGTAGCCACTGGGTAGTTTGGGTCCTGACCAGGAACCTAAGGGAACTGCCTCCCTTGGATGATGATGCCAAGGGAGAGTACTGGTGGTATTCGAGCTGCCTGCACATTGCCATTTGTCAGTACTGAGTAATACTCTGTTCTACACAGGGTATAGCTGAACGCCACCCAATGCATGTCTGTAGCGGTTGGAGAACCTAGCAGTGCCACTCTAACCTCAGCACTTCCTGCTTTTAGGAAGGAAGTTGTATCACAGGCACGAACTGACCTTGTCTGAGTTTTCTAAACCAAGCATTCTGCATTGTTTCATTGGATAATTTGGTGAATAGATTTAAATCAGTAAAATGGTTTCTTAGTGATGTCTTTGTCATTTTGATTACTTTATTGTATAACACATTCTGGCATACTAATTGGAAATGATGTGTATGACATCGCTGAAATGACACATGGTAGGTTAAGAAAATGATCAGATCACCTTTTAGAGAGTTGTTGCTTGTATTTTATCGTGTCCCCTTCACATGAGGCTGGGCAGGGAATGGGGTCAGCCATTGTATGTATGTGATTTTTAAAGATTTATTTATTGCTATACAAATATAATTTCAAGTGGTGCTGTTTTAACAACTAAGCTGCTACCAAATTTAGCAGCCAACAAGGCAAATACCAGAAAATGCTTTGTGTGAGTGATGACAATGGAATAGGTTTTTCATTCAATTTGTATTGTCAGGAATATATTGTCAAATTCCAGCTCCATCAATAGGGTATGATCAGAGATTGAAAATATTTTTCATGTATTAATAACATGACAATACTGGTATAAGCTAAAGGATCACATCCTCAACATTTCTTAAAAGTAAATTATATTATGGTAGTAATAACAAGTTTGAGGGGGCACCATGACAGTGCAGTGGTGCCTCACACCTCTGGGACTTGGGTTCGGGTCTCTGCCTGGGTTCTATGTGTGGAGTTTGCATGTTCTCCCTGTGTCATTTTGGGGTTTCCTCCAGGTACTCCAGTTTCCCACCACAGTCAAGAAACATGCTGATGCTGTTTGGAGTCACCAAATTGCCCGTAGGGGTGAGTGAATGGTGTGTGAATGTGCCCTGTGATGGGTTGATGTCCCATCTTGGGCTGTTCCCTGCCTTGTGCCCAAAGCCTTTAGGATTGGTTCCAAACCTCCTGCATAAAGCGTGCAATACAGGTACAGGACTCCATCTATGCATACACGTCCGCTAAAATATTATAAGACACCACCCAAATGGCCAGCTCAACCATGATTTTATTTGTGTACATGCGCCCAGTCCGCAACAAGTAGTTAAAGAAAATGGACGGATGGATAACTAGTTTGAAATGTACACCCTACTGGAAACCCTTAATCTGGTGGATTTTAAATAAAGCTTTTTGTGAATATCATTAAACATAATGAGTGTTTCTGTATTAATATCTCTCACAGTTATAGCAGGCTGGTATGGGGGCTCAGTTGGTATCACTGTAAGCTGACACCATACCACCTGCTATCACTACATCCATACATCCTCTGAAACCACTTAATCCCAACTGGGGTCACAGAGCCTATCCCAGGAACAATGGGCACAGGCAGGAACCAACACACCACAGGGCACATTTAGACTCACCAATCAATCTATCCTGCACACTTATGGACCGTGGAAGGAAACCAGAGCCCCCGGCGAAAACCCACACAGAAAGGACCTGGGACCAAAACTATGACCTTCTTGCTGTGAGGCACCAGCACTAACCACCGCACCACCCTGCTAGCACTACATGAGATGCCTAAAGTTCTGTTCCTTAAGATCCTTCCCCCTGTGTGTGTGCATGTGTTCTCCCTGTTTATGTGGATTTTTCTAGGTACTCCGATTTCCAGGTTTGGTCTTTTAATATTTCTGGATTGTCCCTGCTGAGTGCGTGCATATGCCCTGGGATGGACTGTCATTATGTCTATCATGCACCCCCCCGCCCTTGTATCCAGGATCGGCTCCAGGCTCATTACAACCCTGTATGTAGTGGTTGATAAAAGTAGATCGATGTTTTAGTGAAATCAATATTCAATATTCATTTTTAAGTTGCTGCCCATTTGCAGAATATGAAGACGCAGAAATCTACCTGACAATGGTTTATTGTACCAGTTACATCAATTGGGCAATGAAAAAACAGTTTCCTTCAATCTGCACGTTATGATAATGACCAAAATACATTGCACAATACTAACCATCAGAGTATTGTATGCAGATGGTTTCCTAGTCACTGGCATGCTGTATGTTATAATGAAACAATAACTCCATGTTGTTACTGCAGTTACGGTATTCTCGAGTATGTTAGTCAAATGACACTGACCTGTATAAGTGAAGAGATGCTCTCCTCTGCATAATTCTGGCATTAAAAAAACGCTGTCAACGGCTTAGCTAGTCAGAGAACACATAAGGATTGCTTAAAAACAAACAAAATAATAGTTCACAAAACCGTAATCCCGATATAGTATCATTTTTATAAATTATTTTAATACAAGTAAACGCTTGCCATCTGCAGTACTATTACACCTGAAGATAATGCATGTTCCAATGGATGTTAAAAATAAAGACCCAAGTATCTACATCATATATTTCATGGTATTATATAAGGATTAAAATAATGCCTGTGACCAATTTCTTCCAGTTTTCTTTTAAATGTAAAAAAAAACACAGTGCAAATATTGGAGAGACACATTTGAGTGATGATGTTTGAAATTCACTTGAAAATATCTCCTCCGCCTTCATTGCCCTGTCGGAATGCCTAATTATCTCCACGTTCGCAGTCAATTCACGGTAATGATCAAATCGGTATCCTCCAATGATGACTCAACTCCAAATCCATTGCATGATGCTGAGCTGTTTGGTCCAAATGGAGTCTGTCCGGCATGGACGACCACTGCTCGGCCACAAATCGGCCACAGATCAACTACCGAAGCTGCAAAGTCAGCCCTGGGCAGCAATATTCCCTTTTCCGCCTGTGGTGTCCACTTTGGGTGGCCATGAAGTGCCAACTCAGAGTTATTTTTCTGAGATCTATGGATCAGCCAATCTGTTTGCCACGGTGGGGGCGGGGCCAAACCCCACTGCCTCCTAAAGGCTGTTCTTGTCCGGGCACTCAGCCTCGGGGCTGCGGGGGAAGTAGACGGTGGCCTTGTGCTCCTCGTAGCGGTCGATGTGCTTTAGATGCATCACCATGTGCACGGCGTAGGCCAACACCAGCAACAGGATGAAGGAGGTGATCAGGCCCATCAGAATGGCCGGTGTGAAGAATGTGGCGCAGTCGCTAGCTGAGGCGAACCGGTTGGACTGCACGTTGAAGGCCTGGATCTGTAGAGACCCAAAGAGGAGAGCAGAAAGACAATGAACTGGGCTGGGCGATGGCAGCATCTATCAAGCCAATAGCGTCATGCCTATTGTTCATAATCCTAGGGCAACCATTTTATAAGCTCAAACCAGTCATCCCTTTATTTAATTACATTTTATTATGGTATTAGAAAAATGACATACTACATTTTGCAAAATTTTAAGTGTGCAGCTAGTGGATGCTACACCATCACACATGCCCACTGCAGCTGCAACCAGAGATGAACAACATCACTTGCTCTAAAATTTTTGTCAAGGTGATGGAGTAAGTATCCTCTCTGTACAGATTTAAGTAGAAAGCAATACCCAGTTAGATCAGTTGACTTGAATATGTATTTTTAATAGTTCTTAATAGTTTTTTAAACTTTTGCAGGATCCAAGCTACGTCATCCAGGTCAGGTAATATGCAAGACTGCAGAAGGTCTGATTGCATGTATACTGCATCAACGGTCGAGTAGTGGGCTTCTAATGAATTGCAGTACATACTGTGTAAGTATGCGATTTCGGATGCACCCAAAGTGAGTTCTTTAAAGTGCTGAACTGTGAATTTCAGAAATTTACTAGCAAAGGCAACATTGTAACAGTATCTGCAAATTCATTAATGAAAGAAATGAACATGGAAAACCTAGTTCTGTTTTTCAGAACAGTCAGAACTGAAACTGACAACAGCGCAGACATGCAATTAAGTGCAAAGCTACAAAGTCTAGAAAAACATCTTCAAAAGTACTGCTACATCTCCATGAACAAAGATTCAGAAAGAATTGTTCAGTATATAGTATATGCTGTCACTGTTTATGAAGTAAAAGCAGATGAATCACATTGATGCTTTTGTATTGGTGTTGGGAGAGACTTAAGAATATCACAGACTGCAAAAAACAAACAAGTGGATTCTTTACCAAATCAAGCCAGAAAGTTTTTTTTTGGGGGGGATTATGAGATGACCCAGGTCATTGGAAAAGACCTCATCAGAGTAGATGGTAGAAGAGGGTAAGGATGACCAGAAACAAGACCAATGGACTGATAGAGTCATCACAGTCAAATGACAGAGGCTTTTCAGTGCTACCAAAATGATTCTTTCCTGAGGACAAAATAGTACCATAAACTAAATATAATAGCAAATAAACCATTTAGTTTCTTGGTTGTTCACAGGCAAATTATTGTTAGGCTAAGCTGAGCCTAAATATGAAATCATTAACATAATATAATAGCCAGGAATTAGTTTAATATCTATTTTGAGCAAATATAAATAAAGAATATTTCATATTTTAAAAATATATTTAAAAAATGTTTTAGTACAAATGCTAATTCAGTGAATCTCCTTCAGTGTTTAATTAAAGAATGCATCGGGGATTATGTAGCTGAAAGTTAATGAAGAGATCAGACAACATAAAATCAAAACCAAGATATACACTGGGATCCAAAGCTCTAGAAAGCAGGAAGGAGGATAACAACATGGTGGGCCTAAGAAGCAGCCTGGCTCTTTAACTAGAGCCAATTAAGGAACTGGCTTTACCACCAAAGAGGAACCTTTTAGCAAAGCACTTAGTCAGGATTGTTTCATTAAATATCTACAGTAATTGTACAAATGGGCTGAAGAGGAGAATCGCAGGCTTCATAAATCACTATAGATGAGGACTATTGCTTAGCAACCCTACAATGTTTTATGACGTTGTGTTGTTGCTACCCACCTGGAAGTCTGTGAAGGTGATGTGCCAGTTGGCGGCACTGTCGGCATGGGAGCTGGGCACCAGCAGGGTGTCGTACTTCTGCAGACTGCTGACGTGTTGACAGTGGTAGGAGTAGGTGGCCGGCGCATACACCTCGGTGGCGTTGAAGGTGGCCTCCTGGGTCCAGTTGTACTGGATGTGAACACTGTCTAGGGTGAACCAGTTCTGGCCCGCTGACTCATAAAAAGTGTTGGACATCTGCAGCCTGTTGGGTGTGAGGAAACAAGATCCATCACAGTCATGACAAATGGCAGGTTGAAGGTCACATCTACTAACTTTAACCACTTTCTTGAGATGTGGTCAGTGCCAGTCAAAGTCCATGTGGCGCCTTAGGCAAGCTTCACCATCAGCGCCCCCTGTCCGGGGCAAAGTGAAATGGACTTCTAATCAGCACCCCTTCGAAAAATAGCGCCCTAGGTGGCCACCTAAATCGCCTAATGGGTTGACCGGCACTGAATTGGGTAACTGTTGTATGGTATAAGTCCCAGAATGCATCTGCAAAGATGGGAAGATGACCTGGAGAATCTAGAAACATACCTTATTGCAAGCCCCCTTAGATCCTCCACATCCCCAAACTTTAATGAAAGCCTGCAAAGCGAAAGGTTTATTGCATGCATATTCATTACCAGGCAACGATAAAACACCTTGAGTCAGCTTGAATTACAAATGATGCTAGAATTTAAGTCATATGTGACATCTTCATTTTTTCCATTAGTGCATTCGACACGCCGCACGTGTCAGTAACTTTTAATGAAGCTAGCACATTCAATGTCAATATTAAGCTGGCATAAATGGCACTGTTCACCCCTTGTGAAGAGATTCCATGATCTGCAACGATGACAATGTGCTAAGCGGCTGGGAGAGGCCCCTCGTGTTTTTGGGTTTGCAAAGCAGACACAGCCTGACACAAATAGCCCAGATTTTAGCTCGTGTTCCGCAGAAAGTGTACTGAAGAAGCACGGACCCTTTTTTTAAATTTATGCAGGAGCTCAGTCACATCCCAGTGCTCTTAAGAACAGTGATGATGTGTCAGGGTGCCTTTTGCTAGAAGAGTCCTCAATTTGTGTTGTTTTTTGATGTAACTGGCTTGAGGCAAGGTAAGGCTTCTGTACGGAGGTGGCCATTCTGCGGTAGTCGGGGCATGATTAATATTTATCTGTGTGAGAAAGACGGTTGGTGCAGGGAGAGGAACATGGTGCGGGGGGGTGACTCACGTGGCTTTGTCCTTGCCACAGATGGAGCCGCGGGTGTCCACAGGCGCGGTGGGGCCAAAGAGCCTCTCGGTGAGGTCCACAAAGGTGTGATTCTTATACCTGATGGCCAGCCTCTTGGCCCTGAAGAGGATGCAGGTCTTGCCGTTGTGCACCACATTCAGCGGGGAGTATGGGAGCAGGCTGGCTGACTGCAGCAGCTTTCGCTTCGCCTTGTGGGGGGAGCCTCCCTGCCACCCGTGAGACTGAGGATATGGGGGGGGGGGGGGCGGTTATACAGGCTTCCTGTGTGCTGCTTTGCCCCAAGTTCTTCATTTCATCGCACTAGAGCACGGCATCATGAATAATTTTGTGGCCCCCAGGTGAAAGAATTACTTTCTTCACGATTCATTCCACCCGACTCGACACAGACGAGACACTGTGAAGTAAAACTGGCTCAGTTGCTCCAGTTTCTGGTTTTTACGTGTGTATTTAGAGGAGTGACTCTACTGTACCTGCAGTAATCTTCGCAGCGGGTTTTCAGCCTCAGGCAAAGAACTTGCTGCTTGTGCGACTCTGTGAGCCTGAATGGAAGCTCCATCTGCGTTTATAAAATGGAAAGACATCTTTTGGAATGTGTGGTGCGTTATGTAAGGCTGTCCCACACATGAGAGGGGCATTAGTCACAATCTTCCCTTACATAACATATAGCCCATGAAGAAACTGGAACGTTCAGGTAGTGCAAGCGTGATATGAGGCTCCACAGTGGCACTGCATTCAGCTGCATCCGTCATGGCAATTAATTATCATTAATATAGGCAGTGGAGAAGAATGCACATATTAATATAGATCTTGCAAATATACAAACATGCGGGTGATGTCATTAATGCTTAATGAAGGTTTAGGATAATTACTTACCATTATTAAGTCTAATGGCCTGGTATGAAGCGTTGTCCGAGCTATAAATACAAGTAAAGAACACATAATTATAGATCATTCTCAGAGAACTTTCCGGAGCCTGACAGGGAGACATTTGGGGCTGTAACAGTGCATATGCACCGTTCCACTTGCACGTTCTATTTTTATCGGACAAGTGCCGATTGGAGCTCCATTCGTCATTCGTTAGCTAACGGGTTCATTCTGGAGCAGTCACGTTCCCCCATCGCCGATTTGGTGAATGCTATCGAGCAGGATTAAAACACAACTCCAGGATTTGTTTTTATTTATACCAATGGGACAATTAGGTCACTGTTATTGGCAGGGAAACAAACCGTTTTGGGGAGGGAAGGCGAGGCTCTGGAAGCGTCGGCCTACCTGCTGATATTCTGATGTGTGCTCTTGATGTTGATTGCCATGTGTTACTTAGGGGATTACTCTAAGACGCGACGTCCAAACATCTAATTGCCGCCATAATGCCAGACGAAACGAGCTGCACAGAGGAGAGTCTAAAACCTGATTAAGAGCCTGCTGGACCTGGCAGCTTCTCCCCCAGTGTCAGACTGGGCCACGGGACCACAGGACCTGGACGGGAGGCAGCAGGCTGACCACCTGTGATGGCCAGGAGGCTAAGGGGCAGAAGCCTGCAGAGGTGTCACCGGGCTGTGCCTCTCTGAGCCTCTGATTCGATATGCGAGCATTTTTGCTGGCGAGGGACGAGTGTCAGGCAGACGGTTTGGATGATACCGCAAGAAACTTTTTTACAGTAAGATGACAATGTGTCATTGTGTGGCAAACAGGACTTGGAAGTCTGGAACCAGGTGTATTTTGTCATGTATTAGATGGGCACTGGCACAGATCTGTTAATATATTCGGCTAAAAGAACATATATCATTATACATTCACATACAAATCCATCTATCCAACTGTTTTCCAGGTCAGGATTGCAGGGGGACCTGCAGCCCTGGAGAGCAGGGGTACAACCTGAATGCAATGCCAGTGTATCATTACACAATCGAACAAAAAAACACATAAGGAAACTTTAATCCAAATACAAACTGCAAAACAAAAACTCATCAAAACACTACTGCCACCCATGCATATTCCAGCTGCTTATACAGCATGGGGCCGTGAGGCTGTTAGGTAAATGACTTTGAAAAACTGTCCATCCCATAATGAAAAGCTCAATCATGTCTTTATCTCCCTCCTCTGTAACAGTCACATTGACCTATATTCCCATATTTCTCCCGCAAGATGACGTTTACGTGTATGAAGTCATATTTGCCTTTTCCTTGGAAAGACCGTTATGTGGCACACGGTTATCGAGTATAACAATGGAAAACATCAGATGCTTCATTTTTAAATTATTCTGATAACTACTACTGCAGAAACCACATTGCAGAGTTGTGTATAAACAGTCAACTGATATAAAAATATATCTGGTAATAAAATATGTATTTTTAAGTCATCGTTGTTACATTTGTTATGCAATAAAAAGTGGTTTATCTGAGCATAAACATAACAGGCTTAATTAGCAAGCTTAAAAAGGCCCTTGAATGAGACAGATCCGATCGCCAAGTTCTGGAAAACAGAAAAACCCTTCAGCGGCTCCAACATCCGCTTATGGCAGATCAGCGCCAGGCTGTGCTTGCGTCACTGGCGCTACCTGAACGCAGGGGTGCTGTGTTCAGGGCAGTGCAGTTATATAAACAAAGCAGCAGGCTGGCTCACTCAGCGCGCGATCGCCGACAGAGGGAAAGATCAGGGAATGCATCTTTGGAGTCGTACCCCCTGCCTGGTGTCCCGGCATGCCACCAAATCAAGTCTGATAATAGGAGATTAAGGGCCGCACTGTCCCACATGCCACCACGCCATCCCATCTGCGTGGTGCCCACGCCGGCGGCCTAAGGAGCCCGACGCCCTTGAAGCAATATGTCACCGACGCCAATCTGGGAGGCGTTCCTGCAGGCGGGGTGGGGGCACATGGCTCACGGATGGTCACAGAGCTCCCCAGCGTCCCTTTGTCCAGTAAGGGGACATGTGTCTCAGCTGCAGGGCCTCTGACAAAGACCATTAAGCTCACCGGGCACCGGCTTTAAATTATAAAGTGGCGAGAGACAGGCAGAGGATCTTTCTGGTGATTTCCATGGGACATCCCCTTCCCCAGGAGAAAGCCTGCACAAAGATCTCATTTTTAATAGAATAGCAGTCATTTATTCTTCCCCTGTGGAGAAATGTAGTAGTTCTCACCCCCGCCCCATCTTGCTCTTCATGAGAGCCATATATACAACTGAGAGCAAGTCTTAGGCTCGGAGAGCAGGGTAGGCAGCATTCAGCACTGCAGGAGCAGCAGGGGTTAAAGGCCTTGATCAAGGGCCTAAAGGTGATGTTACAGGCCACAGAATGCAAACACATGACTTTCCAGACACAGTTGCACATCCATAACCACTGAGCTACACTAGAATCCTTCTTGAACACTTCCTACTGTGCTGAAATTAACAACTGTAATCTTCTTAGTTAGAGTCATTATGCGACATAATATAATAATGTCAGAGGTGAATTTTCTAAGATCACAGGATCTCAGCATCACAGGATCTGAACTCGCAACCTTCCAGACATTGTTCCAGGGCACAAACTCCTAACCTGCTGAGCCACACACTGCCACTACGCAGAACTTCAGGGCCCAGTCCAAAACTTTGAAACACATTTCAAACATATTTACTAAATAATAAAATCTTTTAATGCACTGGATGTATGATTTAAATCCTGCGTGTTTTAAACTCTTCATTACATCCATCTTCCATCCACTAACCCTAGACAGGGTTGCAGGATAATTTAATGCGATCATAATAAAAACAAGGCACCTAACTCCCAGTTTCACTGCATCACATTCCCATACTTGTTTAGATGTAAGACACATCTTCTCAGGATACAATAGAACTGAATATTTAGCATGACAAAGATTCAGGAAAACCAAATCTGGGACTCGCATCCCATCAAATCACCGCTTTTGCAAGAAAGACTGATGCTTATGAATCAACAGTGCGAGGATTAAGATACACATGGATGAATTATTTAATTCGGCAGACTGCACAATGAATTTCATCAGTCCCGATACAGATGGCTTATTTTTTAAGCAGTTTCAAACAAACAATTGTGGTTTTCTAGAATGCCTTGTTGTATTCTCAGTAGAGTCCAATTAAAACAATGTGAGTGCAATTTTGGCCAATGAAATGGCAGGAATATGGCGAACAGATGCGATGTGAACATGCATGAACATAGACATGGGCCCTAATGTAGCATAAATAAATGACTAACAATGTGTATCTTAGTCAAACCACTGAGGGAAAGCTCATTCTTTTGCTATCGGAATAATTAATTAGTAAATTGTACCTAGTGTGTTGTACCTGTGTAGTCTTTCTAATTATTTTACATATTATATATTATGTTCATATATGTGGCAAGATGGCAGTATTGAAGGCAGCCCAGACAGGGCCTTTGTCTTTGTTTCTGAGGCATCCGCTGCTATCCGATTGGTCAAAGTTTTAGCCTGACATAGGTAGAGCATCTGGGGCAAATTCAGGTTAAGGTGAAACTTCTGATCGTCGTTTGAATGGTTTGTAAAAATTGTGATTTTATGGTTGAGTTAGTAGTCCAGATATTTGTATCTCTTTCAAAACGTCTAAATGCTACATATATAATTAGACTAAGACATGAATTCCCTCACTGTCCAATATAGAGGAACAATACGTAAGAACAATATTAACTGCCATAAGAATGAAAATACCCTTTATTTAGCATTGATGTTTCACAAAACTCCACGCATTTGTGCACAAGGAACAGAACAGGAGTATGGAGGAAATAAGGGTAGAAATTAGCAACATTAATATTTTCTGCCCAACATTTATTTAAAGCCAATGCTTTCTATATAGCTGTTAAACAGATAATAATATAAAAATGGAAACTGATTTATAGATGTATAAAAATTTTAAGGATTTTAAGAAAGTATTCTGCCAAACTAATTCGTTTTCATCCATGAAGAAAAATCATTTGTAATTTAAAGTGTGCCAATTTACTTCATTAACATGTTATTAAATAGTTCACAGCATTTTCCCGTGTAGTAAAAGTATCTTGATACACATCAAGTTGTTTTATTTATAATGTTGCACTATATTCTTAGGAATATATTTAGATATATTAAACAGGTAATGCATGGCAATGAAGTTTAAATTCCAAATTATATCCAGCATTGTTTTGCACCTTTTTAAAAAATACTTCTCTTTCAAAAAAATTTAAAATACTTCAATGGTTTCATAATAAGATTAACTGTACAATTTCCAAATAATGTATTTTAAAAATCTCATGTATAATATAAAAACTTCTGCATGATATATTGTTCTACCAGCATGTGACGTATACGAACAAACGATATGCTTCTCTGCTACCATGTATGCTGTATGTAAAACAGAGCCTGTGGTATTATTTCTCAGTTAAATTGGTACCTAACATGGCTGAGACTTGCATTTAAAGAGTAAGTGTTCCTATAGCTCATTTTATACAGCATGAATGCAAGGTACCCAAAAAGAACGCAGCTCATCACAACACCGCCCCACTGCCTTGTAGCACGCATATGGATCAGTAAGCTGATTCCCACTCAGCTACACTAATGGATTTTCTCCTGGGTTTCATTGACAGCCTTGCCTAAATTTTCCAGAGTTACAGGAGAATCCAGACAGAGAAATAAATGAAAGTGAAATGATGATAGATGGCTTCACACGCGCAGGCTGGCTGGCAATCCATAGGAGATTCTCCCTCAGCCCCAGACGTGCATTTTTCCACGGCACTTTGTTCTTTTGTTTGTTTCCTGAGGTCCTCCACACGCTCAGAACGAAGCGCACGCCACCCTGCCCGTCCAGCATCCCTCCGCGATTCCCGCACCAGCACCTCAAATCATCCTACTCACCTATTTTCCACAGCTGCAGGCACTTGGTCAAAGGACAATGCGAGCTCAAGGGGAAGAAGGTGTATCATATAAAACAGAAATATCTTGTGTTTTGCCATGGAGACGACCAGAGGAGCCTGCCCCAGCAGAAGGCTGCTTCATAATCTGCTTTGATAACATAGCCGAAACCTGAGATCACTGACTGGCAGTGACAGCGACCAATGGACAAGCAAAAGGAAGATAATCGTGTGTCATGGTCACACCCCTCTCTCCCCCTCTTTCTCCCTCCCTCCATCCCTCTCTCTCTCTCTCTGCCACACATTCACCACCACACACAAGTGAAGATACTGGCACATCAGAAATAAAACCCGAAGTCTGAAAATCCTTGTTTTAAAGAGCACATACTTCTAAATGCAAAGCCAACCATCAGTCATGCCAAATTCCTTTATTGTGTAGGTCCCTGCCATTTAAGATGGGGAAACTGTGTGATCCAGTGTTACAGTGCACTTCCACAATAACTGGAATTATACTATAGAGATATATTCATCTGCAGAAAAGCCCTGCAGTTGGCCAGAATGTCTGACGAACCAGATTATACACGTATACGACTAATGAAAGACGTAGAAACAGAGTGACGTCCTTTAATGCCTTCTACGGGCTTTTATATTTTTCCAGTCAACACAGATATTTTTACCAGGAGGTTTAAAGATATTACCTCCCACACAGTCTGCAATTAGTAAATCTGGATACGTACAACAACAACAATAATAATTCATATTTTTTAAGTTTAAGTCATACATTAAAAAGGTTTGATTCTATCAATTCAAATTAATAAATGAGCACTGTTTAAAGACCCCAAGTAAGATGTAATATGGAAAACAGAAGTAATTAAGACTGTTACCTTTTAAATCGTTGAATACCGTTCACTAAAAGACGTTAGACTGGCAGTTAATCGTTAGGTGCAAGACAATTTAATATTGATCAAACCAAATAATTAAACTTTAATGGGAGTGCAACAATGAAATTTGAATATTTATGGTGAATTCTGGTCTATCCACATATTTGGTATCATCCTCTGGCACTTTCACAGTTCACAAACACAGTCAACGAAGACAAAGGCGTAATGTCGGCTAAATAAAGGGCGTCGCATTACCGACATCGAGCACGTTTAGCAGATGCGCTGGCGGGTACGGTCGATGCTTTAAATTCCCAATGACTTACAAAAAAGTAATTTGAATACACCATTCACACACTGTGTTATGAGCGTTTAAAGAGATCTTCAAGTATTACCTTATTATTAAAAAGCACACATACTAACTACCGTTAATCTTCTAACGTAAATTAATTATCTACACCGAGGATAGCAATTTAAATCGTACGGTTTCATTTTTATTGAGACAGGTTTGTCCTAGTGAGAGACTCCGATGACTACAGCTAAAGAGAGGGGAAAAAATAGAAAACAATCATCATTGAAAACCATTCTTTATTTCAGATTTCCAGGAATTTATTCTGAACTTGGTGCCTAGTGTATGATGATTAAGCGGACCATAATATTTAAATAAGTTTTTAACCATGCTTGACAAACCCCATAGTCATTTCCAATGAATTACAGGCACAGGCGGTTATGAATAATGGTAAAAATCTCTTTATTTAATAGCTCAATATCAGGCATGTATTTTTTAGTAAAACCTTGTGAAATTAATTACTTGATATTCTTGTTATTTTCATATAAATAGCTTTTGTTCAAATTAATAATTATAAACCCCCGACAATGAAATCAAATTTATAGTTATGTGCGTAATTACCATTTAACAAACGTAAATATTTATATTTGATATAACCTTTCATTTCTTGCAGTATATCCAGCTTTACGACATCCAAACAGACGCTTTGCTTGATTTTATTTGAGAGAATTATTATACAGATTAGCAGAACAATGTTATATTGTTATAGTCACATGTTACAGAGATTTACGTGTAAGTGGACTGACTTCCGTGTTTCACTTTCTTCAGGCATCATACGGAACACCCTTTTTTCTGGGCACAACCAATGTATTACACGATAGCCATAAATAATATAAAGATATTTCACTAATTCAAGAATAGACATGGTATGAAAAATTGTTTTGATTTTTTTAACTATATATATATATATTTGCGGTATAAAGAAATTTTTAAACAAATAAACAGGCAGCCACTTAATCGTCCTTGGGTCCTGAGAGAAGACATCGCCGCAGCGATTGCTGGGATCGTTCTTTCCTGCTTGGTCTCTGAGGCAAAAAAGATGGGTACGCTCCTTATTCATATAAATTTATTTGTTAAAATCGTTTCTTTCTCGACGGCTGCGCTTTGAAATGAAAATTAAAAACCGATATACTTGTTTTTAGTGTTGTATGGCGCAATAATATTTTGGCATGGGTTCGAAATGAGATACTTTGAAAGCGTGGCGAGCGACCATGCCGTCGCGTACACTGCGGCCTTTCATTTCTAGCCTTGCCGGGCTGACACCGTCTCAATGTCTACTGCATGTCATAGTGTTTTAACCAGTACTGGACGAATTTGCCGGAATAAAATGCACTTCACGTAATGCAATAAAATTACACTTAGTAAATACCTTAGTAAAGTGCTACAGTAGCTGATATTACTGTCTCAAGTAGTTTGTCCATCTTATTCTGGTGATGGCTTACGCCGTCCGAAATCAGATAATTTGTTTGTAAACGTAAAAATGTAGTGTGCCGTTGTAATGCATGTTCTTATTCAAGAAATACGTTAAAATATTTACAGTAAGGAATCTAGTAGTTTTTTTTACTACGCTTTTCACCTCAAAATAATCACAGGCCACTTAACCAGTAGCTGCCCCTTAGGCCTTTTTCCATAGTTGGACACAGCATATTGTACGAAACTAACTTTAACCTGTTTATAGATACTTTTTTTGCTTGATTTATTTCGTACAATAGCAATTACACCACCAATAGCGTCTTGAGCCGATATGCTACCTAGCGTCCTAGGTTACCACCATTGGCTAGATTCCGTTGGTTTTTTATAAATTAACCCACGTCGCTAATATGTACCCCGATTCTAGTATTTGTGAGCGCGGTTTTTTTTTATTACCAAGTACTGATGCTGCTGCTTACCGTGGCGGTATAAGCTATTCAACGACTAAATTGGTACCTACTCCTTCCGTGTAGATTATAGCCTTGAAATCAGTTTGCCTATGTTTCTGAGTTGCATTAAATTGAGACATAAATAGCTGAATACACAGTGGCAAGAAATGGTTTTATACCTGTGAGCCTTGTCCCAGTTTACTGACTTTGGTCTTTCGACAGGCAAGTGTCGCGGTCTGCGTACAGCCAGAAAACTGCGTAACCACCGCCGTGAGCAGAAATGGCACGACAAGCAGTACAAGAAGGCTCACCTGGGCACTGCCCTCAAGGCTAATCCCTTCGGAGGAGCTTCCCATGCCAAGGGAATTGTCCTTGAGAAAGTGTAAGTAAACTCAGTTTTTTTGTACAGTACTCTTCATTGTAAGTGATCTGTTAGCCACTATAGTTAGTGGTTTATTTCGATGTGCCTTAGATTTTGAAATTGTCAACCATACTTAGAACTTAAATCCAGAAGTGGGTACAAAAAGCTAATATAATAATTTCATATGTTTTTAAATTAATTTTGTATTTGTTCTGTTAATTCAAAGCTGTCCTGCATCTCTTGATAATTAAATGTAGATGTTGATTTCCCACAGATGTTTAATGTTCTTTTTTCTTTGTAGAGGTGTTGAAGCTAAACAGCCAAATTCTGCTATCAGAAAATGTGTAAGAGTCCAGCTTATCAAGAATGGCAAGAAGATCACTGCCTTTGTTCCCAATGACGGCTGTCTGAACTTCATCGAGGTCAGTGCCGGGCTGCTTGCATGGTTGTATTTTTCTACCGTTTAAGATTGACACAAATCAAAGCAATTTCAGCGCATATTCTGGTTAGGATGTGGAAATTCTTTAATTGGATTAAAGTTAGTGGTTAGCATGGAGGTTTGAAGGATGTTTACAATCCACAGGCAGATTGGAATTAACCTAACCCATTGGCCCACGGGTGTCAAACTCCGGTCCTGGAGGGCCGGAACCCTACACATTTTTGGGTTTCCCCTCATTTGACACACCTGATTCAACTCCTTGTGCTAATTACCACACAACTCTTGAGCTGAATCATTTGTTGTGGAATAGGGAAAGAAGTAAGCTATACAGGACTCCGGCCCTCCAGGACTGGAGTTCGACACCCCTGCATTAGCCTGATCCCATGCTGTTGCTCACCAAATGCATGCCTGTCTCACTCTCCAGGAGAACGACGAGGTTCTGGTGGCAGGATTCGGTCGTAAGGGCCATGCCGTGGGTGACATTCCCGGTGTGCGCTTTAAGGTGGTCAAGGTGGCCAACGTGTCCCTCCTGGCCCTCTACAAAGGCAAGAAGGAGAGGCCCAGATCATAAAATGGACAGACCTGGAAGTCAATAAAACGCTTTACAACTCAGTTCATTGGATTTTTTTTTTGTGTGTCTGATCTGGACTGAAGCATAGCATGAGTCATATTGGATTCAGTTACCAATTCAGGTGGCGATCATTTAAGTGCATGCATTTTTCTGTTTTGGCTCTCAGAGTGTAGCGTGCTTGTGTAGCATTAGATGATGTCATTTTCTGAAATTTCATAGCAGTTTGATTGCTTAATGGCTTAACTTGATTTTGTAGCGTACCTCTGGATATACTGTCAGATTTAAGATTAGCCTTCAGTCTTTGCTTAGAACTACTAGACCACTGTAGATTGGCAGCGTGTGTGAAAGCCGGTTCATCTGAATGAAATGACAACCCATCACGAGGCACCCCTGGAAGCAGGGTCTTTTAGAGATGCCATTTTACTTCTGACATATGTCTTGGGACTGTGGGAAGAACTCAAAAGGGAGGAAGAAGGGATCTTTCCAAGCTTAAAGCCATGGAGGAGTAAGGATCTGATACAGATAAAGTGCTTCATTGATGTGGGTGCAGTGTACCAGTTAAAGACAAGTAATGAGCAAAAACTTTACTGCAGATGTTCACTGTAAACCAGAAACAATGCTGTCAGTCATAGGTTGCATAGCGAATGTTTGTCTAGCACATTTGTTTTATCCATTCAGAGAGCTGTAAATTTTACTGGTATAATCTAAGTAGGGAGCCCATCTTGAGGGTACACTAGTATGGCCTGTTCCATACTGTCAGTGCTTAAACACAATCCTACCTGCATCCCTATAAACCAGGGGTGTCAAATTCATTTTAGTGAATGGGCCACACTGAAACTGGTGTGGGCCACAAAATAATATTTGCTAGATTAGTAAAACATTATTAGAATTTGTTTTAGTTGTTTTAATTTGTTAAACTGACTTTTCATTTTTTTTCGTTTCAATATTAATGGTTTGTTTTCTCCCGGTAGAGCGATGTTAAATGAACAATTGCATTGACTATAAATCATAAACTATCAAATGAGCAGACTGAAATGCTTTATACAAAACATTTATACATTTATACAAATAATCAATCTCAAATACGCAACCAAAAATTTGAGACATTATGCTGAGTGATGCAAGATTAACAGTATGCTTAAAAAGAAAAGATAGTTCCAGTGAACAGAATTCATAGGGTGCCAAGTGTCAAGCGCTTGATTTCATGCTCAAAATACATTCTGTGCCACAAAAGACATTATTTAATAATGAAATCAAGTAACATCTTGCTGCATTTTGTCCACAGAAAGAAAAACATCAGTTTTCACATATTTTGTCCACAAAACCATAGACTTTACTTTATTTTGTGCACAGAAATCAAAAGGAATGTGTCATTTTGTGCACATAACTGATATCAGCACCTTACATTTTGTTCAGTAAATGCATTTTGTCAACTAAATAATTTCATTTTGTGTGTAGGGTTGCCACCTTTGATTTGTGGAAAAAGGACAGCAGCTCTGAGATTAGTCTCATCAGCCACCTTGAGCAGGGAAAGAATGGTGTAATACAATTAGTGACAGAC
>JAODKC010000130.1:7523590-7534141 GCA_026777985.1 Mormyrops attenuatus
ATGTTAACAGTGGTAAGAATCTTTATTGCCACTCTGACCTACAGCCGTGGCCAAAAGTTTTGAGAATGACAGAAATATAAATTTTCACAAAATCTGCTGCCTCCGTTTTTATTATGGCAATTTGCATATACTCCAGAAGGTTATGAAGAGTAACCAGATGAATTGCAATTAATTGCAACGTCCCTCTTTGCCATGAAAATGAACTTAATCGCAAAAATCCCATTTCCACTGCATTTCAGCCCTGCCACAAAAGGACCTACTGACATGTCAGTGATTCTCTTATTAACACAGGTGAGAGTGTTGACAAGGACAAGGCTGGAGATCACTCTGTCATGCTGATTGAGTTAGAATAGCAGACTGGATGCTTTAAAAGGAGGGTAGTGTTTGAAATCATTGTTCTGGTAACCATGGTTACCTGTAAGATAACATATGCAGTCATCACTGCACAAAAAGGGCTTCACAGGCAAGGATTTTGCTGCTACTAAGATTTCACTTAAATCAACCATTTATCGGATCATCAAGAACTTCAAGGAGAGAGGTTCAATTGCTGTGAAGAACGATTCAGGTCACCCAAGAAAGTCCAGCAAGCGCCAGGACCATCTCCTAAAGTTGATTCAGCTGCAGGATCAGGGCACCACCAGTGCAGAGCTTGCTCAGGAATGGCAGCAGGCAGGTGTGAGTGCATCTGCATGCACAGCGAGGTGAAGACTTTTGGAGGATGGTCTGGTGTCAAGAAGTGCAGCAAAGAAGCCACTTCTCTCCAAGAAAAACATCAGGGACAAACTGATATTCTGAAAAGGTACAGGGATGGACTGCTGAGGACTGGGGTAAAGTCATTTTCTCTGATGATCCCCTTTCCAATTGTTTGGGGCATTGGGAAAAAAGATTGTTTGGAGAAGAAAAGAAGAAAAGAATCCTGAGACCATTCATGTGTGGGGTTGCTTCTCGGCTAAGGGAGTGAGCTCACTCACACAGCCATGAATGAAGAATGGTACCAGAAATGCAATTTTTACTAGTAATAATATGAATTCAAGATATCTACAATGCAGTTCTTACTAGTAAAAATGATCATTTTACTAGTAAGAATTCATATTATAGAGCTTTATAATTCAGATTTTACTAGTCATATAGTCCCATTGATTTTCATTGTATTTTTGCCTCACATATCATAAATTAAATTTTCACTAGTAAAAAGTCATATTGTAGAGCTCTGTAACTGAATTCTTACTAGTAAGAACTTCAGTTGCAGATGTCTAATTACATTTCGATGAGTAAGAATTCCAGGCCTGCATATCCATAATTGAGTTTTTACTTGTAAAAATTTCATTGCAGATCTCTACAGTGTCTGAAATGAATTTTGGATATGTGTAATTTCAGATCTCTACAATGTAATTGTAGTGATTGGCAATTCATTTTTTGTAGTATGTATTTTAGTAGTATGGATTATGCGGATATGCGGGCCTGGAATTCTTACTTGTCGAAATGTAATTACAGATACCTACAGTGTTCTTACTAGTAAGAAAATTGTGGATATCTTGCTTTTTGTTTAGTAAGAATGTTATTTTTGCTCGTAAGAATTAAGTTATGACAAGTAAGCCTTTTTACTAATATTGCCATAGATGCAGTTGCACTCACTCTGGACTCCTTTGTCTGCTACTGTCCCCTTCTACGTTAAATATAGATTTTTTGCTTTAGCGAGTAAATATATGTATCTAATTATAATAATTATAATATATCATTATACATGCCTTTCATGACTAGGCAAAAGCCGAAATGTATTTCGTCCACGAAACCCTTATTTCAGTAAAGATATGCATTTCATTCGCAAAATGACTTTCATTGATTCACAAAATGCATTTTGTACACAAAATGAATTTATTTAGTCGACAAAATGCATTTCGTCTACAAAATGACTTTGTTTCATTCACGAAATGCATCTCATCCGCAAAATGAAATGATTTAGTTGACAAATTGCATGTATATTCAGCTTGAAAGCAATAGCCTATAACTGCATATTGGATTGGTAGAGGAGCTAAATATAGAAATTAAACATAATCACCGTTTGAGCGAAAAATGTGGATTTGTTGAGGTAATAAAATCATTCCGGTTAAGCAAACATCACTATCTGTCACGACAGTGGGGTGAAGCATGACCCAGAATGCAGGCTGATGCAGAGAAACCCCATGTCTGGAATATTTATTGAGTAGTTCAGGTATGACCAAAACAGGGACAGCAAGACAATGACAGAAATAAGGACTACACAGCTACGAGGAAGTTAAATACTATCACTAATAAGGCTAACAAGACACAGCTGGAAGCAATAAACATGGGGGCTGGAAAGAGAGGTAAGGTTCACAAGCATCGGGTAGGGCCCGTTTGAGGCCCATCCCGAGGGGAAACAGGAGGGAAGAACAGGTGAAGCGGGTCGGGATGTGACAGGACCTCCCCCCCCAAAGACGTGCCCTCCGGGCATGACGGATATGCCAGGGAAGTGGCCCCAGAGACTGGACAAGAGGGCAAACACCAGGGGGCACAACATGGGAGAACGAGAGCAGATGGAACACTAAATGGGCCGAATCGTAGAACACGAGACTCGAGAGAGACAAAGTGGGACCAGGCAATAGACTCACACACTCACATGATGGGCACAGGCAACACTACTAAGCACCGGACCAGGCAGGACATTGGACAATAGGACGGCATGGGTACCAGTCATAGTGATGTGGCAGGCATCAGCGAGGGTCCTGGAGATGAAGCACAAGGTGACGAGGTGGCGGCTTCAGGCAAGTGGGCTGGTGAGCAGGCCGGCGAGCAGGCAGGAGCCAACATGGCGGCGACAGCTACAGGCGAGTGCCATACAGCAGGGACTTCTGCAGGTGAACAAAGTACAGCTGGGGCACCAGCGGGAAGGCGATGGCTTTACTGGGGCCGGGAGCTTGCAAGAACAGGAGCAGGCAGGAGCCGATGCGGCGACAGGTGCAGGTGAGTGGCATGCACGGCACAGCAGGAATCTCAGGCACTGAACCAGGCACAGCAGAGACCTCGGGCAGCGAGCAAGGTGAAAGCAAGGCCGTGGTTGTCCCTGGGCAGGATGCTAGCGGAGCCGTGACTTTGTTCGAGTCTGACATTTGTGGAGCCACGGCTTCGTCTGGGTTTGACACTAATGGAGCCGTGGCTTCGGCTGGGCTCGATGCTAGCGGCGCCATGGCGGCCTCACCATGGATAGATTCTCCTGGAACAGCAGCAGCGGCGGAAGTCTCACCTGCACCAATGACCAAGCACAGGAGTGGGTCAGTCTTTACGGAGCTGAATGCAGGCAGAACAGGCAAAGCAGCTTCTTCAGGACCGAGCGCGAGCAAAGCGGCAGAGAGCTCATTTGGACCGTGGAATGGTTTACCAGCCTATGTTTGGGATGCCGATTCAGTCTCAGTATTTAAATCTCAACTGAAGACCTATTACAGGCCAACGTGGATAATGGACTCATTGGTGGACTTTGTTTTGATCCTTAACCACAGCTTATACCTAGCTTTTAGCAAGCATGTCCACTCTTTCTGTTTTCAGTAATGTTAGTATGCCCAAGGGTGTTGGGAGGCCAGTTGACCTTGGACCCTCAGAGGTTTTTTTTCTCCTTACTTGGGAATTTTTGGTTCCTCTCCTCCGTTGTCATCTGGCTTTCTTCATTTAATTTCTTTCCTTCCTTTTTCCCGTTCTGTATTACTCTCTCTAATGATGTTTAATGTATCACAACACATCCATGTAAAGCGCCTTGGGATGACTCTGTTGTGAAAGGTGCTATATAAAAATAAATTGAATTAAATTGAATTAATAAAAAATGTCGGCTGTAGTTTCAAGCTAAATGTAAATGATTTCTTAATGGTAAAACACACTTTTGCGAAACATTTATAATCGTCTTTTATTGATGTGAACTCCTGCTGCTGCAATAACGGTGAACTTGATACTTATGGGGTACCCTGAAACTGCATCATCATGATTGCGTCATTGAGCAAACAGCTTAGCAATAGTCACAGGGGGAAGGAATTTGGACAGCGGAAGAGATATTGCATGACACACACCCTACAAGAATGGAATGTGGGATTTTCGAGTTCAATTTGTCGATATTCATAATCTCTTGCGGTCCAGATCAGAACTTTAATCGGGCCGGTTCCAGCCTGTGGAGTTGTTTGTTTGACACCCCTGCTTTAAACCAAGGGCACCATCCAGAGCTCCTTTCTCTTTGAATACACCAGCTTCAATAAGTGGGGAATCAAAACGGTAACATTAAACTAAATTGTGGGCGGTTAGCTCAACCCATTCCAAACCAAGTCCTGAAAGTTTTGGGTTCAAGTCCCATAGGTGGCAGAGTGATCAACCCTGTGGGCGCTCAAGGTCATCAAGCCCTATTGCTCCTGGAACGTTGGCAGATCCTGCTCTCTAAACCCAGACTCTCCTCAGCTGTAAGCTGTTAAATAAATGTTAGGTAAGCTTGTAAGTAAGTGTGACCCACATCTATCTCACTCCATTCAGAGTCTCATTATGCATGACTGCATCCATTATGCATAAAATAACTCATGCAGAAAGTTGCTAATGTCTTCATCAATATTCATTTATGTCCAGTCACCATTTATGAATGGAGAGTTACAGTGATCCAGGGCTTAGAGCTCGCACGAGTCACACAATGCCCTGATTGTGATGCCAGTCCACTGCATACTGCATACTTGCGGTCACTCCTGTGGTGGTGCCTCTAAGATAAATTCACAGCAGATCATTTCAGCCTTGCAGGATGTCTTTGGTATGTAACAGAGCCCATGAAATCCCATAGGAACTTCTCACATTCAGAAACGGGCCACATCCAAAAAACTCTCACAGAGGAAATGTTAACTTAACGTGAAGGTATGGTTATAGCCATGTATAAAAGTATAGATGACAGTATATTGTCTTTAGATATGAAATGAGAGGACTATGTCTCACATGGTCCTGAGGGTATGGGCAGGGTCGTGTATAATAGATTATAGCATTTTAAGCTGAAAGTCTCATTCACGTGAAGTTTCCCTGTTGTCAAGTGGCCACGTCCTCATTTAAGAATTTCAGACCACGTCAGTCTTGATCCTGAAGTCGTCTGAACATTTTATCCAGTTCTCTCAATAACAGGAGCAGCAAGATCAGAACTTAAATCTCTCTCCCTCTGACACCAAGAACAAAGACCTTCATGCATTTAATGATATATATATATACACACACACACACACACACATATGTATGGAGAACATAAAGTTAATGAACGGATTAGCGGATTTATCAGCTCAGACAGTCACTGGTCTTGCTTCCTTTGATGTCAGAGTAAGTCTTATTTATTTTAGGAGTCTTATTCCTTCCAGTGTCTTTGCTGTAATTACCTGATCGGATCTGAAACTGTTGTATTTTTACACTTGTTTTGTAGGAACCTAGTCATCATGGTGCTTTGATTTGAGGAGCTCTTCACCAGTACAGGGTCATTTAGGGCCTAGAGCCTATCCCAGGCAGCATAGGGCCCAAGACAGGGGACATCCTGGATAGGACAGCAGTCCATAATGGGGCACAGACATGCCCACACTGACACAATGGGGCTAAATGGGGGGCAGTGGGCTAAGCCTCTGCATTTGTGATCAGAAGGTCACTGGTTCCAACCCAACCTTGACATATCTACAGGTCCTTGAGCAAGGGTCTTAACCCCCAGCTGCCTAGGCACTACTGTGGGCCAAACTGGGGGAGGCTTAAAGAGGATTGCCCCACAGGGATCAATTATGAATAACTGCCAGAGGAAAGAGTACCTGAAGGAAACCTGCATAAATCTCCCCCAAACCAGGGTTTCTCTGTTCACACACATACAGCATACACACATATACATTGCCCTGCATTACTTTGCAAGTAGAAGCATGACAACGAAACTGAAATACTGGCCAAACTGGTGTTTCAGGTTTCATGCATACATATGTGCGACCTGGTGGCCAGTCTTCACTGATTGCATATCCATCAGTAAGCAGAGTGTGAAGGTTGAATTAGCAGAGCAATGGAACAGCTGCCCATAAAATATTGCAATCTACACAGCATAATGGGAGACATATCAGTTAAAAAGTGGACAAATTGTTGGTGTGTGTCTTGCTGGCACATCTGTGAAGTCTTTGTGGTGTATCAAGATGGTATCCAGGGTAATGTCGGCACACCGCATCCAACAAGAGTAACTGGACGCAAGGGATCCAAAAAAAACATCAAACCACAGCTGCCCAGCTCACTGCAGAATGAATTGCACACCTAGACTCTCCTGTTTCCACCAAAACTGTTTGTTGGGTGCTCCAAAAGGTCAATATTCATGGCTGCGCTGCTACAGCCAAACCTGTGATGACTTGTGCCAATGCCAAACAATCAGTTTTAAGGGTGCCAACAGGGCAGATCTTGGGCTGTGGACAATGTGAAACATGTATTGTTCTCTGACGAGTCCACCTTCACTGCCTTTCCCGCATCTGGGAGAGTTACGGTGTGGAGAACCTGGACTGTTGCATACCCAGAATGCAGCACAAAGGTGGATCAGTGATGTTTCGGCTGCAATTTCACGGCATGCCTTAGGCATTACGGGTGGAGTGGTGGCTCTGAGGCTAGGGATCTCTGCCAGCAACTGGAAGGGTGCTGGTTCAAATCCTGTGAATACCTGGAGTGATTCTACTCTGTTGGGCCCTTGAGCAAGGTCCTTAACCGGCAATTGCTTCATCCTGAGTAAGACGTTAATCTACATCCAGCCCTGTAAGGAGGTCCTCCAACTTACAGGGAAAAACTTGGGGGTTGGTGGTAGGATTGGCACTCCAGCCACTGGAAAAAAACTCACACTGTTCCATTGGACCAGTGTGGTGCTGAGGTATCACCCGCCACATAGCTGCACTCAGGTTCTCATCCCTGAGTTGGTTTATCGTGTGGTGGGTGTGGCAACGCACTGCAGTCAGTGCATTCTCCTTACTGCCTCCTAGGCCTACGTACTTTTTCTAGATGGACACATGACTGCCAATGACTACTGAACCATTCTGGAAGACCATGTTCACCTAGTGGTTTAAAAGTTGTATCCTGAAGGTGGTGTTGTGTATCAGGATGATAATGCACCAATACACACAGCAAGACTGCTGAGAGTGGTTTCATGAACATCAAAGTGAAGTTGAACATCTCCCATGGCCTTCAAAGTCATCAGATCTGAATTTTATTGAGCCACTTTGGGGTGTTTTGGAGGAGCAAGTCAGGAAACATTTTCCTCCACCAGCATCACATAGTGACTTAGCCACTGTCTGCAAGAGGAATGGCTCAAAATCCATCAGGCCACAGTGCAGGACTTGTATCTGTCATTCTCAAGATGAACTGATGCTGTATTGGCTGCAACAGGAGGCCCTAGACCATACTAATAAATTGTCTAAAACCAGGTGTTTCCGTTTGATTGTCAAACCCCTGTAAATTACCTGCACTCTTACAGGAGCAAATGAAAATGTTTTATACTGGCAGGAGCCACTGAAAGTATTGCCAATCCAAACCCCCCACTGTCCCCTGTGATGCTGGGGGTGTCAAGAAGGAGGTTAAAGCTTTGAGGAGAGGAGGAATTCCAGGTAAGAGCAGAAGCAGATTCAGTCCCATGCTATAGCTGTCACACCCAAAGGGGTGGGGCAGCACGGCGGAGAACAATCAGCCGCTTCAAATCAGTCTCCTATTTAAGGCGAGACCGCGCAGAAAGCATTGCGAAGTATTGTTGCCATGTACCGGACCTTTACTGAGCGCTCACCTATCTCTTGTCTCCTCTCCCCTCCTTGTCTGTATCATCGTTCCCTGCCGTCTCACCTGGCCTGCCTTCCTGCCCTTTCCTGCTCGCCCGGCCTTCATCCTTGTTCCTGCTTGCCTCGCCTGCCCTGTCTGCCATCTCGACCCTGCCTGCCCGCTCCACTTGTCTTGCCCGGTCCATCCCCTCGTCTCCTCGTCCTGTCCCTCTCTGTAGGACTGATCTCCCCGGTTTTGACCCTTCCGCTCTCGACCTGACTACTCCTCCGGATTTCCCCTTTGGCTTTGTTCATTCTCGGCTGTATCAGTCTCATTAAACCGGTCTCCTGCATTTTGGGGTCTGCCTCCTTCCTTGATCGAAGTTGTGACAGTAGCACCTTCAGCCACCCTGATGCCCTCTGGCCAACCACTCTTTGCCTCCTCGGTCCGTTCATTCATTACATCCAGCGGGTCAAATTTATCCACAGTTAATACCCCTCCCCCGGAACACCTCTTTCATTCCATTGATTTCTGACCAGTGGCTCCCTCAAGGGCAAAATCTAAACCTAGGACCAAAGCACTCACCCTGCATTCTGCATTTGAGCTGCATTAAGCCGAACAACGTCCGCACAGCAAAATAATGACTAAGGCTTTCTGAAGGATGACTGTGACGCATCAAGGAAAATGAGAGGGACGAGATTAAAATGTAGTTTAGATATGAGAGCTGAGCTGGATTAGTGCAGGGATTATTTCATCACCCTGAATAACATCTGGTTTTCATCTTCCAAGAGTTCAGTACTTTCAAAGTTCTACAAATGAGACAGGTGTAGTGTTCCGTCGTTCATTAATATATTTATTATTCAAATCATTAGAAGTCCGGGAAAATGGACAAATAGAGCAAAGACAATGGATTTTGATATTCTTAAATATAAATCAATGTATTCATATTTTTAGTTCATAAGATTACATCTTGCTTTGTGCTATTTGACTATGGCTGTGGATTACATTGCTATAAATCATAATTAAATAAATCTTAATTTACAGTGTCTGGGTGAATTCCCTACAAAAAAATCTATGACAATAAAGAAAAAGATTATTGAAAATATTGAATACACTAGTACTTCCAGGCCTGAATAAATGGACTTACACTTCATGCCTACAGCCAGCCAGATAGGCCGTCCCACCACCCTGCTGAACTTACGGGGCTCCTTGCCAGCAGCGGTGCTGGATGTTATACCATGGATGTTATGCGCATTTACTTCAGCCTCTGCTCACGGGGAAAATATAGCATATGACGTATTCGCTATTTCTGATCCAGCTACAAGCTCTTTGTTTCCCTCTAGTGTCTAAGTCAAGCACCACTACCAATATATTTCATTGAATGATGTACTTATGCTCAGAGGCTAGTTTTTTTAAATATACTCGCCCACTACCGGGTAGGAAACGCTTTTACCCAGAGAATAGCAAGAAAACGTTCCTCATTGTGACTGATCCATGATACTTCTATATCTAGCTATTCCCCTCCAGCATCTTTCATTAATGAATTGTTTTGCTCTCAGACCTACTACTATCTGGATCTTTTTTGCTTATCGCCACCCTATCACCTGTAGACTCCAGGCACCATACTCCTTGAAAATACCAGAATGTTGGCTGTTTCTAAGGTCCCGGAACCACCACGTTTAGCACCAGCAATCCCAAAAACACTGAAAATAACTTAGATCATGGATGTTGCCCATTCTTATAGCTTTGTCGAAATGTAACTGAACCTCTTGCCCCTGTCAGCGTGCTGCCACATCATTGTTTGTAGGACCAGTAGACAGGCTGACACTTAAACGACTATATAATACCCTGCAACTATGCCTGCTTTTGTTTTTTTTTTAAATATATATAATTTGTTTCAACAGCCATTCATATTTTACAAGACAGTTAACTTTTTAATGGTAATGACATTTATATTTCTTATTGGCAGGATTGCCAACTTTGGTCAGCTGGCTGGAGTGAGATTTTTAATTCTAGACAAGTCTGCACACTCATATACATGTAGATAACAGTTTCATTACCTTGTAAATACCGTGATGCTTTTGATGCAGCTAATTTTAGGTTTATACTGGAATAATACAGATTTACTGTAAGACTTCTTGCGTGATGTTGAGAGTCTGAAACCGTGAGTGTCACACCAGATGCATGAGAGCTGGCAACCCTAGGCCTGTAATGGATAAGATATAATTATTATAGCTCACGTAGCTGTTTACTGTCATGTCCTGCCCTGTCTGACACTCCTGTTTCCTTCCTGGTGTGGCCCTAAGGAGCCACGCCTGCTAATGGTTTGTCTCACCTCTCGTTTCAGCCCTTGTGTGGATCACTCCAGCTGCCCCTCATTTGCTCCCTCATTAGTCCTGTGTAAGAGTGCAGCTACTTTCTGCAAAATAATTAGGTTATCTTAAACGTTTGCTTCACCTTCATAGAGGCGAAGAACCTTCACCACGGAAGCACACTTGAACTCCTGCTGGACATTCCATGTCTGTTTGGTTGCCAGTGGTGTGGAGGGCAGACAGAACCAGCCAGAGGGGTCAGACTTGGGTGTAGGCACTATCCCATGACCAGATATTTATAGTCAGCTGATACTAAAAGTAGCTCTCTATATGGAGAAACTGTTAGCTGGGGGGGGGGGGGGGGGGGGGGCGGCGCGGGGGGGGGGGGGGGGGGGGGGGGGGTGGGGGTGTTGGGGTGGAAAAAAAAAGAGAAAAAAACAACAAAAAGAAAAACAAGGCAGAGGAGGTAAATTAGAAT
>JAODKC010000130.1:7537600-7567004 GCA_026777985.1 Mormyrops attenuatus
ATACCTGGATCATGTCCCCCCTTAGTCTCCTTTGCTCGAGGCTAAACAGATTCAGCTCAGCTAACCTCTCCTCATAATACATTCCTCTAAGACCAGGAATCATTCCTGTAGCCCTACGTTGCACCCTTTCCAAACTTTTCACAGACTTTTTAACTGTGCGTGATGTTCCCTGTTGTGCATTTGGACAGTTACAGATGCTGCAGATGTTTACGCTGATGTTGGTCTTCCTGCACCGCAGCTATTAAGAACAATCAGTATGACATGGCTTCGCTCCTGATCCGCTTCAATGCCAATGTGAACCAGGAGGGGGCGCACCGCAGGAAGCCGCTCCATGAGGCTGCCCGCCTTGGAGCCACCAACTTTGTGGATCTGCTGCTGCAGTCCGGTGCTGACCCTGACCCACGCAGTGAATATGGACTCACACCACTCGCATTGGCAGCCCAGTATGGACACTATGAGATTGTTCAGATCCTTGTTCAGAAAGGTAGTAGTGGATTTTTCCCGTTCATGTCCTGCCTTTGATTTAATTGTTCCGGATTAGTTAGGTAATTTAATTAAGTCAGTCATATTGATACATCAACTAATTTTTCCAGAATGACCTATTCAGTAGGGGCTCAGTAAGCCTGGAGTCTATCACCGGAAGCACAGGGCAGACACCCTTATTTAATAAGATCATTCGTTTTTATGCTTGGCAATGCAGTTTTCATAGTGAACATTGCCTTTCTTTAACAGATGTGTTTATCCAAAGCGATGTACATTTGAGAAAGCAGGGTCAGACAGTCTCTGGAGCAACTGGGGGTATTTGGTGTTGCTCAGGGGCCCAACAGTGAAATCACTTGGGGATTTGAACCAGCAACCTTCTAGTCACAGAGTTCTAACCCACAGGACCAAAAATGTATTTTTTTTTTAATGAAAATTGCTCCTGAATGCGGGTAATATAATTAAACAATAATATGGTTTGGAGACAGCAGGCAAGTGCAGCCATTTGGGAGGTGTGATTCCAATGTGGGACATTTGTGTATCTGGAACATTCTGCCGTCAGTAAACTGCAGCCTCTCCCAGGTGCCGACGTAGACTCCCAGGCCATGGACTCAGCCACCATCCTGTTTGAAGCCGCCGCCTCTGGGAATCCCGACATCATCTCCTTACTGCTCGAGTACGGCGCTGATGCTAATGTCCCCAAACACACAGGTCACCTTCCGATCCACCGCGTGGCGCACCGTGGGCACCTCCTGTGAGTGGCACTGCTTTCTCGCAAAACTAGCATTCCATTTTGGATTGTTGCTTCTCTGGATCCTTCATCCATTTATAAAGCTTGATATTGTTGACAAAGCAGATGAAGTTGAATGAAGTAACGTTACTTGCTTGGGGGGTAGTTTGTGGTTCGGTGGGTTAGGCCCCCGTGCTTCTGATAGGAAAGTATAAATCCTGTGCTCTAGGGGCTATAGGGGCTGATTCTGACCTCTGACCCCCAAAGCTTACCTCTAATATATATATATATACTGTGTGTGTATATACTATATAGACAAAATACTATATAGACATTAGTATTTTGTATTGGGACACACCTCTTAATCATTGAATTCAGAAGTTTCATTCAGACAGACCAGTCATGTAGTCTGGTTTACAAACATTTGTAAAAGAATGGGTCGTTTTGTAAAAGAATGAGCTCAGTGAGGTCAAGCATGGTACTATCATAGGAGAACACCTTTGCAATAAGTCAGTTTGTGAAATTTCCTCCCTGCTAGATATTCCACAGTCAACTGTAAATTGTATTATTGAAAAGTGGAAGTGTTTAGGAACAAGAGATACTCCGCCACAAAGTGGCAGACCATGATCAGTAACAGAGCAGGGTCGTCGCGTGCTGGGGCGCATACTGTGTAAAACTTATCACTGGAGAGTTCCAAACTCCCTCTGGCATTTACCCCCAGCACAAAATCTGTGCACAGGGAGCTTCATGGAATGGGCTTCTATGGTCAAGCAGCTGCATGCAAGCCTCACATCACCAAGTGCAATGCCAAGTGTCGGTTGGTATGGTGTAAAGCACACCACCACTGGACTCTGGAGCAGTGGAAACATGTTTTGTGGAGTGACGAATTATGCTTCCCTGTCTGACCAGTCTGATGAGTCTGTGATTGGCAGATGCCAGGAGAACGTTACCTGCCTGACTGCATTGTGCCAACTGTAAAGTTTGGTGGAGGAGGGATAATTGTATGGGGTTGTTTTTCAGGGGATGGGCTAGGCCCCTTAGTTCCAGTGAAGGGAATTCTTATTGCTTCAGCATGCCAAGACATTTCGGACAATTCTATTCTTTCAACTTTGTGGGAACAGTTTGGGGAAGGCCCTTTTCTGTTCCAGCATGACTGTGCCCCAGTGCATAAAGCAAGGCCCATAAAGATATGGTTAGGTGAGTTTAGTGTGGAAGAATTTGACTGGCCTGCACAGAGCCCTGACCTGAACCCCATCAAACACCTTTGGGATGAACTAGAACGGAGATTGCAAGCCAGGCCTTTATGTCCAACATCAGTGCCTGACCTCAGAAATGCTCTTCTGGATGAATGGGCAAAATTTCCACAGACACTTCAAAATCTTGTGGAAAGCCTTCCCAAATGAGTGACGGCTGTCACAGCTGCAAAGGGAAGGACCAGCTCTATACTGATGCCTATGTATTCAGAATGGGACGTCATAAAAGTTCCTGTAGGTTTAATGGCCAGGTGTCCCAACACTTTTGTCTATATTGTGTGTGTGTGTGTGTGCGTGTTTGTGTGTTAAAAAAGGAGAGCAAGATTGGATGTGGAAAAAAATACCGGTGTACAAATGGCAAATAAATCTTAATTCCATATGAAGTCCATTTTTAGCTGATTCTACTGCTTAGTGTTACAACTCACTAGTTAACCTACAATACGATATTTGTAGAAGGGCTTCTGAAGATCTAAACCAGCCCCCTTGGATCACATGTCTTTAAATTCTCCGGTCTCTGTTCACTAGCTTCTGGCTAGGCTTCCCCTGCCTTGGCCTATAGACCATCACTCTCTCTCTCCCAAATACACCAGGGCCCTGGACCGTCTGATCCCCGTTACCACACGAGACGCGGTGAAGGAAAGCGGGATGAGTCCGCTACACTCTGCAGTGGCTGGCGGGCACCCACAGTGCCTGGAGATGCTGCTCAAAGCGGGCTATGATGTCAACTTCATGCTGCACCCACGTGTGAGGCGTAACTATGACGATGAGCGCCGCTCAGCCCTCTTCTTTGCTGTCTCCAACGATGACCTACGCTCCACACGGCTGCTCCTGGAGGCTGGTGCCATGCCCAACCAGGACCCTGTCAAGTGCCTGCAGGTGGCGCTGCGGCTTGGCAACTACGAGCTCATCAACCTCCTGCTGCGTTATGGTGCCAATGTCAACTACTACTCACGCATCAATGCCATGCACTTTCCCTCCGCCCTGCAATATGCCCTCAAGGATGAGGTCATGCTCCGCATGCTGCTCAACTATGGCTATGATGCCCAGCGCTGCTTCGACTGCCCCTACGGCCAGGGCTCTCACGTGCCCCATGACTACGAGGGTTGGACCCCCTCGGTCATTAAGGACACCATGGTAGGGCAGGAGTCTCCATATGTTCATTATCCTGGGCAACTCAGCTTTACTCATTAAGAAGCCTTAAGAACTCTTGCTGGCTACAGGCCATAATTCAGAATCTGATGTATATGGTAAGATCAAGCTCTCATATGTGAATGCCTGTTGCTGGGTTAAAACATCCCCAGTGACACACTGATCAAAGTGAAGTGCATATGGGAGAGGGAATTTGAGTTTATTAGTTGTCTTTGGAGAGGTGGCCCTTCTGGGTGATGGCAGGGTTCCTCTCCCTTTCGTCGCTCTATCAAAGCACATACTGTTGACCGGAGGCTTATGATCTGTAAAGCAAGAAAAAACAGGTAGCACTAGCTCACACATGAGAGAAGGTATGTAGTTTGTGCTCGCCCCTTCTGAGCAGGTCTGGGTACAGTGCAGCGAGGGAACGTGGGATTAGTTGGTCATTCCAAATGAGTTGAAAAAAACCTCCTATCGAGCTCTGACAAAGGGCCTATGTGTCACCATTGCTTTCTCCACAGTTCTGTGAAGTCATTACAGTCTTCTGGCTGAGGGACATCTCCGGACTTGTGGTGCGCATCCTCTTGGACTATGTTGACCATGTCCAGTTCTGCTCTAAGCTGAAAGCTGCCCTGATGGAACAGAAGCAATGGCCGGACATATGCAGGATTCAAGGTGAGCTGGAGAGCTGCTGGACATAGATAGATAGACCCTTCTTGTACACTGGCTCCATGTTATTCCTCCACTCAAGTCTGTTGTCTATGTGCACCTCAAGGTACTTATAGGTTTTCACCATCTGGAGTAACAGGGGACAATGGGGGCTTGACCTTCACCACAATCCCCTTCATCTTAATAACAAAGAAGATGAACCCAGGTTGCAAGAACGGGAATCTTGCATGATAGTACTACACTATCTACACTTTAGGATGGTCAGAGAACTCCAGAGGGCTGTAGACTATCAGTCTACTAAACTTGGGAAAAACACTAAAATCCCACAAAGGGTCTCTGCAGTTATATTTTTCATATAAGGTACTTTATTTATTTGCACAAGTGTGAGATTTTGGCTCAAAGAGCACGGTTAGTCAGCATTCAGCACCCCTAGAGCAGTTACTGTAGGGTTAAGGGCATCACTCAAGTGAAAAAGAATTATATGATTTTTCTGTTGGGCACAAGATACAAACCCATGACCTTCCAAACAAGGTCATACATCTAGAACCCACTGAACTACACCATAATCGTTCTAGAACAATGTTTCCCACCCCGATCCTTGAGGACCCCCAGACAGTCCACGTCTTTGCTCCCTCCCAGCTCCATATCAGGCGGGGGGGGGGGGGTAAATAATGTGGACCGGCTGGGGGTCACCAAGGATAGGGTTGAGAAACACTGTTTCAGAACACTTGCTACCACAGCAGCATGATGACAGACGCCCATCGTGAAGCGCACAGGCAGCATGGAGTGTCTCGACTGCAGTGCTGAAGCGCGGGTGTCTCACCTTGCAGAAAACACACGCTGTCTCAAGCACCTGTGCCGCCTGAAGATCCGAGACTGCCTGGGAAAGCTGCGGCTGAGGGCACCCATTTTCATGAACTTCCTGCCTCTGCCCAAGAGCCTCAAGGACTATATCCAGTACCGGGAGTACGACCTCTATGG
This sequence comes from Mormyrops attenuatus, assembly GCA_026777985.1. Taxonomy (NCBI): domain Eukaryota; kingdom Metazoa; phylum Chordata; class Actinopteri; order Osteoglossiformes; family Mormyridae; genus Mormyrops; species Mormyrops attenuatus. The sequence goes on from JAODKC010000130.1 coordinate 7,542,842, forward strand.
CCTGGGCACTCTGAAGGATCCAAGGTGATGAGGGAGCTTGCCTGATCGCCCAATCTGACTCCCCTGCATGTCTATGGGAAGGTGGGTTATACCCACTTCCTTCACTGCTGCCAGTATCAAACAACTGAAGGTGACTGAGGACACGCCCGTCAAAGTTCATCTGTTCAAAGCCTCCCAAACACTTTATGTTAGCATTGGAAACGAGATTTGAAGTCTTGTAGGAAGCCAACACTCTGTTCATTCTGTGAGCATCTGAACAGTTACAGAATATTTAGCACTTTAACGTACGTGTAGCCATGAGATGCTGCTAGTCCTTCAGGCCAAAGTCCTAGGCTGCCATTTTTGTTACTACTCATTTGCTTTATTTAGAAAAGACAACTAACATATTCAATTTGCATCACTTTAACATAATACATTAGGTGCAGGCCATTTAATATCATTCAGTGTAATTTTATACATCATCTCATTACATTTTATGTACTTTAAATTTAGGCATGCAATACACTAATTAGGCAAGAGACACTCATTTGTTTTCAGGCCAGACATATGTAGAAATGTATCAGTTTTATTTAACAGAAGTTGTGTACTGTTTCAAACTAATAAATAATTCCAATTCCAATGAAATCCCATGTCCTTATTGCTCTGTTCCATTTCCTGTTATCCATGGAAGATAAACCACAGACCCTTTTAAGAGAATAAACAATAAAATTCTTTGTAATACTGTGCTTAGTTCTATCAGCAGCATCAAACATAAGGTGATATATCTGTCTAAATGACGGTATGAACCCATGTAAATAACATAGAAATGTAATTGCTAGGTACTTGTTTTTTATTTAAAAATGAAAGTAACTATTATTTGTCCAACTATCAAAATATATATATATATATATTAAACACATTAGATGTTATTGGAGGTGTACTGCTTTGGTACAAAATTCAACTATCGTCGCTAAATCATTTTTAAATGTGTTCCTAATTATCATCATTAGGTGCCCTCAAGTCGGTGTTGACTCCTGGTGACCATATAGATGGGGTTCCTCCAGAGAGTCCAGAACATTCTGTCTTCTGTCTTGGTGTTTAGGCACCAAAGTTCAAAACCATTGATCCCTTTCTTTTCTTGTTTCTTCTTTATCCAGTTGTCATCCACTTTGACTTCTTTGACTCATTTTGCCCAATCTTTTCTCTTCTTGAACAATTTCTTTGAATTCCATCCACAGTTCCTTTGACTCTCTATTAAATGGGTCCAGTACTATAAATTGATTTCTAATGTCTTTTTTGAAAATAGTGAATATATTCTGCAGCTCAGTTCCTGAATGTCTTGTGGCCTTGTGTTTCCTTTTCAGCTTCACTTCGAGCTTGCACATGAATAGTTCATCATCTATTATACAATATGGTCCAGGTCACTTCTTTGTTATTTGAATTGAGGTCTTCCATTGTCTGGTACTGAACGTTATTTCATTTCTGTGAAATCCATCTGGTGACGCAACGCATTGGCAATAAAGAAGTTGTCGGATTCACAAAAGCTTATTAATCACTTCATTTCTGTTCTCTAGCTAACTGTATTGATAAAACAGCTTCGGATGACTGTAAAGAATTTCGTGTTACCTCAGATTATTGTATGCAAATTAACGTAGGCGTCTATTTCATTTAAATTAGCACCACCACGTCCCAACCTCCATTAATCCGATACGACGTGACATGTGATAGAATGGAGATCATTTAAGAGCCAAAATGGATTCAGTTTCCTTTCTTTAAATGACATATGTTTAGACTAATCGTATGTCTGAAATAGACCACGAACGTCTAATTTTCTCCAATCACAAGCAAGCAGGCGGGACATCCGTATGTTGGGAAGGGCTGGGTTGTGGTGTTGTGGATCCGTGGGAGCTGTTGCATTCTGTAATTATCGGTCATTGTTATTGTATTGTTTTAATTTTGTGGCTACGTTTGCTAGCTGGCGATCTTGAAGGACATGCCTGGCATTGACAAATTACCAATAGAGGAGACATTGGAAGACAGTCCTCAGGTATTTTATGGGCGTTTTGTTTGTTGCTAACTGCTTAACTGCACACAGCCGCTCTTTGTGCCCTGCACCCGTAGACTTTAGCTTATCAGCTAACATAACGTGTCACACCTACCCTTTATTCCGTTTGCTTCGACCAGGCACTTGTCTGCAGGTTAAAAACAGGTCAACTGGTCGGTAACTGGCATAAGTGGCCAGGCTAGACCCTTCGTTCCAGTGTTATTCTCGGGCAAGACTAAATCCTATCAGCGCGCCCACAGAATGCTACCTTTCTTGTCAAATCGCCTTTGTGTTTACTTTCTGCAAGCCACATAGGTCTTATTCTTCTTTGTTACAAAGTGTATTTTTACGGCTATTATTATGTAAGAGCTGAACCATAGACGTAGTGAGAAATCACTCCGTCGCGTTATTGTCCAAAATGATGTGTTTAACTGGTTGTCAGCTCGATCCGAGATGCGAAGCAGTCTCCTCGGTTTGTTTCGGGCTTTTCCGTTTGTTTTATGCAGTCGTGCGCATCTGCATTATTTCTAACTTTCGGCAAGGATATCTCTGAACTGACAATGACAACTGTATGTACTCTGCGTGGAGATATGAGGTGTGGTATTTGTACAGTGTAATAGCCACGTTCATGGTTACACCGAGATTACAGTACCCTGTGTTTTGTAGAAAGGTCGCATCAATGATTTGGAGATTTGTAAATATAACATGAAGTATATATCCCTGTCTTTCTTCTGCAGCATCTAACGGAGTTCATAGAACACTTTGCATTGCAGACCAGGCTTATCAGTTCCAAATTTGTCCATTATGGCTTTGATTAACTGTGTTTTGGCTTTACTTCAGAATTCCCTTCAGCAGAAATGGTAGGCTGTTACTGCTGCTTTTTATATTTAAATAAATGCTTTTTATGTTAGAGATTTAATGCAGTGTCGAACAAATCCAAGAAAAATGCTTGTCAGCCTGTCTGGTATGTCCAGTTGTCTGTAGGAGAAATGATTCCCTGATTTTATCAATTGCATTTTTGATTCACGTTTTAATTAATTGTTCCTGTTCTCGGGAAATCACAAGACAGGCAGATATGCAGACAGAATCTTTTTGTAAACCTCTGCTAAGAATTCTCAGATGACTGCAATGTTGCAGATTAGTAATTAAACTACTTGTGGTTTTTTCAATTTAAATTTGAGGTCTAGGGTTTTTTTTGTGAACCTTTAAATATTTGGCATCTAAAGCTATAGATAAGGGAGATTCTGTTAGATCACTTTATTAGCTAATGAAAAGAAGTACCACAGTGACTGTTCTATTTGAGGAAGGGTCCACATCACTTCAGTGCAAAGTTAAATTTAGGCCATTGCTAAAGAGCTGAGCCCTTTGACAACCTGGCTCTAATCTGGAGGAAGTGAGTGAAATGGGGAATAAGGAGGTAGAGACTTTGGAGGGAGGAGGGAGTTTACTTTGGTACTTGCTGGCTGGTGGAGGACCTTAGGGTACAACAGATAGTCAATGATTGGGATGTAATCCTGTGGTCTTGGGCACCATGTTGCTACATGAATATCTCCCTGAATGTTTTTTTTTCCTTTCATGGATGTCTCGGTCCTCTCCTCTCCAGACGCGCTCTTTGCTGGGTGTCTTTGAGGAGGATGCGGCGGCCATCTCCAGCTACACACACCAGCTCTTCCAGGCCATGCAGAGGATCTATGATGCACAGGTGAGTGAGAAGCCCCTTTTGGTTCCTGAAAGAGTGTGCAGCTTGTTAGCTTATCACTAGTCCAGGAAGTGAAAGTGATAAAAATATGACTTTTTTATTTAAAGGTTGGATGCTGTCAATGTCTGTAGTGGGAAGACCTTTTTGATCCATGACCAGAATGTCCTCAATAATGGTTTCATTCTCTGCTTTTCAGAATGAGCTCAGTGCAGCCACCCACCTAACATCCAAACTGCTGAAGGACTACGAGAAACGGGTAATAATTATGGTATTTGACAGTGTGACTCAGTGTTAATTATCTTTTTAAAATGCTGTGAATTACTGTCTTGTCATTAACGCTTATTTTCTGTGCCTGCTGCCGTTTGCCCAGGTTAAGTTTCTATCTGTGTAATTTAATTTAAGTGTCTTGGGTGTGCGTCTTGTTTTTGCAGCGTTTTCCCCTGGGGGGCGATGATGAGGTCATGAGCTCGACGCTGCAACAGTTTGCGAAAGTCATCGATGAGGTGCGTGTGGCCTGCCCATTGTGGCATCCCCCTCTCCTCCCCTTCTGCTCGATATCGGAAACCCTATTACCGTGAGCTAAACCAGCCGGCTGTCTCTCTCTGATCCACAGCTCAGCTCCTGCCACGCGGTCCTGTCAACACAACTGGCTGATGCCATGATGTTCCCCGTCACCCAGTTTAAAGAGAGAGACTTAAAGGGTAAGAAGGAGGGCTCCTTTACCCTCCCCCCCAGGCGCACACCCCCGACTGCACAGTACCATCGAATTTAGCCTGAGATCTTCCTCTTACCCCTACAGAGATACTCACCCTTAAGGAAGTCTTCCAGATCGCAAGTGATGGTGAGATTCTTTTGGCTTTTCTGTAAGAAACTCCAGTCGCAAAGCTCATGGCTCCCGCTAGCTACAGACACATTTTTACCTTTTCCTCTGTGGATGTGTTGCTAAGGTACCTTGTTTCCACCTTTAGACCATGATGTGGCCATTAACAGATACAACAGGCTTTCTAAAAGAAAGGACAATGAGAAGGTATGTTTATTTCACCTTTTAAAAAATCCCTCATGACTCATTTTTGTCTTTTTCTTCAGATCGATTGTTGTTCACATATCAATACAAGTTCTATAATATTTTCACAGAAGAGCCCTGCTTAACAGCACAGAAACTGTTCCTTGGTGTGTATTGTTGACGTTTTGGTCGTGGACCTTTGTGTCTTGGAGCTTTAACCACCTTTGCCCTGATTACTGAGCCATGTGATTCACATTAATGACTGTTATTGAGGCTGAGGATAAGCTATAGCATAATAGTGGAGCTTTTAAAGCAGCATCCATCTGCCCTTAGCCTTAGGTTTTACAAGCAGGAAAAGCCTAGGATCTTGGATCAGTCCTTAAGTAGGTATTTTAGCAGCATTGCTCCTTCTCGAGGTGTGTCTTGCTTGCCTTATGTTCCACTTGCTTTGTATGCATCAGCTTTTGTTTAATGGGTTCAGGGCTTGTGTTTAGCTTTGTTTTTTTAAATGTCTGCTTGTGTGTCTGCGTGTGTGTGTGTGTGTGTGTGTGCGCGCGTGCGTGCCTGCGTGTGTGTGTGTGTGTGCGTGAGTGTGTGTGCGCCCACTTGTGTGTAACCAGGTCATGCTCAGCCTGTCTGTGTGAAGCAAGGTTAGGGTTTGTGTTTGTGTGTGTGTGTGTGTGTGTGTGTGTGTGTGTGTGTGCGCATGCGTACGTGCGTGTGTGTGTGTCTGTGTACGTATTTCTGCTGGGCAGTGCTCAACGTGTCCTTGTGCTCGCAGGTGCGCAATGAGGTCACCGAGGACGTGTACACATCCCGGAAGAAGCAGCACCAGACCATGATGCACTATTTCACAGCCCTGAACACCCTGCAGTACAAGAAGAAGATTGCTCTGCTGGAGCCTCTGCTGGGATACATGCAGGCGCAGGTGCGAGAGCCCCCCCACCCCCACACGCTCAGCTCAGGGCTGCCTCGTTAGCCTCGCATTGGGCAGGCCTAGTCGAGATGGAACACTGTGCTCACGATACATTGATTTGCTAAATTCCATATGAGGAGGAAGCCCAAAAAATGTGCCAAAGGGTTCCAAAAACACAGCAAGTTTGGGAGAATGGGGTCCATTTGGGGAATGACATGTGCACATAGCCTACATGACCATGAAGGAAAAGATATCCAAGATAGCGCTCAGTAACACTTGCTTCTCTATACTGTATTGTAACATGCTGTATTATGACTTGAAATCCACGTCTGTACCTCTGTAGCAATTATCCTTCCTGTTCGTATCAAAATAATCACGCTGTTACTGCCTCCCCTCCCCGAGAGTAATACACACTCCGCTTTCCTGAGGCTCGCCTGTGAGTTTGTAGGAAATCACTTTCCATTGTTTACGGGGCGTGGCTGGGACTTCCTGCTCTCGGGGACCCGCAGAGCACAGCAAAAACGGCATTCCCCCCCCAAAACCCCACAGATTAGCTTCTTCAAGCTGGGCTCAGAGAACCTGACCCAGCAGTGGGAGGACTTCCTGGCCGACATCAGCACCAGCGTGCAGAAGTAAGAACGCCCTTCTGCATGTGTCATGCTTGTCATACTTGTTTCACCTTAGTGTTTAATTGTACAGAAGGAAAAATTCTGTGTAGTTATTGTTAATTAGGAAGAAAGATCTAGAGGATCATAGACGCATTATGATTTTGGTTTACTGTCTTGGACCATTCACTACATGCATCTTCGGTCTCCAAATCTACGTCGGCGTTTACGTCCTGTAGTGACAAAGGGACACTTTAGCCATCAGGCCTTGCGTTTCCTCAGTGTCCGCAGAGAGATGGACAGTGAAGTCACCATCATGCAGCAGACCATCCAGGACCTGGAGCAGGTCAGCGACATCCTCTACCTGCCTGACCCCGACCCCAGCAAGATCCCCATCAACCGGAATCTGACGCGCAAAGCTGGCTACCTCAACACCCGCAAGTAAGTTTGCTTCTGCCAGTCGTGCTTTTGACTGGGAGTACTAACTGGGTAGGCTGGTTTATGGTGTGTTCTTAGCCAGTTGCTAATGGTTGTTCACTACGCTTACAACTAGTGGTACCAGGACACGCAGTCTGACTGATCCTTAGGCCTTATGAGGGCACGGGGCCACCTGCTGTCCCTTACAGTCCCTGCTGTTTTCCTTGCCAATTCCCTCGGGTTTTCGGCCCAGCTGAATCCCACATGTACGTGTGCTGTGACCCACCCCCTCCAGCAAGACGGGCCTGGTGTCATCATCCTGGGACCGGCAGTACTTCTTCACCCAAGGGGGGAACCTGATGAGTCAGTGTCGGGGAGACGTCGCCGGCGGCCTCGTCATGGACATCGACAACTGCTCCGTGATGGCGGTGGACTGCGAGGACCGGCGCTTCTGCTTCCAGATCACGTCCTTCGACGGCAAGAAGTCAGTGAGGCATTTCACCCTGTGGCTATGTCTGGCTGGTCTCTCACTTAGATCACTGCCATCACCCTTTTATCTCCCTATTGTTGCGGAGTCTGGTTTTCTGATAAATTGCCATAGAGTTATTATAATGATTAGAAGATCTGGGCCATAACTGAACTGAAGCAGCCAATAATGGAGGAAAAACACTGTAGCTGGTCACAGAATACAGGCTGACATCAGTTCAGCCCAGAGACTCCCCATCTGGTCTTGGTTGGGATCTTTTTCCATTTTCCGATAAAAGGGGACAGTATTGATGCTACTTGGGCAGATTGCTCTTGGACAGACCCTTGACATTTCCATGGGACAGATCTGAGGCCTGTGTGACACCTGTATTACCTTTTCAGGGTGGTGATCCTCCAGGCAGACAGCAGGAAGGACTGCGAGGAGGTAATACAGCGCATCTGTTTGTTTGGTCTGTATTGTTCACTTCCGCATCTGGGTAGGATGGCGCCGAATTCTGGATTTCACTGAAACAGCCCTGAGCTGCAGCACGAGCGTATCTGTATGTTACCACTGAATGGGGAAGGGGGGGACGGATATAGTTAACTAAAATTTAGTTAAGTTAACTAAAGTGTCATCAGAGTTCAGTGTTTTTAATTACAGATAACATATATTGCTGATCCTGTGGCTGTAAATTTCTGTCAGTTTTTAGAACTTTTGGCACTTTAACCCAAATTTTCTTTTGCTGCACTAAGAATGAACCTGGGGTCCTATTAACTGTGCTGATAATGGAAGAATGTGGGAGTAATGCTGTTCAGTTCTCACCGCTTTCTTATCACATTATTGAAAGAGTTTTCTAGAAGAAACTCGCCTCTATATACATTCACCTTGGAATCCTCATTGTTGGAAGGAATTGTCATTATGAATGTTAATGTCTAATATCATTCAACCTTATCTCTCCCAAAGTCACTTCTTTTTGCCCCAATTGTATTGTTTCTATTTAGCCTTTAACTGAGTTAAATCAATTAAATGCAGGAAGTAACATTTCTGTGAAATTACGCCTGCATATTGTTTGCCTGTTTCCACAGTGGATTGCTACCATTAACAACATCTCAAAGAGGATCTATCTCAGTGAAAACCCTGAGGTCAGTGTGCGACTGCTGTTGGGTGTGTCCGTGTTTATAGGAAAAGCACTTCACACCAGTCTAGGATGTGCCATGTGACATTTCCCAGTAAGCTGCAGGATGTATTTTGAAAGCTCTGCCCCTTTTCGTTTGGCTGCCTTCCCCTGATTGGATCCTTTGCTGAGGCTCTCTCTCCTTACTGGCAGGAAATCGCCGCCCGTGTGAACCAGTCAGCTCTGGAGGCAGTGACACCGTCTCCCTCCTTCCAGCAAAGGCACGAGAACATGCGGCCAAGCGCGTGAGTGTCCTCATGGTGCGCGGGTTCACAAACACCAAATAACATCAGAGCGCTGGATTTAGGCCTCTGCCAGTAGGTGGCGGCAAAGTTGAGCAAAGTATTTACCCAAAAATACTCTGAAAACAAACAAATCATACTTGCATAATAATAAAAACAAATATAGTATTATTCCTTAAAATTATGATCTATCACTTCCCGTGATGGATGGATGGTACATTTAACAATCTCCTGGGTGTTGCCTCTGCAGACCAGGTCGCCCCAAAGCGACGCGCACCAGCAGCCAGGGCTCGGACTCCCCGGCCCTCTCCTCTCTGTCCTCCCTCTCCCTGGACTCCCTAGTGGCTCCCAACACACCCATCCAGTTCGACATCATCTCGCCTGTCAGCGAGGAATGCAGCGGCCAGGCGAAGAGCTCCGGGCAGGCGGGCAGGTCCGGTCCCTCACAACCGTCCCACAAGCCCCGTGACGCACACAGATGTATACATGTATGCGAGGAAACGCCTGGAGTCATGTGACCACACACACAAACACACACTTGTAGTAGGCAGGAGATTTGCCGTCACTGGCTCATTCAATGCATTTTAATATATGGGGCTCTTATGGTATGTGAAAGTTGTGTTGAATACTTAAAAATGTTATAATTATGCAGTTTACATCATTTTAACTTATGACGCATAATTCAAAGAAAAATTAGCCTGAGGATATATAGCGTTATTTTTTTTTATCTTGTGTCTAAAAGTCACCTAAAACGAGAGCCCACTGTTCTTTACAGTATTAGTCACTGTCCAGTTGTCAGAGTTCCCAAGTGTCTTGGGAAAACCTGGATTTTTTAAAATGCATTTTTCAGTCATAGAAAATGGAAAAAATGTCAATATATCCTGGAAAATCAAGTTTCAAGTTTTATTGTATAACAATGTAGCATCATTACCCGTAATGAAATTCTTAGACTCGCGTTCCCCCCAACTTTACATAAACATATAGAAAAGTATACAGATTAAAAAAAAATAAAATGGGTAATAAGACATTATTAGAAATTGTTAGTATTTGCAAGTATTAAGAGAGAATTAAATATTTACAGCATTAATAACGCAAAATAATGCAGTGAGATATTTAGAATGTGGGGTGCAAAACTGTGCAGTGAGGATTTAAAGTGACATTGTTTAAAGTGACATTGTTTAAAGTGATATTGTGAAGAGTCCAGTAGTTGTGATGAGTGTATATTGGTGTGTGCAGGATGTCAGCAGTTCAGAAGCCTGATGGCTTGTGGGTAGAAATTGTCTCTATAATAAATAAATGGGTTGTCCAGGATTTTTACATACATGATAAAATTATAACCTGGTTATATTTTGAAGTTGTAGGGTTTCATAAAACTTGATCACTGTACGTAGTTTTCAGTAGACCAATGACAAATCCAGCTTTTGGTAGCATTTGCAAGTATATCTGGTTGGAATTACCATATTTGCCTAAATATATGGGTAAGCAAAAAATAATTTTTTTTATTTTAAGTTTTCGTGGGGAGAAAAAAAATTCACGTAGAAATAATGCGTTTCACTATTTACCTAAATCATAACTACCAAGCAGGTAAAAAATATTAAACATCTAACACTTTATTTTATGGGCATATGCGAAGATGCACATCATTGGTGAGAAGCCCGTCGCTCTTCTCATTTCCTTTGTTTGGGGTACTTTGTAACAATGCAAGTTAAGTCCTGTTGTGTTTCCTGCATTACTTCACTGAACAAGCTACAGTTACAGTACATATAATTAATCTTACAAATTATACCAGTTGTTGATTTGTGAAATTATTGGTGATCCTCATTTTCAAGTAATAATTTCAAGAAAAGGCCCTGCCTTTTATTCATACGAATACTGGGTAGTAGCAAGTAATACCATATCCATCCTGAATAACTGAGGGTCAGAGTGGCAGTTTTGTAGGTGAGTATTCAGCAGCTGGAGAGTGTTGGTGCTAACTTTACCTGTTGTAGCTGGTCGCCAAGAGATAAACCAGTTGAAATATTTGAATATTTAGGTAGTTTGACTAGTTTAAAACTACTGACATGGCTACTTTGACTCAAGTGATGTGTGGTTTCCACTGACTGACCAAATGACGGTGGTACACCTTAGTTTGGTCTATGTATAGAATTTGTAACTGTATTATATGCTTCAGGTAATCACATGATACTCATTTCACTTCACCCGCTCATTTCACGATTCCTCGCGTTGTCCTTTGCTACTCACCATTGAAAATGAGTTTGAGCTAAATTTCGGAGGGCAAGTTGTTGTGTAGTGAATGCACCATAATTTCACTGATATTTCTGATGGCGAAATCAAGGGACATAACAATATTGGTAGACCTGAAACTGCAAAGGTGGCTAATAATAGAACTATTGTCTCACCTGGCAGCCACAGTGAGAAACCACTGAAGAGCTTCTTTCGGACCCTTTTCTGTCTTTTTTATGTATTGGGCAAATGCTTCCATTTCATGATTGTCGATCTCATTTTGTTTCTCAGTGTGCACTTCAAATTATGCTCCATAAACCAATAAATTCATTGTACACTTAGAACATGGAATACAGCAATGTCAAATTCAGAATTGCTAAATGATGAACAGGTCACTGATGATGAAGTATTCTATAGACAATGTATAAAACAAAAACCATTTTGATTAGTCTGTTTGTAGCATTAAATGCATAATAATATGCCTTTTTCATTAAGTCAATATGTAATTTAAGGAAAGAATGTGTGGATTATTTGTTATGAGATATACCGTAAGAAATGTAAGCAAATAATGTGAGAGTTAATGGTGTCAGGATATTTTATAGTGAAGTTATAGGTATAAGTTATAGTTTATAGGTAATTCTTTGACTGAAAAACCTGATTTAAAGGTGACTTCACTGGAAGGCCTCTTGTCAAGTGTAAAGTGAAAATGAATGTGGGTCATTTAATGTCCTGGAAAATTATGTCCTGAAAAAAGTGGGAACCATGCTTGTAGACTAGCCAGGTTAACTGATGTCTCCCTTCGACTCATTTCCAGGATAATACACTGGATTATGCTTGGTTGAGATCTGTAACTTCCACTTCTAATTGGTCTCTGTCTTTCTGCCCTTTCGTGCATTAAGGACAAACCCATTTGGGGAGTCTGGCGATAAGCAGTCAGAGGATGGTGCGGGTAAGATCCCCGGTCCTGCTTGCTGAATCCTGTGGCCTGTGTTGCACTCTATCCCATCCCAGAATGTGGCCTGTTGCCTGTGCCGACGGCCTGCATCCCTCTCTCCCCTGCAGACTCCATCCTGCATCAGCTGTACATTGTGCATTTCCTTGGCTCCATGGAGGTAAGGGCCATGGATAATTCGGACGTCATCTATGAGACGATGAGGCAGATCCTGGCCGCAAGAGCCATCCACAACATCTTCCGCATGACTGAGTCCCACATGCTGGTCACCTGCGACTGTCTCAAGTGAGTCGGTCTTTCCCATGTCTGGCCACTTGGCATTTACCGAGCTAATGCTCTTCCTCTGTTAGGCATAGCATGTGTTGATATGTGCGGTTTGCTGTTGGTGGCCCCATAGTGGGACATAAGGCTCACAGATGTATCACGGCATTTTGCCGTGAACTATAGCCCCTACCAGCTAGTCACCCTCCCTGTTGACAATTCTTGTACTCAGTGGCAGTTCTTGACCATTTCATTTACGTTTTGTGTTTCACCTATTTCCAGCACACAGCACACAATTTAGCCCTCACACTTAAATGTAAATAATAATAATAGTAAATAAATGTTTCTTGTTCCCTGTCTGCCCCCCCACCCACCCACCCAGGCTCATTGACCCTCAGACCCAGGTCACGCGACTGAGGGTAGGTACACCCCATAAAAATTAATTTATCAACTTTTGAAGAGTGCTTTTTGAAACGTGTTAGGCCTGGGATATACTTGATGCAACACGTCCGCTACACAAGCAGTGTACTGACTATGCTAGTGTACTTCATGGTTTATGTCTATCAAGAGGATTAAAGGTCATGTCCACCAGGGTGCAGTGTGGGAAAACCATCTTGGTTGGATCCTTAATTTCTGGTCTCACTTGTTTTGTATGAGCGTGAGATATGAAATGATGTACATTTGCTGCCTCTACTGCATTAGAGTCGCTAATTTTGTAATAATGCTGTAGCATTCTCTATATTCTACCCACTGCTCCACATTGTATTGCTACTTTGCTCTTCCATGTATCACTTTACTACCCCATACTGAATGTTGCATTGTATGTTGTTAGGTATCTCATAGTAGTTAGTATTTCTAGGCTGCACGACATTGGAAAAATAAATCCATTTCTGTATTAAGTACTGCAGTATTTATAAAGAAGAAATTAGTTAGAAATAAATCAGTTTCTCACAAACTCATCTACTCTTGAGTGATTTAAACAGCAAGGATGAAAATGATTAGGATTGGCCAAGAGTGCATGCAGAGCTGTTTCAAAAGTAGTGGCAGTAAATTTTAAACTAATGTTAAATATATACTAAATAATCTTTAGAAGGAGTGGTTATTAAAATTACATAGCTTGCTAAGCTTTGTTTCCTGTAACAATATAAATGTTCTAGGGAAATGTAAACCCAGTGCTCTCAGCGAATTTTATCACCAAGATTTATAAATACTGGAACTGTATTGAAAAATAACATTGCTTGTGAAAGTAGCCAAGTAAGAAGTTCAAGTTTGAATTTCATGGTACTTTGGTCACTTGATACTGCTCTCATTAGGAACTTAAACTGGCATTAAATTTTGAAGACACTGTACACAGAGGCATACAATAGTGATCGGAATATTTTCTGTCTTGCCTCTGAAAATATACATGACCATTCATTCTTAACAAGATCAGATGGTACACGCGTGAAGTTAATTCCTCACGTAGGTGCACAGACAACGTGCGGAAGCAACGCAGAAAACACTTGGCGGCCGTGCTGCGTACACATTGTCACTGTCGAGTATAAATCGGACCTTAGGAGCAGACAGCTTGGGGAGTTTCGCTGCTTTAATCCAGGCCCTGTGTCGCCCTCCTGTCCCTCCCCCACGTCCCCACTTAGTTCCCCCTGTCTAGTGTGGTTCTCTGCACCTCGCACCAGGAGAACAAGCGCCTCTTCGGCTTCGTCCTGCAGACCGGAGCGGGGCGGACTGACGACCAGCCCGCCACTGTCTGCTATATCTTCGAGTCCAACAATGACGGGGAAAAGGTACTCGACCACTGTCCTGAATACTTGGAAATATCTTTGGAGATGCGGTGGGGATGAGGTGTTTTATATATACTGTACATAACAGCTGTATGTAACCAGAGGGTGACCCTTTCATCTTCCTGGTCACGCCAATATTAACCATGTCCATCAGCATTTCAAATGCAAATCTTAAGTTTCTTTTGTTTGCGTGTCTTTGCAGATCTGTGACAGTATAGGACTGGCGAAACAAATTGCCTACCACTCCGAGATGGTAAAAATTGACACGTTTCTTGTTGCTTGTTGTTGTGACACTTATATACAAACATATAATCTTCAAATCTGTATTCAGGCATCTCTTGACTTGCTGAAAATGATGTATCATTTATGGAAGCACAAACAGGCAACATACTCCTGTGTGTAAATTTATGAATGAAGCTTTATCGATCCCTGAAATTCTCTTTTCCCCCGAAAGCCTCAAAAGCAAAATTTTAAGGGGGTCTCAAGATTGGTATTGCGCAACAATAGGGAGATGGGGACCCCCCCCGAATATTGACGGGTATTTCGCACACTGGCTGTGGGAATATGGTTATGGCTGTGGGAATGGCCGTAAAGTGTACATGCGGCCCGGCTGTGGTGAGGTGGATCCTGACACGCCCTGTCTTCTGGCTCAGGGTCGCAAGGCCTCCGAGAAGCAGAGGGAGCTGGATAAGGCCAAGGAGAAGCAGCAGGAGGAGCTGAACAAGCAGAAGCAGATCGAAAAGGTACGCCACTCTGACTTTATCCGTGGTGGAGTTGCGGGAGCAGAGGCATCTCTTAGATTTCGGGGTACTTCGTAGTAATGCGGTGATACTGAACAGCATGGACTTCTGCCTCTTGAAATGTGCAGGATCTTGAGGAACAGAGCCGCTTGATAGCGGCTTCCAGTCGGCCTGGGGCCACCGCCAGTGCCGACGTGCAGTTCCTGGTCCTCAGCAATAGCCAGTCGGAGGATGGCGAGGTGGGCGAAGACGGGCAGAAGAAGTCAGAGTCTGAAGCCTGACTGCGGCGAGAGCAGCCGTGATAGGTGGAGCCACCGGGCATGTCCAGCAAGTTTCCACGGCGGCGCATTTTCCGAGGGGGCAGAGATGGGACACGTTGCCCAGAACCCCACCCTGAGGAATAAATGACTTGTGGGCTCCATTTCAGTGGGGTTTGGTTTTCTCTATGAACCCAATATTTTTATTCCAGTTTCTTTAACCAGAAGATTTATAAAAAGGAAAAAAGAAACTTTTCAATGTTGTTTTATTGTAAATATTAATACAGTACAGAAAACATACTAAACCCTGGAGAGGGACTTCATGAGACTTTTTGGGAGTGTAACTGCACAAGCTAATAACAGATTATTGAGGAGGTGTGTCATGTTGTACTACGAGATAGCTGCATGTGCTTTGACTCTTACCCTATCCCCCTCCCCTCCCCCCCGCCAAAGACCGCAACTTATTTCAGGACCTACTGGCACTACCGTAATTTCAGCGTCTACCCTGACTGGTCTGTACGCCTCTGGGACCCGTGGGGAGCTCAGGGCCATTTACATATAAAGCAACAGGTGTCACAGTTTGTGTGGCTCTGTATGTATGTGTGTCTGGATATTTTTCCATGTGTGGGAGGTTTTTGTTTGTTTATCTTATTCTGTTACCATGGTTACGGATTCCAAACACCAGCACTTGGCTGACTGAATTCAGTTCAGCTGGTGCACAAAATGGTGATGAAATCAGACATAGTGACTGCCATGCCACATTCTTATTATTCTTCATCCATTCATCCAGCCATCTTCCAACCAATGCTGCTGCTGCTGCTGCTGTTGTTGTTATTATTATTATTTTAATAATATTAATAATAATTTCCCTAGGACATCCAGAACACAAGATTTCCTTCTGTAGCGGTTTCCACCAAGCAGAGTGAATCTTCAGATTATTTGCCCATCATGGCTAATTCTATTAATTCTCCTGACATTTAGTTACTAGTGATTTTGCTTCAAAACATACTATATGGGAAATTACTAGTTTTGCACCGCTCAGCTGTAAAAGCAATTTATGGTACATTGCAAGTGTTCTTTTTTCTTTTTCTAAATCAGTGCATGACTTCGTATACATACTTACCATCATTTATGTATGAAAGTTGTGTAAAGACTGACTGTACTGTGATTCCCAACACAAACTAAAGCACAAGACTATACCCAGCCTCAGGTTTGCGAGCGGCTTCTGTGTGGCGTGTTCAGTGTCGGGGAGCTGCTGGGGGGCACCTGCCAAATTTGTGAAACTATGTCTGGTTTGGCTTTGGAGAAGAGAACCCAAAAATTAGAAAGTCAAACAGGATTACTTTGGAAGTTCTCGTGATATTGCTTTTTGTTATAGATAGCTAATACTGTTCGGATTGTATAAGAAAGTCTTTCACTCATCCCAAAGGATCCTTAATACTTTCTGTCTTGGATCACATTGAGTTCCTATGATTCCACCAGATAAGAAATATACAAACGAGAGGAGGCCATTCGGCCCATCAAGCTCCGATGCCATCTTACACAGGTTATATATTTTTGATGAACATTATACCATCTTAATTGTGGTATTTCATAATAATTTTATTATTGAGCAGACAGGACACAGGACTTGTTTAGGAAAACATGACAATATTTTGTATTTGTGATGCTTTGTGGTGTTTCACGTATGGGTTTGTATTGTGTATACTTGTGTATACGCTCACGTACAAAAACAGTGGGAACGTTAAGATATCACTCAGATATCAGAATATTGTTTTTCAGTTTGACAGTATGAAGACTAATGCATATTGGTTTCATCCGTTAAAATGCTTCTGGACTCTGTTAATTGCTTTAGCGAGAGTACTGAGGAAACAGAGTGATTGCAAAACTTTAAGGTGTCATGCACTTTAGTGTTGATTGACAGGAAGTTGAGTTTTTTAAAAGATGTATGTATATACCAGTGACTCTTGACACAAAGTGAAAACTGTTCAAGATTCCTGAATATCTTGTAAACAATAAATGTACAGCAATACAAGTTTTTTTTTCTTCTTAAAGAATGTTTGGCGGTGCTTAAGGCCATGGTTATAATGCTATCGTGTATTATAGATGAGAGCTTCACAGAGCACTCATAATGCATAATACATGTGGCTATAATGTGTTATGTCATTTGATAAATATGTATAGCCATGTTTATTATACTTTATGAATGCATTATTATTTTGTTTTTAATGTGTTTATAAATTCCTAAAAACATGGCCTTAAGTAAAGTGTTTCCCCATGGGGCTAAATGTGGTCATAAATAAGAAGACTGCCATTACATGACTTGGATGAAGTAACATCACAACCACTTATATTCTTGAATTATCTCTTTCCATAAACGAAAACCTGCAATTAATCTAACATTGGAAAGAAAAAGTTCCTGTTACTTATAACAAGAGCTGTTTTGTTTCAGAAGTGTGATGAGTTCAGGCTGGAATATCTTAATATTTCATTATAATTTCTTTATATGCACATTTTATTAGATTTTTCTTTTAGCCTGAAATACAAAGCATATATACTGAACTCAGAATGTATTCAGGGCTTTCCACTTACATATGAGTGTGAGTAAGGAGCCAGATCATATCACTACTGGACAAAGCTATCAGGGATAAACCAGAAACGAGCTGGATGGTGTGGAAAATGAGCCATATGAATATATTAACCAAATAACTGGGTTGGTTTATTGCATGTTAATTGATGACAAGAAGAGTCAATTTGATCCATTTTGAAATCTACAACACAGCAGAATTTGGAAAAAGTGGAGGGGATTGGGTATTTTCTACTAAAGATGTTGTAAAGGCTGGCAGTTATAACGGTAAGTAAGCAGAAACAATGTGCCTCTAATGAAAGTGTGTGTGTTAATCAACATTACCATGAAACACAAATAGTGTAATGTAACATTATAACTGGAGGCATTGAAACGCCAGGTGCATTGAAAGAATTTTGTGGAAAATATAACTGTGAAACAAGGGAAAATCCCAATAATTCCCAATCCGTTGCAAATCCATAATATTCTAATAATATAATATTTTCAAGCAATTATAGAAGGAAATTTCATAAGTCTTTTTTTCTCAAAAATTAAAATTTCTACCCATTAAATGTAACTCATCCAATTTCATTTATCCAAACATACTGTAATTCAATCCTTTCTCCAGTACAGGGTCCCAGGGAGCAGGGGCACACCCTGGATGGGAAGCCATTTCCTCCTTCATTAATATTCTGTGAAATAGATCACTGAAGTTCTCTAAACTAAAGAAAGTTTACACTAGAGCCATATAGAGAGAGTTATGTCAACTCCATTCACTCCAATGGTCTCCAGGAGGGACAAAAGCCAGGAAGATCAGTCCAACACAGGCATGATGACCAGGAAAGAAGCATACAGGGTAAGTACAAGGGCAGTGGGACTACAGGGGGGTAAGAGAAGTGAAGGGCAGGCTGGAATATAAAGAGAAGGAACAGGTGCAGGTATTAATCGGGAGATTCGGGAGAGTCTACCACCTCATGGCCACCTCCTGGACGTCGAGGAACACATCAAAGATGGTCCCAGAGGCACAGAGCAGGCTGCAAGGGGTGTTCTTGGTGGAAGGCTGCTACCATGGTGGAGTCAGGGGCATCCGTTTCTGGAACGCAGGAACGTTCCTTGAGGCCAAAGCCTTCCCAGTCCACCAGGTACTAGAGCTGCCCCATCGCCAGCAGGAGTCAAGCAGGGCCAGATGGAGTAGATGAGGTCCTCTGTGAGCAGCAAAGTAGGGCAGGGGGCTGTGGTTGTCTCTGGTGATGTCTGTACCAGGCAATATTGGTCTGGCTTCAGTAGAAAGGCATGAAAGGTTGGTGAGATGCAGTACAAACTGGGCAGTTGAAGATGATAGGAAATGGGCCCAACTTGATGTACCACCTGAAAGGCCCCGATGAAATGAGAGAGTTATCAACAGGTGGGTAACTTGAGGTTCTTTGTGAAGAGTCATACCATCTGACCCGGCCAGTGGGAAGGATCAGAGCAGCAGAGATGGGGACTTGAGTCTGAGACTCGGACTCGAGTTGCACTTAAGTTGCACAAACAAAGACTTGTGACTTGACTTTAGACTTGCCTTCAACTACTTGAGACTTGACTTGGGTGTTGTGACTCGTGAACAATGTTCATTTCATGGAATTATTTATTTCATTCATTTCAGTTTTACCAATGTTGTATGAAAGCCCTAAAGACGCAATCGGTAGCCAACCGGACGGTCACGACAGCGTGCGTAATACGTGTCACTGCAGGAGTAATGGAGAGCATGTAATTCCGCGAATGTCTGTTACACCGTTTATCTGTTGCTGTGCGTGATTGATTTAATGGGTAAGGGTTAGGTTTTAGGGGGGTGTTGGGGGTTAGGGTTAGGGTAAGGGTTAGGGCTATCGATTAGCACTACAGTAGCCTAACTCGACAAAGTAGCTCAACTCGACAGGACACCAGCAATATTTTTGTATGTCTATGTAAAATTCTAATGTTGGGTTCAATGTCACCAATTTGGCAGTAAATATTATGTAAGGTCATTACAAGCCTTTTTGTGTCTTCCAATTCATTCATCTGGTTAGCACGCAAACGTTACTTAAACTTATCAGGCCCAGTTGATGAGACCCTGTTTACACGGTTTTTGGATAAATCAGCAAACTTTGTTTAGTTAAATGTTAGCATAACATTTATTGCTAGTGTTAGCATAAAATCTTTTTCGGATTTAATTTTGATAGTGTTTGAACAAATACGTTTATTTAGATTTGAAGTGCATTTTATCTATGAGGTGAAACATTAAGTGTATTTTCCCCCTTTTTTCAGTTTCTTACTTTTCATTCATTTCAAATTCGGGTTCTCATTTTTGCAGCTGTGTTACTGAGTTTTTTTGAGTAGCTAAATGTCTCCTATTTCTCTGAACTGTGCCCTTTAGAGTTTGTTCCATTCCCTCTGCTGATTCTAGTCAAGTTGAGGTCAAGCTGCCCATCATCTCCTGCAGGTAACCAGCTATATCACATACATACAATTCACATTTTGAGACTGAGAATGAGAATGCTGCTGTACCCTGATTTTGAAACTTGTTGCTTGACCTTTATTTCCACCTGATGCCCTGTCGAATAACACATTAACATCTAGAAATGACACTCTATAGGCACCACCAGTATCATCCAGCACAAATGTTGAATTCCTTTCCTCCTCTATCGCATAGTACTTCCTACTCTTCAGTGACAGGCCAAATAAGATACCACCACACATACAGAGATCAATGTATATTCAGAGATTAGTAAACGTATTTTTCTTTTTTTATGTGCACAGACCTGTACCTGGTTCCACTGGCTCCAACTTTTGCTGATCACCTGTTTTCCTTTAACCATGCAAACTGTCATGTAAGTTGACTGTTATTTTCAATGTCTTGCATTTGACACTTGGTCTCCGCACACACGTAACTTTGTTAATGTTTTTTTTTTGTAACTATTGCATAACGCATTTTTTTTTTTTTTAATACAAATGACATTGAATTAAACAATTTATTCCATGCAAGCTTGTCACAATGTTTTTTATATGACTGGAGTTTTTGTAATAACAAATAAAAAAATGTTATGTGTTCTCCGGATGAGATTGAGATTCAGAAATGTAAAAAAAAAATTAAATAAACTGTTTTGAAGACTGTTATAACTGTGTGGGAGTTTATTTGGGCCCTGTCTGGCCCAGGTGTAGCTGAACAAATTAATCACCAATCACAGACCAGGGCCAGATGAGCCCCAGATGTAAAGTTTGAGTCACAGATCTGGGCCAGATCCACACCACATATCATAGCATTAATAACTGTATTGGGCCAGTACTGGCCAAGGTCTGTTCCTGATCCCCAGTATAAATCCGTGCCGGTATTGGGCCGTTGGAAAGAAAGACCCCAGCGCAGACCCGTTTTGTGGATCTGCACCAAATTCTATCCAATATCTGGCCCAGATCTGGCACAGTTACCTTTTGCTGTCTGCATGGGGTAGTCATCAACAGAAAAAAAAATTTGATTGGGGAGACTATCAGGGGCCATTTATATTTATGGAGGTAGCAGACTAGCCCCTGCACCCCCCTATGATATGGAAAATAGTTTATTTAGTTAAGGATGTGTTCGTTTTACTAATCCAATGTGTTAATCCTTTTATGACTAAAACGATTTTACTGTATTTTCTTTCCAAAAGTTTTAATTCCAAATAAACTTTTTTTTCACAAAATATTAAGTATTTCATTACTTAAAGGAAGAACACAACATTTACTTCATTTAAGATTTCAAGTAGACAAACTCGACGTTCTCACATTCAGAAAGCGTAGTTATTCTTTTCTCAAATCACAGTGATACTCGGGGTGTACCAAAGAATTATGTGAGACTGCTGAAGCTCATTCAAGTACATACTTACGTGTGCATAAAGTAGTACGTTATCAGTGTTGGGGTCGTTAAGTTTCGCTAAAACATTTTTAACTCTGTCATAGGAAACAAGACTTAGCAAGCTTTGATAATTGTTCCTTTTCAAGATCATTCTTAGTTGGTTTTTACTAAATCAGATTAAAGTTTTTCACCGGTTCTTCTGCGTCAGCTCTGTATGCGCTCCCTGAGCCAGTCTTCATCATCTTCACCTTCACTATTTAAATCGCTCATACATGGATTTATGGGAAATGTATTTATTTCGCAATATTTGTCGCAAAGAAATTACATCGCAAAACCTGAAATGTTCCAATATCATGCAGTAATAATTACAATAATAGCAGATTTATTAGAAAAAATCCCCAACTATTTGATTAGGTGCGCCCAGAGCAGTAGAGAGGGGAGACGTTGATTGATCTTGCAGCCTCGCGGTCACGTGGTCCACGTACGCATTCAATAGTTCAAAACCAACCCCGCGCTGTGCGGTTCTCCTGTGGGCAGATAACTGCTGATACCTTACTAAACGGTGAATATTAAACCACCTGTGTGTATTTTTAAACTACCTTCACATGTACTACTAGTAATACCTTTATCAGTTTAATTTTAAGAGGGAAAGAGTTCCTTCATGTCAGCAGACATTATGGGTAACGCAAGATTTTGGAGTAGTCAAATTTGATTTTTTCATGTAAATCGACCTCCCTTCACTTTCCCGAGGATTTCTAATATTAGCTCTTGTGTAGGCCCACGTGGGACTTTCAGGATTATTACACACCTCGGGTCTTTAGTGACACAGCATATATAGGCTATATTTTAAAAAACAATCCACAAATAACCGTAACAGTGCAAAATTTTATTGAATTTACCCTGATCATCAAGAACAGGGATACAAAGTATAGGCCTAGGTCAGTATGGACAAACAGAAGATTTTACTTTATTTTAGTGATATTCTAAGTAACTTAAACAGAGGGAGATGAAATAATGTAGAAAAACACGTTTTTTTTTTGTTCGAAATTAGATTTCAGTCCATTCGATTGGTCGGCTTTCATCAGAGTTCTAGAACTAAAACCTTGATGCATCATTTAAAACCGTCTCATTGAAACCAAATGCCATTTAAAACAACGACACTTGCTTGGTAGCCACTCTCTGCGATCTCCTCTAGTTAACATCTCTACTGTTTTCCACTCCTGTGCTTTGCATTTTTGGTGAAAATCAATTAAAGAACCAGAAATGTCTGAAAACTGGAGAAACTACTTGAGGGATGAGCTGATTTGTTACATTTGCCTGCAAGTGTTGGTGGACCCAGTACAAGTGTCTTACCACCACAATTTTTGCCGCATATGTATCACCAAGACTTGGTCTGGAAGTGTAAGTGGGGTGCGATGCCCAGAGTGCAACTTGGCCTACCCTGTAAAACCACAGCTGAGAAGGAACCTGAAACTAGCCAACATAGCTGATAGTTTTAAAGCTCTGGATGCCCTGATGTCACCAGCAGCAGCCCCCAGCCATGACCAAGCGGTGTGCGACATGGAGGTCCACTGGAACCACACAAGGGTGAGTCGGCTCATTCAGGCAGAACTCCTATTTAGTAGTTAGAGTGGGCAACACAGGAACGAGAGACGTGTGAGAGCCGCTGCATGAGTGGCTGGTCACATGTCTCACCGCTCCTTTCTCTTCTAGCAAGCAGTCCTGCAGCAGTCCTGCAGCGGTCCTAGTACCTCGGGAGACATCCGTGGGAACCTGGGATCCACTAGGGCAGTAAAGAGGAAGTCTCCACGACTTTCTCTCAAAACATCGGCCTGTCCTGCATGGGGCCTAAGAAAAAGCGGAGGTGCACTACCCAGGGATCCTCGGGGCCCACCTCTTGCCCTGGACACAGTTCTGTCCCTGGGCCCAACACAGCCCCTGGACCCAGCTCCACTCCCAGGCCAACCTCCACCCCCAGAAGGATCTCTGCCCGCTGGCCAAACTCTGCAGCCAGGCCCAGATGTCCTCCCTAGCCGAGCTCTGCCCCTGGGCCAAGCTCTGCCTCTGGACCCATCTCTGCCTCCGCTCCGCCTCTGGCCCCACCTCTGCCCCTGGCCCCATCTCTGCCACTGGGCCAAGCTCTGCCTCTGGACCCATCTCTGCCTCCGCTCCGCCTCTGGACTCAGCTCTGCCCCTGGCCGCATCTCTGCCACCGGGCCAAGCTCCACCTCTGCCCCTGGCCCCATCTCTGCCACTGGGCCAAGCTCTGCCTCCACCCTTGGACCCCGCTCTGCCCCTGGGCCAAGCTCCAGCTCCGTCCCTTGATGACGCTCAGTCTGTGGCTCTACGTCCAACGTTCATTGATATGGGGAAAAAAGGGTGGTTCTAGTGTTAACTGGGCAGTTTTGCATTTTACCACGCACCATGCATGAAGGCAGCGGCATATTAACTATTAACTCACTAAGAGAATATCATGTCAACAGATGTAAAACTTATAAATAATAAGTGATACTTAATTATTATTTATTATTAATAATTGAAATAAAAATTGAATTGAAATGAAATACTTTTTTGATCCCCGTGGGGAAATTCTGCTTTTTACGCCTCCCTCAATTTGCCCTTTGTAAAGTAAGTTGTCCACAAAGGGCTGCCACCTGTAGCGGCGCCCTGGGAGTAAACACTTACCAGTAATGACATATTTCAAAATTAAATTGTGCCACTCCAGTTCAGCATCTTTGCAAGAGAGTTGGAAAGTGTGTATTTCATGACTCTCCAGACGGTGTCAGCTCTACCCATATGCCCCGACATAGCGATCTGGAGATCTGTACAGCATATTACCTAGGTGTTCATGTATATAAGACAGATGAGATGGGTGCTGTAACTGTATTATTACCATTTTTTTCTTGAGATCTGTATCTTCTCTTAGATTCCTTTCTAGATCCAAAAGGGAAGGAAGATCTTTAATCGGTAATAGATCACCGTTCAAGTCAT
>JAODKC010000130.1:7583568-7618445 GCA_026777985.1 Mormyrops attenuatus
TAAACTGTGGTACCTTAAATCCGACAAGTTACCCCGATAAGCCAGTAACCCTGCTTCGTAGTACAGGCCACAGTTGTCTTGTTTACTATGAATGGGCACAGTGAAATTGTTAATAGCTACGTTTGAAAACACATATGGAAATTACATAGTGTGCATTGTCCCTTATAGTTTAATGCTTAAAGCACATTTGTCTGGATATGTCTGTATCATTTAATTTTATACTTATTAGTGCATTTATTATATCAATTGTACTTCAAATGGACAGTACAGTTCTTAGTGACGGAAAAGTACTGCGAGGGAGTGCAAAACTATTGCAAGAGAACTCAAAACTGTTGAAAAATATTTTCCCATCCTTAATGACAGGTAAACACATATCTAGAGAGTGTGCATAACATCTATGAGTCAAAATAAGCAGGGGAAAAAAAACTGAAACTGAACTTCCATGTGATATAGCAATACTTATCCATGAAAGCCCAGCTTTGCGTTTGGTGACTTTCATGAATACCCCCAGCTTCACAGTTAAGCAAGTGCTTTCATAAGGTTTTATCTATGTAATCTTCCATATAAATAATACATCGTGCTGTCCACTGTTGTCTTATTTCCTTTATTCAGAATGGTGAGACTCGTTCTTTTTCATTGCCATATCTTCTGCTCACATTTCCTCCCCGACCACGGAACATCTGAGTTTAGTTGTAGATGAATTATAGAATTTGCACATCAGTAATTTTTCATTACTGCTGAAATAATCCTTCCTTGTATCTTTATTTTGTAATAAATTTTGTATGTGTGGGTTTTGTCATCATCAATCATCTCAAGTTTTATGGAATGTGTTTTTTGGCCAAAAAACAATTTATTGGTATTACCTTATGGAATGTTTAAATGGAGGTAATGAAGGTGTAGTGAGTGTGTGAACTGCAAAACAAAGTAAACCTGACTGACCCTTAATTTTTCTACTTGCTTGGATTATTCTGCATTTTTGTACAGCTAGCAAAGTAACTTGAAGTTTAGACTCTGTGTGTACAGTTTTTCATATAATATTCTAATTTTGTTTGTGTGTGTGAGCAGGAATTTAATCCAAATTCAGGCCTGCTGCAGTCCTCCATAATTTCCCTGTACACCATTTACCTGACCTGGTCTGCTATCACCAACGTGCCTGGTAAGAACATTACCTTGCCTTATGTGAAGTAGCAGGTGCAAACAAATGCTTTCCTGCATGACAGAGCTGTCAGTAACGAAAGACCTCAGGGTCCAGAAGCAGCCGTCTGGTAGCAAATTATGTGAACTGTCGTTCAATGTCATTGTACTTATAGTATTAGGGTGTAAATTATAAATTATTTCAGTACTTTACATTCTGAAAAGTAAAACAGTAATTCTGCTTAATTCATTATGGGGTACATTCTGTGCTAATGCAGGTTTTTATTTCTCTAGTTTATTTTACCCCCAGAAGGAACTGAATTTGTGATGATATTTTCATTAGACCGTCATTTCTAAAGGTGGTCTGTCAGTGTTACTGTAACAGGGATAGTGAAGCAGCTGATAGCTGGGGCGTAAATAAACCATCTAAAAAATAGTAATAGTGACATTTTATAGTGGGAAAATTCTCTTTTTGCCTACCCCAACTCCGACCTGCCTGCAATCTGCTCTGGCTTTGCGCTTTACTTTTCGTATACCTGGTGAAGCATGATGGTCTCATGTCAGCTGGGTGGCGATAGAATGGGCCTGGGGAATTGCCAGGGTAAAATTGCAGGACTAAAAACACACAACATGCAGTAAGTGCACGATGCTTGACTGAAACTTTTATCCAGTTGTGGTAAAAGTGACTAACATCCTTGTGCCCTATTTAGGACGGCCCTAACCTCATACCTATACCTTACCCCGCCTACCTCCCAGATCGTAAATGCAATCCTGGCCTGCTCAGCATCTTGCAGCTGATTGAAGAACCCACACTTTCACCCTTGGCTGTGGAAAACCAGACAGAAGTTATGCTGGTTAGCACTGAGGCACCCACCCCCTCCTCCCCGTATCTGCCATGGTGGGACGCCCAGAGCATCGTGGGACTCTTCATTTTTGTCGTCTCCATTCTTTACTCGAGGTAAGATAGACCGTCTTCGTGGAAGCAAAGAGCGGATGTGGCCGTGGTGCCCTTTTCCCGTCACCAAGCCAAATCTATCTCTCACAGTAGTGTGCTTGTGGTTTGTCATGTGTAAACAAGAATATCCTTGCAATAGCGTGGGATCCCCGTGGCACTAACAAGTGACTTCTTTTCTCATGATCATCTCGAAAGTGAGAACCTGTTCTCAAATTAATCAGGAGCTGTGGAATTGGGGGTAATATGTAGCTCAGCAGGTGAACATGTTGTCCTGTAATCAGAAGGTCATATCCCGGAGTTCGTAGAGTGATGTCACTGTTCAGCCCCCGAATAAAACCCTTAACCGCAGTTGCTCCAGGAGATGTCTAATGCTGCCTTCTACCTTTTTGTATGTTGCTTTGGATAAAAAAAAACACAATAAATAAATATAATGTAAATGTCTGTCAGGAGTATTACCTATGAGGAGTAACAAATATAATTTGACAGGATACTAAGAAGTAGGAGGTGGCTCATGAAAATAGGAGGGAATGTCACTGTCCTAACCCCTAACTCTACCTCATGGTGTCTGGCAGCATCCGGTCCTCCAGCACCAGCCAGGTGAACAAGCTGACCCTGTCTAACGACACGGTCATCCTGGATGACTATGCGGCGAGCACCCCTGATGAGGCGGATGAGTCCAGAGGGCCGAGGCGCTTCAAGGATAACGAGACGGACACCGTCCAGTACAATTACTCTGTCTTTCATTTAATGCTCTTTCTGGCCTCGCTCTACATAATGATGACATTGACAAACTGGTACAGGTCAGTAGATAAGTCTGTGCCCGTCTGTCTGTGGATTGCATACTTGTGAAATCATAAGGTCTTAGTATCATGTATACATATTATTGTTTGAACTGGTTCTGTGGGCTAAGCCTCTGTGCCTGTGATCGGAAGGTTGCCGGTTCAAGCTTGGCCTCAGTACATCTGTGGGCCATTGAGCAATGTCCTTAACTTCCAACTCCCTGGCTATTGCTACAGGTGGCTACAGAGAGCAATATGGGGTAGATGACAAGCGAATTTCCCCACGGGGATCAATAAAGTTTAATTATCATAATCCTCATTAGAAAGTAATCACTTCCAAAAAGGGGAGTTGAAATTCAAGATGTTTCAGTGGTGTAAACATCTAAGATCTGATGATCATCTCCATATGCTTTTATTTTTGCTGTTACTGCTGGTAATATTGGAGAGAACTGCTGTGATACAGTGAACAAGTCAGCTGTGCTATTCATCAAGGCTTGTCTTTCATCTGCACGCTTGTAAACCCGTCTCTGGAGTACCACTGTGACAAGATTTATTTTGTCCGTTTTCCGTTTTTTGCCCATTTCCAGCCCCGATGCACATTACAACACCATGCAGAGCAAGTGGCCAATTGTTTGGGTGAAGATTGCGTCCAGCTGGTTTTGCCTACTGCTCTACGTGTGGACGGTCGTGGCTCCATTGGTGCTCTAAAATTGAGACTTCGGTTAAAGCTCGTGGCACCCCACTCTGTCCGCCGCCACCATCTCAGCAGCCAGAGCTTTCAAGTTTCACACTAACCAGATGCTAGTGATTTTACTTTTCTTAAATGAATGCTGTTTGACTACTTGACAATGGGACCATTTCAAATGTTTTGTAAGTAACCTGGTATCTGGTCTAGGGCCTCACATGTGCCCTATGCTGCCTGGGATAGGCTCCAGGATGGATGCGTGCTATTCAGCACCTTTTAATAAACCAAGTAGTGTTATGTTTCAGTCCAAAATAACTGCATAGTACAAGCTCTCGTATCTGGCATTCAAATAACCGGGACAATTCTAAAATCAATTTCAAAATTAAAAATCCACTGTAAGTAATGACACAGTTCTATTAAGAATTTACACTACACTAAAAATAACAAAGCATTGCGCAATACAAATGTCAGTTTCTGCACATGCTCACGAATGCTATAATAGTCGTGTGTCTCTTGTTTTGCAGTTATCTACCTTGTGATTTCTTGTGTTCTATCAAATATTCACCAAACAGTGATATTGCAGTGTGCTAAAATAACAGTACAAAAATCATTTGTATGTATTAAATAATTTAAGTGTGAGAAATGTTACAATTCAGTTGTTCTGGAAAATTCAACTATCCAGCAGTGCCTCAGTCCCGACGTTGCTGAATACGAGAGCTTTAACTGTAATTAGACGCCAGACTTGCTGAATTTATACAGTTGAGCAGTGAGGTCCAGGTTTGTTGAACATTCCAAGAGCTTTAATTTGCACTTTCTATGATTCTTGCTCCAGCATTTTGGAATGAGGCACAAAATGATATATGTGTGATTTATATAATGTTCATGTCTTTTTAAAAATTCTATATTTACTTCCAAAAGTTTGCCTAACCATATACACAAAATATAGTGTGTTGCATGATTCTTTATTCTGAACCCCAAAGATTGGTTTCATTTAATATACTAAGCGCATTTGACACATGTGACGATAAGTCTGTGCCTACTTACTGCCAAGAGTATTTGTGAACTCCTGATTTTTAATGTCTCTCAACTCTGATATTTTTTAAAGAAAGACAGCCAGGTGCGTGTCTGTCACATGATACCCATTCCCTGTATATGAACTGGTTTTGATATACTAATATGGGTCCAGAGCTGTCCTCTGCCATCAGTGACGTGTGTCAGAGTGTAAGGGGCATGCAGTCCTGCAGTATGGACCAGCCATGCTTTTGTGTATGGAAGGGTGTGATGCATTTCTGAGATGTTAGGGCTTAGGGTGATGCTCAGTACTAAAATTTTTCTCAACTAAAGGGTCGCAACCCAAAAGTGTGTCACAGGACCATTTTCAGTGGGTTGTGGAGTGTGGTTAAAATGTAATTTTTTCCTCATGTTGTGTTTTTTTTCTCTTAAATTTTTACTGCCACAACATCCCTTCCAGTTCAGCAAATTTTACTACCAGTGCTGCCCTCCCCGACGTTAGATTATATGTGTGTTATTTTTTTTCTGTCCTGTTTTTGTTAGATGTTCTATTTACTATTGATGCACTATTTTTAAAGATAAATTTGGCTTTAAATTAAAAAAAATTGGGTTGTGAGTTGAACAGGGAAAAATGTAACATTATGGATGGCCCTCAACACTTTCCTCTAGTTAATCTGTTGGTCTGCACCCGTGTTTAATATTTCAGTCATTGCTTTATGACTTGATTTGTTTTTCATGCACTTTGAACTCCTGATGTATAACCAAAAATAAGTACTCAAATTAATGCTTAAGCTATTTTGGGTAAATATTTACTACATGCTGTTTTGTATGCTTCTTCCAATAATTTGATTTATACCAATCTTTGTATATTTTTAAATTATGTATTCTGATTGGCTGAACCAATTGTATGCACTATATTGAACTGCTGTCAATTTTAGTCTTTGTCCTGAGTGTTTAAGTAATCTGCTTTCAAAACTGCCACTACGCTACATTTTTGTTGCCAAATATAACTGACATTCCTGGCAATAAACTCATAGTAACATCATATGTGGTGAATCTGGGTTGTCTAATTTAAACACTAATGGCCTCTGGTTACATGGCATAATTTTCGCTGTCATCTGAGAGGATACTGTCATTTTTCATTCCTATGTAGTTTCATGTAGCAGTGCTATGTGTAATTACATCACACTAAATGTTTGGCTACTTTTTGCTGAGTGTCTTTTAGCATCTGTACCTAAAGAACAGGAACTGTATACTCAAAATTTTGTGTCAGAACTTGTGGGTTAGGATGAGTAAGAATTGACTGAATATGGCTAGAAATGCCAGAAGTCTCATTTTACTGGCCGTGGAGATGTGGTTTGGACACTGGGGCTGCCTGCATGCCAGCCAGTAAAAATGCCCAATTTGTTCTTTGTGGTTTCTGTGCGGACAACCGTAATTCAGTTTTGTAGGAATAATAGTAGACTTTTTTCATGTGAGGCACTTGGGATACCTTAAAATTTCTCAAAAAATTCACACAATTCCAGTGTGGTAGTTACAAAGTATCATTATTTCTTAATTCAATAATGTAAAAAAAAATAAAAAGATTCGAATCAGGACAAAGTGATAGTTTTTAAAAGTGCATTGGTCTAATTTATTTTGTAACCTGTTTAGCTATATATACAATGCATGCCTGACATGCCATGAGTTATTTACAAACGCCTTTAAAAGGATCGCCATAGAAATTAAGAGGTAAATCAGGGCCAAGATAGCTTCCAGTCTGTGAGGAGGCTCAGTGGCTCTCTCGCTTGGTGGGAATGTTCCGGGGTACAAGTGGAGTGTCTTTGTGTAGCATGGTGATATCACCCTGGCCTAGGTTGTACTGCTCGGAGACGGAGGTTGCCAGTGGTGATGTTAGGGGCGTTTCGGGAGAGGCTGTGGAAAACAGGAAGGGGAAATGACATCAAGGCTTTTTTTGAGGGGGGGTTCTCTTACCACAGTGTAGCACATAGTTTTTACCATTTATGTTGTTGCAATAGACTGGCCTGAAAACCTGCAGACTCAGATCTCCAGGCCTTAAAACCACACAAAGACACTTAGACTGATGCAGTTTTGGGTTAAAGATATTTTCATTTTTAAAATGGAAACTCAGCAGGGTGGTTATACTCACAGATCAATCTATCACTCAAAAGCATATTCCTGTCCACCACACAGTTATTGCTGTGGAACTCTGGGACATTTGGATGTAACGGAGGAGAGGCAAAGTGTGTTTCATTCACCAAACCTGAAAGTGAATGATAATATTATTGAATCATCTAGGTCAGTCTTGCATACTTGAATTTAAATATAAAAATGAACAAATAATTTTTTTTCTATTTTTTTCTGGGTAAAAACACCGTCCATCTTATGCTACTGCAAACATTCCCATGAACAACTTATTGCAATCTTTCAAAAGACCAGAATAAAGCTGCATGGTTTTTACATCCTAAAAGTTCCAACAGTGACCTCTGCTGGAAAAAACGGAAACCCATCTGGATTCTTCAATTATAATCAAGCATGGAAAAAAATGGTATTTTTTTGTAGAACTGGATGAAGTGATGTACCACTTCCTCAGAAAATGGTGTACTGGTTCTGCTTAAAAACTGAGCATTACATTGATAAAGCTTGATCTTCATGGTTTCCGTGCCTTCTGAGATTGCTCATAAGATTCATTTCAATTTTATTTGTATAGCACATTTAAAACGGCTATAGTTGACCAAAGTGCTTCACATGTTAGCCAGCAAAAACAGAGATCAATAGAAACAATTAAATACACTAAAACAGGATGAAAGTAAAATAAAAATAAGGTACAATAATGCTGCACTGAGATGTCTGGGCTCAACTCGAACCAAAAGCCAAGGAAAATAGGTGGGTTTTAAGTAAGAGCTTGAAAGACTCTAAATTATGAACAGATCTGATGTTCTGAGGTAGGCGGTTCCACAGGACAGGGCCTACAGCCGAAACGGCCCCATCCCCTCTCTATTTGAGCCTTGTCCTGGGAATGTCCAGAATCATCTGATTAGAAGACCTTAGCGCCCTAACTGGGGTGTGGATGCTTAAGAGCTCAGATAAATAAGAAGGGACAAGCCCTTTTAAAGCCTTAAAAACAAGCAATAAAATCTTATAATCAGTTCTAAAAGATACAGGAAGCCAGTGGAGAGCAGACAAAACTGGGGTAATGTGCTACAAATAAAAGCATGGATCACTCTCTCAAAATCCCTACGCGGGAGATAGGGCTTGACTTTGGCCAACTGTCTGAGTTGATAAAAACTTGTTTTGACCACCGAGCTAATCTGTCTGTCAAATTTTTTAAAATATAGAATGGTTGACTGTATCAAAGGCAGAGGATAAGTCTAAAGGCACCAACACGGAAGATTGACCTGAGTCAACAGCTGAAAGAAGATAATTAAAAACCCTAAATAGGGCTGTCTCAGTACTATGGCGGGGCTTAAAGCCTGACTGAAACTTCTCGATGCTGAATTCTTCTAAGAAAGACTGAAGCTGATTACAAACAACCTTCTCCAAAACTTTGTAAAAAAAGGAAAGTTTAGAGATAGGTCTAAAATTTGAAAAAAGAGAAGGGTCCAGAGATCTCTTTTTAAAAGGAGGTTGTACAATCGCATGTTTAAAGGCAGTAGGAACACACCCTGAGCTGAGAGATGTATTCACCAAAGTTAAAATGCTAGACCCAACCGTGTTAAGAACATCTTTAAAAAAGTGTGCAGGGATACAGTCAAGGTGGCAGTTTGCAGGATGTAACTGGTTAACTACCTGAGACAAAGAGGAGAATGTAATCGGCTCGAACTGCTGAAAGACAGTTGAGCACAAAGGTGAAGCAGAGGGATCAATGGTAGAAGCAATAGATGAAAATTGAAGGCCAGAAATGTTGTCAATAAAAAAATCACCAAAATTTTGACACAGCAGCGGTGAAGGCACAATGTGGTCCAAGTGACATGGATTAATGAGGGAGTCAAGGACGCTAAAAAGAACCTGAGGCCGCTGGCTATTCTTGGCTACCAGTTGGGAGAAAAAAATTGTTTTAGCGGATTTTACAGCTCTCTGGTAAGTAGTTAATGCATCTTGTAGGATTTCAAAGGAAACATAGAGTTTGTCCTTTTTCCATTTTTTTCAGCTATTCTGCAAGCACGTCTGAGAGAGCGGGTCGTGTCGTTAAGCCAGGGGTCAGCCCACCATTTAACCTCTTGGTGTGTTTAACCTCAGTTTCCTGCGTTAAATAACAATATTAGTACTACTTTGGAATTATACTATGAATTTTCTCCACTGTACACACAGTATGACTTATTTATACAGAGGATCTCACTGCCTCCGCCCCTCCCCACCATCCGTCTCGTGTTCCTGTTTCTGTTCTTTGTTTGAACACCATGTCTCACATCCTCACTCTGAGCTAGACGGGTCAGCCAGTCTTAAAGGGGCTATATGTATGTGTGAACTCCTCAGTCAGGTGCCTGTGCTAGATTATTCCATAAAATATGAAACTACACTGCAAATGTAAGCCTTGTTGACTGTACTGTTCGGTCAACAAAGTGATCAGCTATTGGACGCAGAATATTTCTCAGTGGGCATTGGGTGGCATGCATGAAGGACAGGCGGTGGGGGTGGCCTCACCTCCCAGCAGCATTTCCTGCAGGAGGCTGTCGACTCTGGCCGAGCTGAAGAGCCTGGCGAGCTGGACTTGCTCGATCATGTGCCAGGCCACGCTCTGCAGCACGGGCAGCAGGAGCAGCAGCTCGCCGAAACGGCCACGAGACTCGCACTGCCGGTCGGCGACGTAGTCGGCCAGGCCGACCTGCAGCTGGTACCTTAGCTGCTTTATGTGTCGTGCGTCGCTCAGGCCCATTGCGTCTGCAGAGACCAACATGGGGGAACGAAAAATGTTTTTTTAAATATAGCCCCAATCCTGGCCTGTTTGCAAGTTACATCACAGAAACATTTTACGAATAGTGGGTGCGCAAATGGTCTTCACTGTGTTGGGGTCACGTGCCGTCAGAGCTCGTACCTGGGTCAAAGAAAATGATGGCCTTCAGGCAGGCAAACTCGCTGTCATCTATCTGAAGTTCCTGGCAAGGAAGGACAAGTTCCTCCAGGATCCTTGTCGCTATCCGGTTGACCTCGAGCTCGGCACAGTTCCGGGTTATGATTTGACCATTTCCTGATGAAAGCAGGATGAAATATCGATCAAAATACAATGGTGAGCCAGCGAGAAGCTGACATTACAGCAACTTTAGGTCAAAGTACCACCAACTTCCATGAGAAGGACAGATAAAGTGTTCTCACAGAACCATTGAGTTTAGGCATTGGTCGCATAATTAGTTAACCTTTCTTAAACTCCTCACAACGTTACATGCATGATTACATAGCACAATAACCAATCTTCTTTTCAAGCTGACTGAAATAATGTCCCCATAACCACAGGTTTTAATAAAATAAAATGATAATTTGCTGAAGACTATCCTAATACACTTGTATGATTCTTACCGAGAAGAAGCAGGTCTTTGAACTGCATTGACCTCTTGATGACCCCAAGGAGCAGATGTTCCCCAGCATGAGCACGCAGTAGAACAACCTGGGGGTGGGGTGGGGAGAAAAATAAAGAGAGAGGGAGAGAGTGGGACAAGGGAATAAGGAAATGAGAGAAGGAGAGGGAGAAACAGACAAGAGGCCGAAACCTTGTTTCCCTGTGGTTATTCTGCTATAAATGCCACCAATGAGCTGAGCATTTGAGTAAAGGAAAATGTTATAATCTTAAACTTATGACCATTTTCTGAGCCAAAAATGTGTTAGTTAGCCATCATCATATAATCTCTAGTATTAAGGTGTGGATATTGCTTGCTCAGACAGTCATGTAAGCTTGTTCACTGCCCACCAGACTGACTGCTCTACACCAAGCCTCACCTGGTCGTCCAGCGGGAGCTCGCAGAAGGCGGGGATGTACTTGGCCCACTCTACCAGGACAAGCAGCTGCTGTCTCATGGATTCACACACATCTGGGATGGTCGCGACCTTCCTAGTCCGGATGTCCCCGTGTAGGAGGGAATCCGGTACCGATATCTGTGACACAATCCATGATACTCACTTGTATAGCGGTTCACCAACGTAACAAGAGGTAACACTCCTGGCTATGTTAGAATCTGAAATATAACATCAATATTTATTGTGCTACAAATTCCAGGGTTACAAAGACTGCCTTTGTACTGCAGGAGCACAAAATTGGCCCCACAGTCCTGTATATCTGCTGAAGTGTAGATCATTATAATCTGTTTTTGATGCTAGATACTTTCTTCCCTGAGGCTACATATGATAAATCCAGATCACCCGCCTATCAGTACCTGTCTTGAGAGCATGTCTGCCTGTACGAGTGCGCTGATGGGGGGCAAGCTGGCATCATGTCCTGACCTCCGCCTGCTTATTCTGTCTCTCTCGTTCTGCACCGCTGGGTGGGAAACAGGCAGAGGAGGCATGTCATCGCAGGAGTCACAGATCGCCGTCCCACTTCTTCAGCACCAAAAACTTATTCCTTGTACGTTTACTACGATCTTAGTTACCCTCCCAAATGATTAACAGCACAGCGGTGACTATGACCAACTCGCCAGCTTCGAAAACCTAAAATCTAAGCTGCTTTCTTCACAAAAACTCTCAGCTGTGAATAACTTTTTAAGCAGTTAGGACAGGAGAATAATGGTGAGATAGACGAACATATACTGACCTTCTTTTTTCATTCCTGCTCGAAAGCATTTCTTCAGCCGACAGTATCTGCACTGATTCCTTTTATCTTTATTCACAACACACTGTCTGTCGAACCTAGACCATGAAACATTAAGAACAGAATACAAATCATCAGATGGATGAACCAAAGGTTGAAATCAATGAGAAAAATACATGTCACAATACCAGTAATGTTTGTATCCCAGTTAACCAGTCCCAGTCAGCACTGTGTAATATCTAATATTGCTTTAATGCTTCTTAGTTGCAACAAACATTTATTGCTGTGTCTCAGTTTTGGGATCCAACTTCAGAAAAGGTAAAATTTGGATGACGAATCGTATAATATCTTGATACTTTTAACAAGTCTGTATTTGGAGTGATATATTATCATGAATAAATCTACTGGTTCAGGCAGACATGGGGCACACTTCGCTATGGGAGGCACCTTGGAATGGGACACACTTCGCTATGGGAGGCACCTTGGAATGGGACACACTTCGCTATGGGAGGCACCTTGGAATGGGACACACTTCAATATTGGAATCCCCTAAGGCGGGGGTCACCAACATGGTGCCCGCAAGGACCGCATGAGTCACCGGCGGACCTGTTCTAAAAATAGCACAACTCACCATTGAGCAGCGACTAAAATTTAATTTTATCCTGTCGCTATTCTTCTTTAATCACATTTGCATTTATATAGATTTTAAAATGGCAATATCTAAAAAAAACATTTAAAACATGTTTATTATACATGATTTAAGAAGACTGTTTCAAACTGGTAGCCCTTCGAAAGGCTCAGTACCCGTGAAGTAGCTTTCAGTTTCAAAAAGGTTGGTGACCTCTGCCCTAAGGCATGGGACACATTTAAGAATGGGACCCACTTCAGTATGAAGCACACTTACGAATGGAACACCCTAAAGAGGGGGATACACATTTAGGAAAGTGACACACTTCACTTTGGGATGTGTTCTGGAATGAGATGCATGATGCACTTCAGAATTGAATATACATTTAGGAATGGGATACACTTTACCATATGATACACTTTAGAATCGGATGCACATTTAGGAATGGGACACACTTATGAATAGGATGCATATTCAGGAATGGGACAGTCTCACCTGCACGAGTAGACATGGTTCTTGCGGACACTGCGGCGGAAGAAGCCCTTGCAGCCATCACAGCTGGAGGATCCGTAATGTTTGCCAGTGGCCCGGTCTCCGCAGATGGTACACAGGGCGCCCACCTCAGGGTAGATGGCTCCATGTCCACTGGCGCTCACCGCGGGAGAGTCTGAAATCAGGGGAGGCGTCAAAACGGATTCTGCTGACAATAGATTAGCTCTGTACTGTTTGCATGTTCTCCCTAAGCTGTGTTGGTACTGTAATTTACTCCCACAGTCGAAAAACATGCAGTTAATTAAATTTAAATGGCTAAAGTAGCCAGGTGTGTGAGGGGGGGGTTATGTATATATTATATTGTATGGACCAAATGTTTCCGCAATGTTGATAAAACCTGTTATTTTGACGTTGTGGGGACCACTTTTTCAGTCCCTGGGGAAATACAAGCACTAGAGGAAACTCAATTTAATAGAAATCTGTGACTGCAATCAAAAAACTAAAAAGTCTTTTTTGTTTCGTTATTTATGGTTAAGGTTAGGGCTGGGTAGGTGTTAAGGCTGTCATTGTTGGGATTAAGGATTTTCCCATACAAATGAATGGATGGTCCCCACGAAGATATAAATACAAATGTGTGTGTGTGTGTGTGTGTGTGTACTGCCTGAGATAGGCTCTAGGCCTCCTTGTTGTTGGGCGATGGATGTATGATTATTGTTACTGTAGAACATCTGAAGGGACAAATTGGGACAAGTTGGGACAGTGGTTCTGAAATGCCATATGCTGACCCTGATGGGCCAGATGTACACAGGGTCCAATCTGAAAACCTAATATCCTCAGTGCTGAGGTGGTCAATTACATCAGTGAAATCGTTAAACTCAGACAAACAGTCAAGCACTGACTATAATCAAATACATACGCCTGCCTTACAGGGATATTATCAAAGGCAATCCTTACAAATAATCATCTGTAAGCTTGGCAAAAAAAAAAATCCTGCATATTAACATATTGTGTACGATGCAAATTGAGAAAATATAGCAAATTATAGAATTTTTCACATTCACTCCATGAAAACCCCTTTAAATTTAGAAGCACACGTCACAGAAGACATAGTAAGGGAAAGATTAGTGACTGTGGACGGAAGGACATAGACGATAATCAAAGAAACAGAAATTCATCAGGGACACTTGATACTATGATAGAATCTCCTTTCATACAGGAAGTGATTAAACTTTCATGTACTTTATTCCTTTGTGTCTCATCACATATCCATATTTAATACATATTTAAAAGAAAGCACACGTACCTTTCAGCCTAATGCGTTTTTAAAATCTGTGTCAAACAATCCTGCTTCCCACATAAAAGACTCATTGTATGAATGATTTATGGCAGCACACCGAATACACATGAAATTAAACTCATCATTCAGTAGCTGTACCGTTTACATTATGGTTTGTTTTTTCTTGTGGCAAACAAAGGGCACACCAAAAGCCAGTCAGCGACACATGAATTAACTCCACCATTTCACCCGCTTAACAATGGGAGTTGATGACGACGTCACTCAACACACTGATTGCTTTTATTCTGATCAAAGGGAACAGTGAGTCTACATTAGCGATAGGAACCTTGAGAACTCACCGATCATGATGAAGTGCAGTGTCTTTATTCACAATTTTATGGATTGATAGTTCTCTATATTGATAGTAATAAGATTACGATTTCGACAAACTAAAAGAAAAAACAGCATTAACTAATGACAATGTCATACTGCTGATAATATGGTATTTCTGATTTTGATACAAATTTTCTAACTTAATATAAAAAAATAACACAAAGGATCAATTAAACTTAAAGTCTCTTTTTGGTTGCCCTTTGATCATACAAAATCAAAACTCACAAACTCTACGGAATTGTTATAAAATGCTTACAATACCATCAATTATCCTGCCAATCAGCATTGAACAATTAAATATTTATTCATTCCTTCTGCAGTATTTCAAATTATTCCATTCATCCATCCATCCATTTTCTAAAACTTCTCCTATGCAGGGTCATGGGGGGGTCTGGAGCCTATCCCGGAGGCTACGGGTGCAAGGCAGGGAACAACCCAGGATGGGGCACCAACCCATCGCAGGACACACTCACACACCATTCACCCAGACATGCACACCCACAGCAATTTGCTAAAGCCAACCAACCTCGGCATGTTTTTGGACTGTGGGGGGGAAACCGGAGTACCTGGAGGAAACCCCATGATGACACAGGGAGAACATGCAAACTCCACACACATGGGACCCTGGCAGAGACTTGAATCCAGATCCCAGAGGTGTGAGGCCACCACTGCCACCCCCTCAAATAACACATATACATATGTTTATGTAGGCATGAACCTGTCAGAGGAAGCTGGTCTTGCAAACTGGAGTTTTAGCGGCAGACTCACCGAGGGCCACTGGGAGAAGCTGAAGATTCTCAAACTCTAGTGTGGTGTAGGCTGGGTCCAGGGCATCGCTGTAATCCACCATCTCCATGTCTAACAGCGTTCCTGACAAAGTCATCCTCAGCCACCTGACAGAAAGTGAGAGGCTCACCTCTGCTGATAAGAGGGATTCCCCCGCCCCCCCCCCCCCAACTCCTCCTAGGCGGTCCCACCAACCCTCCCATGTCAGAGAGCACCTGTGAAGGTGAGATGTAGAGGATTCCTCGAGTGAGTGGCTGCACGTGTCTCAAGGTGACCTTCAGGGTGGGGTGGTGCATTAATATGTAGCCAGCAGATGCAGTTGCTCCTCTGGAGCTGTTTTTGGTCTGGATCTGTATTGGTACAGCTATATCAGAAGGATACATTAAATACACACTATGTGTTCGAATTTGTGGAAAGGTACTGGATATATCTGTGGTATTAAAAACCACACTGATACAATGAAAGCTGCTTTGGGCCTGTCAATTAAAAGCAACAGGAATGAAATATCTTCATATTTGCCACTGGCTGTAATACGTGAATCACTTTGACCAATGCAGAGCAAATTCCAATGTA
This sequence comes from Mormyrops attenuatus, assembly GCA_026777985.1. NCBI lineage: Eukaryota > Metazoa > Chordata > Actinopteri > Osteoglossiformes > Mormyridae > Mormyrops > Mormyrops attenuatus. The sequence goes on from JAODKC010000130.1 coordinate 7,599,020, forward strand.
CGGCCGGTGCACATTTTCAGTACAGCGGAGCTACGTAAATGTAAATTTTATATCCCAAAGCAGCTTGTGGGATGGTATCACCTCAAACACAGCCCTGCACATGTTCAAATCAATTTTAATGATATTACATTGTGAGTTAAACTAAAAAGCTATTATTCATTATTGTGTGGTTCTCACCATCTGCATGACCAAAATGAAAGTTACACCCATAATCTGGCTAATGTTTAAAACCATTTAAGCCTTTTAAAAATGTTGCTGCGATAGTAGATAACACAACACAGCCATAAGGAAGGTGATAAACGGCACAATACACAAATAAGTATGTCAGACATACTGTAAGTCACTAAACTGCAAAGTTCACGTTGCAGAATTATAAACACCAAGCCTTTTGGCATTAGTGACTTATCACACTGCATACATATCCTTAAACATAAAGAATGTCTTGGAAATGCCCCATGAAGGCACATCATATTCGACCCCCAGCCCATGCCAATGCAATTATGTTTCGAATTCTTTAGGGCCCCTGCTGCTCAGGGGCTCTTGGAATCATCCTACCTTCCCCCCTTTCCGGCGCCCCTGCCTCTTCACATGTAGGCTCCAACAACACATGGAACAGGTTCAGCTCCGAGGAGAGTATCTTATCTGCATGGCCATTTCATCTTTTCTCAAAACTCAGCGAAACCAAGCTCAATAAAACATTATCTCCAAGGTCAGACTGTTACTCACTAATCGGACCAATGATTAGAAGACACCACAACCTGAAAACTATTTTCTCAATGATAAGGAAGGTTGAACGGCCCACTCACGCCTTGGATATTACTGATAAGGGCGATGATGCCTTCAAAATAGTGCTTATATTTACGGTTTGTTTGGAAATGTATCACATTAATTCATACATTCATGGTGCCTGAGTAGACAGAACTTCTGCCTCATATCTCCAGGTTTTGGGGGCTTCCATCCTGCCCCCATTCTGTGTGTGTCATATGGGTTTCCACTCACAGTCTAGAGGAAATCCCATTCAGGATGTACCCCCACCTTGTGCTGCATGGGATAGGCTCCAGGCCCCCCCACGACACTGACCATGATTGATGGGTGGAAGCTGTGTGTCCTGTAAGGGACTGTCATCTCATCCTGGGTGTTTTGTGGACAGATCAGATTAAACTATGCTGTAATTGTGCTGCATGTGTCCAATGACACTAACATCCACCCATCTTTAATAACTGCCTGTAAATGCTGGTGCACCTTATTTGTATTTGTACCCGCATAAGTATACAGGACCTCTTTGGGTTTCACACATGCCATCTTGATCTGCTATAAAATACTCACACATAAAAACACAAGTCAGAACAAAGCTTTGGGTCGGCCATTTTTCCAATTGCCCTGAAACAACTTTTGAGGCTATGGGCCTCGCAGTGATATGATTGCTCTAGCAGCCATGGAATTCAATCCAGCAACCTTCCGGACACAGACAGATACTTCCTCCAGAGAACCATACAGCACTCTGGTAATGGAAACATTTATTTCACATGTGTAACACATATCCACACTTCATTCAGCCACTCATTCTGACTAGGTGCTTCTGGGGAGTCAGTGGACATTTTTGCAGGAATAATGGCCAGGGGAATGTGACTTTGGTATCACTTAATGCCCTGGATACATTACATGGGTGAAAACAATCCTGAATTTGGTACTGCAACCATTTTCACTGTTACTGAGAATTACTTGGTAGTGTTTCTCACCATGAGGTTTTCTTAACACCACTGATACATGTTTTCTTGGTGAATGACCACTGTAATGGCTGATGACGTCTGACGATGCTCACATAAAACAGCCTCTGTCTCTTCCTCCAAAATGACACACTCAAGGCAGTTCACTGTCATCAAGTCTCTTTTTGGTTGGCCTTTGATCATACAGCCATCAGAGGTGGAAGTTTACAATGCAACTGAAACATACATACATATTTTTAAATAAAACGTTACAGTTCATGTCATTTGATATTAAAATCATGTTCATTGCCACTATCTGCCATCCATCTCCCATAATCGCTTATCCACTAAAGCAGGGGTCACCAACATGGTGCCCGCGGGCACCAGGATGCCCCCAAGGCCCACATGAGTCACCAGTGAGCAGTGTCTAAAATTTAATTTTATCCTGTTGCTATTCTTCATTAATAACATTTGCATTTATATAGATTTCAAAATGACAATATCTAAAAAAAAAAAATGTAAAACGTTTATTATACTGAGCAAATTTGTTAAGAAGAGTGTTTCAAACTGGTAGCCCTTCGTATGGCTCAGTACCCGTGAAGTAGCTCTCAGTTTCAAAAAGGTTGGTGACCCCTGCACTAGAGGCTTGGGATGTGAATATGCTTACCACAGATTGTTCCACAATGAGAATCACCTCAAACCTGTACATGGGTCCAGTATTCTGCTCCGCCATATATCCAACCACATGGTGCATTGCTCCAGCTGATGGATGGTGCCCATCACCGCATCAACAATGGATATTCAATGGAAATTCAGTAAATGGATAGCGTTCCTCACCATATCATGGCATGGACATGCAAATCCTCATAATTCCAAGAGACACATCAACTAGTTAAACACACTATATATCTGAATGCAGTTTTCAAGCAATGATATTCTCAACTTGCAGTATAAAGCACTCTTGCCACTTATTAAATGATATGTCTAAGTATAGACACATCTAGACTTATCAGTTCAGCCATAAACAGATAAAAAATGTAAGTAGCCATTCATATACTAAAAAACTAACTAACAATTTAAGTGACATTTTATGGCAAAGCTTTCTGTAAATTAGTCACTACTGGCGATAATGATTCAATAATAATTAATAGCTGTTTTTCTTTCAGAATTAATCTGTAGAGGTCAGCACAAAACAATTCTCAGTATGCCTGTACTATAGATAACTTGTTGTTCCTACAGATGCCATTGCTCATACACTCTCCTGGATGGCAGGACTGGGATCTGAGTAACTCCTGAGTAACCATGAATTGAACCCCTTACCAGTGCAAATGCTTTTGATTTACTTCAGTGGTCTATATGTACTAAGCAAATTTTCATACACATCATTCTATGGTTGAATACACCACAGAGTATATTATACACACACACACACACACACACACACATATCTGTAGATCGAAATAATATTAAATAATAATGAACCTATCCAACTTCAAACCAGTTATCTAGATCAGATGGGGCAGCATAGGGCACAAAACAGGGGCACATGCTGGGCAGGATCCCATCCCATATGAGGGCACAAACACACACTCAGTAATACTCCACAGCAGGGTTCGAATTACATAGTAGCTTTCGACTGAGCCCTATTGTCCCTAATTACATGCACGCGCAGACAAATGCGCGGCACCGCGGTCAATAATCGGGTTACCTCAAAAACATTGTACTATTACTACTGCAGGCAGTAAATACTGTCAGTAACATTTCATACAAGAACAACATAAGAAGCACACACGACGTTTAATGGAATGTAATGAGCGAATAAACACAGAACACGGACATATTTGTACTATTTTTTTTATTTATTTCGGAAACCATAACTTACGAAAATAAAATATAACCTATAACACAAAAGTGGACATTTTTTAGAGCTCCCCCTAAAGGTCTGAGGGGAGGCTTTCAAGGGCGCTCGTGTCCTTTTCAACTCCCATGTAATTCGAACCATGCAGGCAATGTAGAGTCGCTTAACTCCATGTTTTTGGACTGCAGGAACAAAAGTGTCCCCATACAGCACAGGGAGATGCAATCATGCAAACTTCCCACACACACTGAGGTTATACTCGAACCCCAACACTAGAGGTATGAGGCAACAGCGCCACCCACAGAGCGACTCTCCCTATTCATGATCATCAATGTGCCTTGATATATGAGCTCAGCACAGCTGAAAAGGTCTGCTTTGAAACGCTAATTAACACTAGATCCGGCGGGACAGCAGCGGTACTTAGGCGTTTCGCACCTTTTGTTTTTATTAGTGGGCCATCGCATTAGCGTACCACTCACCCATCAAGAAAACAATAGGACAGTCAGTGATCCTCGCAGCGGCAGAATTACTGTCACCCCCAAAATGCTGATTGATTTAAGTATTGGTTCTGATAGATTAATCTTCTGAAATTGAACTTAATCCCACACCGGTAATAAAATAAAAGCTTCAGCCGAAAACAGTGCATTTTACTTTCAATTTAAAATAAAACACAGGGTGGCTAACGTTGGTCAGGTGGCTGGAATGAGATGATCAATCATGCGCGCGCATTTACATGTATGTTTCATTGTGTACTTTGAAAACCGTCTGTGGCGTCTGCAAACTACCCAAAGCTTTTGATGCAGTTAATTTTAGGTTTATGATGGAATAATATTAATTTGCCGCAGTATTTATTGCGTCAACATGAGCCTGAAAGCGTGAGTGTTACACCAGACGCGAGAGACCCGGCTACCCTGAAAACGTGCATTTTGTTTTCCGGAGTGAATTTGCATAATAAATAACATTATACAGTTGTTACAAAGTGGAAACCTGGACTAACATGAAATCATGAATAAACTACGTCTATGTGTCCAGTATTTGTACAATACATACTGCGTCTGAAAACTTTCAGGTTGTACGATTGCAGGACAGAGCATCCGATCTGTTAGGAACATCACGGATTTGGTTAAAGGTGTTGGATTCGCTGCTGTTGGCACATTAGCGCAAACAAAAGGGGGTAGCCTACGTCTTGCATGGCGGCTAAAGTAAATGGTCCTTAATTTAAATGTAAGTTATCACCATTTAATCACAGCATTATCGTGTTGAAGTCATCATCGTAATCTCTGCATGTTTACGCCTATATGCCTGTTTTGGGATGGTGTGAGACAGCATGAAGTTGAAAAGAAGACCACATGCTGTGGCAGTTCCAAACCTTTTCAACCGGGGGAGACAGGCTGGCGCCAGGTTAGGTGGGTAGATGCATTTGACCATAATGTACTCCACATATTACGCTAGATTTCCAGCATTAAGAACCAAAAGACAGTTCTGGAAACCGATGCATTATTTATGCAATGCTTTGCAGTTACATTTGGTAGTTTCTACAAATATGTAACTCACTGATTTCTTGTTTAGACTGTGTTACGTCCACAAGCTTGACTATTTTTTCGGTCGTTAACTTTGCTTTTCACCAACTTAAGTGACTTTACCCACCCGGCGCACCGCAGTTAAGAGCCCGTCAAGAAAATGTGCTTACGTTTGTGTCACGTCAGCATACGTGGTGTCACGTCAGCATACGTGTTGTCACGTCAGCATTCAGCTGATATCTTAATTAGTCTCGTCCGAGATCCGTGTCGGATAAACAGGAAGACTTCACTACGCTGGCTAAACAGCTTGGCTTTCGTGATACCTGAACCAAAATACAACCAGGACGCGTTTAATGTCGCGGGACAATCAGTTACTTAGCTTTAAAACATCCGTTCCAAAAGTATTTTTTGTTATACTTGTTTTTTGAAGTTCTGTGTAAATCTGACACTGTTGACACTTGCCCTACTGAAACGGGAAAGTGGTGAATTTCACAGCATACAGTGGAATTATTGTACTCAGTTACTACAGAAATAATATAAACATCACTAGCAGTGGAGATCTATTCCTGAAACGTGGTATTATGGCTTTAGATGTGTTACTGCATTTTTTGTTTTTAAATACCCATGATATCTACCAGATAGGGGACTGGTTTTAGGGGCAGGATAAGGACATAAGAAAGTATATGCAACAAAATCTCTGCTTGATTTGGGAATATATCCAGGCTGAATGAACAATGTGACAGTCAGGCCCGCAATGAACACCCTCTATGTACGGCATGGATGGTATGTACCTTTGTAGGTATTTTTACATTATCTATAGAGGTCCTCTGACACCTAGAGGCCAAAGACGGATCTTCATGTTCATCTTTTTTTATTCCTTCGAAAAACAGGAAAGACCGGAGCCGAATGTCGAGTGGAAGGGGCAATGTGGGAGAGGTTTATAACGAGGAGCCTGTCATCATCTGATACCCCAACCCTAACCCTCGCTATAATCCCCTCCTACCCCATGATAAACACCTCCCACTCCACGTCGCCCATTCAGCTCGGCTCCCGGCGGCATACTTGCCAACATCGTGATAAAACTGTTTATACAAATTAACTTTGTTATTAGGTTCTATTTTCAGTTTGGAACAAGAATAGAACTGTACTTTGGATTTTAATAATTTGTAAATAACGTGAAAAATATATTTTTTGAAATATTATATTTTAAATTGGACCTTGTAAGACGGAAATGGCATCCGTGGTTATGAAATGTACACAGAGGAAACATGTAATCGGGGACTTGAAAACCAGTCCCCTAAAATCGCTTTTGAAAGTGATGATTAATCCCTTGCTATTCCTGCCTGCTATCTAATGCAGTGATATTTAAACTTTTTTTTTTACCGCCCCCCCCCCCCAGAGCTTATATATTTGTTCTATTCCCCCCTACACACTGACCCCAAATAAACAGTATTAAATAATAATAATAATAATAATGCATCTCATTCTTAATGAAGCAGCCAAAATATAAGCAGTTAAAATATAGGATTGGACGTAGAACATTCAGAATGCTTCACATCCAAATGCAGACCTGAAAATGTAATATTATATTGTAGCTCCTGTTATACAATCTGCGTGTTTTGTGTTGATTTAAATACTATCAGTTTTCAGAGTTCAGGAAACCATGAAATGTTTAATTGGTCATGGGTTACATTTACATAGATCTTGACTAACAGGAATACAAGTCACTTTCTCAAAGGATACAATATGAATGTAATTACACTGAACAATATGACACATATAGTAAAAAAAACAGAAAACGAGATTTCATTTTCAAACATCACAGCAACTTTGTACAGTTTGTAGGCTGCATTGGTCTATAAGAGCCTCTCAACAGCCTTGACCAAACTGTAAATCAGGTTAGTTTAGACATTGTATTCCCAGACAAGGGAACAAGAAAGCTAGAAATTTAGATTTTTTTTTGCCACAAGATTTAATATTACAGTGGGAAACAGTAGGTTTGTCTCTCCAAACATGCAGAAGAGGTGACAACAGACAGAAAACTCACCATGTGTGACATCCACATCGACATTTAGCTCCAGGCTAACATTGACCATAGTGCTCCTTGGTGATTTCAAATCAAAACCACCAGACAGAAGTGCTCCATTTTCACCAGATGTGGTTTAAAGTAATATCCTGTTAGCTTGAGGTCAGGCCCACTTTTCTACAGTTATCTTATTTTTTTGCTTAATCTGGACAGATGAGGGCAGCAAAATTAAGCAGTAACTAGAACTCTCTAGGTGGCCATTCAGAAAGACAGCTGTAGCTACGGCAACACAAGGACAAAAACACAAGGATAGATTTACTGTTATTTTCACTTATCCATCTTACAATTTGAACTCTTTAGGGTGTCTGTGCCCATGTGCCATTTTTGGAATTTAAATACTTTATATTATGAATAATTGGGAAAAGACTTAATGATGCACTGTATAGCAGTTTATTCTGCATAATTTATATCTTGTGCATGCATGTACACAGTGTTGGGGCTACATAAGCATTTCTCAGTCCTTTGCCCTAGTGGTCCATCCATTCACCCATCCATCCATCATTGCTTATACAGCACGGAGTTACAGTAAGCCTGGAGCCATTCCCAGGAAGCACTGGCCACAAATCAGGAGGGCTCCCTGAACAGGATCCCTGCAGCTTTATTTCCCCCCCAATATTAAACCAAATTACAGCTATAAGTCATCAAACAACCCACATTGAAGCAGTAGCATATAGCGCACTAACGCCTGACCCCACCCACACCGTCTGCTGTGGAAGAGAGACACCACACACCAGAATGAAATCTGACAATAACAATAATGGTTTATTCCAACTGGTACTTCGAAAATGAAGTAAACTCATGTTTATCAGAGGCAGGGACAGCTTTCGGGTGACACAGACACTCTGTTGGGATTTTTTCTGGGGTCCGAAAATACAAAAACCACATGCCACAACTGTTTTAGTTAACAAATGGACTCAGCAGAGTGTGGCTTCAGAGCAGGGAAGTCCCGGAAGAGATTCAATTTCCACGGAGTCCTTGCCAGCAGGAAAGGGAGCTTGTTCTACCAGCGATGAATAAACAGACAGTCTGTCAGTGTCATCCACCCATAGCAGAGGATCAGTTCTCACGGTCATAATTTCTGTATCTATTTACTAACAATTTTGCCACATAAATCCAAGCGCTGTAGCTCCTAGTAGTGATTGGCAAATGAGGCTTCATGAGTGAATTACTGTATTTTCTGACCCGACTAAATGGTGCTCTGTTTTCATAAAAGGGAACGTCTTGTCAAAGCATGTCTCAAAGTAAACCAAGAGCACCATCTAGTGGGGTCAAAAAGTACAATTAAATCAGACCCGAAGCTTTGCTCTCCCCACGTCTGAATGTCTTAAAAAGGAGAGCAAATAAAGGTCCATTGCCATTTAATTTTCACTGTGAAGCACAGCAAGCAGTGATGGATATTTCAGGTCCAGAAAGTAAAAATCCAAACCAGGATTTTGTTTCAACCAACCAAATGAGCACTATATGAATGTGACTCTTTATGCTGAGCTGGTTGGTTGAAACAAAATCTTGGTCTGGATTTTTACTTTGTGGACCTGAAATGTCCACCTCTGACATCAAGACAAATGAGGGGTGGACCCTGAGCAGCTTCCAAATGGGCCATAAGCAGACCCTACCGCACTGATGCTGGGAATGCACACAAACGTACACACAGCCACACCGCCCATGCACCCCCGGCCCAGGAAGCCTGGCTATGGTCATCAAGGCTTCTCTGGGAGGGGGATCTTCATCTTGTGCAAAGTATTGATGAAAAATCTTGGCAGGGGGCAGTAGAGGCTGATGTCCCCGTGACCGTTCCTGCCTGGAAGCAGCAACTGCCGGGCATGCAGGTGGAGAGGGAGGTGCCGCGCTTTGCTCTGCTCCAGGCCGAGCCGGTGTAGCACACCTTCCGGCAACTTCTGTGGAAGGGGAGGAAAGAAAAAAAAACATAACAAAAGTTCAGTAGTGGAAGAAGCTATTCGACACTGTTTTAAAGCCAATCCAGGCACTTCACAGCATACCACTCCTCACGTAGCAACTCCCTCGATTAGCCACCATTCGCAAATACGACGGTAATAAAAAATCATTTTCTGACCCATGGGTGCATTCATGACCAAAATTCACACACCCGACAACAATTCATGCTGAAGTGAGATCTTTGAAAGAATATACAAAATGTTGTTAAATATTTCCACTTCATGAAGATTAAAAGAAAATGAGAATGGAAGACTGAAGTAAAGTCAGATGCAGAGTCGTGGTCACACCTAGGATACTGTGTAGGGATGGGCTGATCCACATTTTTTTCAGTTCCGATCTGATTCTGATCTACACATCTACCAATAACGATACAGATTCCGATAGAAGAGCTCCTACTTTAATATAATTTAATAAATGTACACATAATATATAAACATTTATACCTCAAAAATTAATATTTTTTTAAAAACAAATACAAATAAAAATGTATGCCAAAAATAACCTTAATTAGGCTACTGGTAACCCACATAAACACATTGTTCCACCGTATTTGTACATCTTGTTTTAAGCATTTTTGAAACATTTGCAGTTGCAATCTCCAGTCGACTATACACAACTGGCAAATGTTTAAAATTCCCCACAATTTTTCTCCCACGGGCAACGGCGTCACTTACACTCCAATGCGATAGCAGCCCCTCGTGTATCACAAGGTGTGGCGAGTGCGCGAAACAACTTCCAAATCATCCATTGCTTTCTTCATATTAATTGCGTTGTCTTGCACAATTGTGTGTGCTTTGTTTAGTGGGATTTTCCACTAAACGCTACTCCCGCCACTCAAAACTTAAAAAAGTCTGCAATTCGCTATGCTACATACAATGTTTCCAAATTGTCACCCTCTTATTTGGTGTTCTTACGCTCCCCATACCGCAAAGGGTATGTGCATGATGTCACAGCAGGCGGAAGTCACTGCTCTCAGACCCAAAAAGACTGAGAGGCAGCTGTAGCATTCAGCTTGAAAAAACATATCTAAAATCGGAAGGAGTTGTCCTGCGATTGATTGCCCAAATCGATTTAACAAGAAAAAGGAACTATTTTTTTGCAAACTACTGAAAACTAAACAAGTGTCGGACGTGGATCACATATGGCCAATACCCGATCTTTCTAATAGGTCTGGATCAGTGCCTGTACTGATCTGAATACTGGATCGGTGCACCACTAGTACTGTACTGTGTATTTTCACTTAGCGATTACCCACAATTTTACCTGTGGTGCCAGTCTGGTCCAGTGGGCATACTTATGGTCCCCGAGGATTGGGCAACCCAACCCATATGCCATGTGGACACGGATCTGGTGCTTCACTCCTGAAGGGACAAGATTTGCAGTGATTTTATGTTGTGCAGGATCCATAATAGACTCACAAATCAATGTGCCTTATAAACAAAAGTAATTAAGCTTTAGTAAACCAGGCTGCAGGATATTTGTGTTCTTTAGGAAGCCCTTTTGCCGTACCATACGGTCAACAATTAAATGTAAATTTTCTAATAAAGCAATGAATCTAGATGCAAAACAAACATTCTACAACTTACACCAGAAAAATGGGTATTAACATTTATTTATTTAGCAGACACTTATCCAAAGTGACATATCATTGAAGCAGTCCATCACTAGGGGCGCTTTACCGCTGCACTAAGTACAGTACTTTTAGTACTTTTGTTTTTCCTATTGACTTCCGGTCAAGAGCAAGGTCTTGGTCTTGTCTCAGAATCGACTACATTTTGACTTGGTCTTGTCTCGGTTTCAGACGTGCTGGACTCGGGATTTTTTCAAGACCAGCTGAGACCACAATTTGTTCTGTATTTTGAAGAGTAGGTAGAAATCTATATACAGATGACGAATGAAACTGGTATGATGAAATTAGAAGCAGACCGTCTCTCCCTCTGACTCCGGCTGCGCTTCACATCCGTCTAACAATAAAACACGTCCCTCATTGGTCATAAGTCACGAGTTGTGTCACCTACATCCAATGAAAAGAGAACCGCCAGCGTTGCTATGATATGCCTAACAGCGCGAGATTTTAATGATCTCACAAGCAAAAACAATGACAACCTACAAAAACACTGAGGCTGTTGTCTGTGGTTGTAACGTGAGAGGGAGAATGCCTGCAAGGCGCTCTACTTGGTCTGACACCGAGAGCTCAGATTTACTCACAGAGGAATTTGTAACATTAACCAACACGTAGCAGAAAAACATGATACACAGCAGAGGATGCCTGTTGCTTCTTTCACTGGTTTTACAATTTACTGTGGATAAAATATATATTTTGTACTTCAGTTATATTTCTAAATAGTGCCGTTTTATTTTGAATGTATTTTTTTATTATTATTTAAAACTTAAATTTGGTAATCATATTCTAATTCTCACAAGCTTCCACCACCCAAAAATACAAATCTAACTAAATCCATGCACACGGGCTTGGTCTTGGTCTCCCCTCCCTTCGGTCTTGGTCTTGACTTGGTCTCGCTGCCTCAAAGTCTTGGTCTTGTTATAGTATGCCCTGGTCTTGGTCTTGACTCGGTCTCAGGTTATTTGGTCTTGACCCCAACACTACCAGTAAAGGTCCAGTACCGAAAGTGCCAAACCAGCTGGGGTACTTCAGTACTTTTGTCATTTTCTTATAAATATAGCAACGTGATTTAGTTAATAAATATTGGGTTATCGTATAACAACAAAGAAGGAGTTTCTCACGATTTAAACGGCAAGGATGACAATGATTACGATTGTCTTGGAGAACGCAGGCAGCACTCATGTAAAAGCAGCCGAGGTAAAACTTTAAAGTGATTTTTAAACATATAAGAATCTATAAAAGGAATAATTAAAATTCCAAAGTTTGCTAAGTTTTATTTCCTGTGACAGAGTAACAGTAAACGTGTGTATTTTAACATACAGAACTGAAAGTAAGAAATAGAGATGTAAGGATTGTATGTGCATAACATGCGATGTTTGTGCTAATATTGCACATTGCCAAGCCGTATAATGTACTATAGCCATTTCTCGAATTCAGTACAAAATACCCCGCCTCGCACAATGATGTCATCAGTGCCGGTACCAGTTTTTACACCATTGGAAAACCAACACCTTGAAGTACCGTACTTTCTCGAAGTACCAAAAGTTTGGTACCTGGTGCGGTGGAAAAGCGCCCAAGCATACAGGTGTCAAAGGGAAAACATAGGTATTGATCTATAAACCTCTGATCTCGCACTGGTGCTTAGACTGCCCTTCCCTAAATGGGTGGAAGGGACGTCTGAAAAACCACCTCCTACATCTGCTGCAAAACTCAGAGCAACTTTACAGCAGTGTACATCTAAACATAATAAAACAGAGGAATCCCCTTCATACCTGTAATGGGCTGAAGCTCCACCAGGGCACAACCTCCGGAGCTGTTCAGCACACGGTAGTTGGTGACGGCGCTGTGGGCTTGTCGACTGGCTCGGACACGCGTAACTTCACCACCACTCTCCGACACCTTGTATAAGGGGCTCACGGTCATCTGGAGGATGAGGGATGGGGGCGGGATGGTAAAACAGTGCCGTTACGAATTCATAACAATTCTGACTGGCTGACAGCTTAAAACAGTACACACATGCTAAAAATGATCTTTTTGTTGTGTAGGACAGAATCATGTGTGTGTAGTGTTTTGGCCAATTAATCTTCAACTGAGTCAGTAAAGAGTGTCATACCGGGTATGCCCAGCAGCAGAGAACAAACTCACTTTGTAATGTGGCTGTGACCCCTGGACCTCTTTCTCCATGATAGGGATGTCAATCACACCCTCTGAGGGAACAGGCACCCCGACACTAAGTACCCTATAAAAAAGCAAGAGTATACAAGTCAAGTGAGAACAGATCAGCTGTAGCGATCATAACTCTTATTAGATGACTGGGTGTTTCTCTTGCCCTCACAAATATTTCTTCTCCACTTGATGAGCTCTGAAGAGTTCGTGCACATGATTGGCTGCCTCCTCGCTCCTGGCCAATACCATCACCCCAGTAGTTTCCTTGTCCAGTCGGTGGCAGAGATACAGATTCGACTCCGCCCGAATCCCGTCGATCATCTTGGCCAAGATTGGCAGGACGTCGCTGATGTTATTTCCCACACCAGGGCCACCTAAGACATTGGAAAGCCCAGAGGTCAAACAGGAAAACAGGATTGACCTGAATTCCCTTGCTGTGCACGCAGACTTAGATCTAAATTGATGGACAGTATAAACAGCACATGTTCCGATTCGACCCAAATAAGTGAAAGTGAGAGTGAATATGGAGTGACAATGCCAAACTAGGAGTTACAGCCACAACCGTTATATTATACTTAATACACAGCAGCGGCAATCCAATACAGCTTAGACTACAGAGCGTTACACTGAGACTGGTTACACTGCCACTGTCAGTCAAAATAAAAGTGCTACTCAACTAAATAACTTGTAATGAAAATACATTTACCAAATATTAATCAAACTAGTTTAATATGCCTGTGCAAGCCACAGAATACATTCAGACCACCTTTTTTTCCAGACAGGGAAGTACGAAACAAAGAAACTACCTTTTTTTTGGCCAACATACCGTATGTACATCAACTCGTAAAAAATACAAACTATACGCTTTACATACACGCTGACAGTAAATGCAAACTTCACTTAGGCTACTTATGACCTTATGTCACGTAACAGTCTGTACATGTTGACACACACTACAAAATACCGAGTAAATAGCTGTAAATATTGCCTTTCCATGTGATGACACCAGAGTGGATGATATATAAAGTACCATGCACAGGCACGCCGTAGGGCTTGTTGATGGCGACAATGTCCTGGTTGTGGAAAAGCAGGCCCCGGTGCAATGCTTTGGCCAAGACGTTGGGATGGACGGACTGCAGCTGCTGGGACAGCTGCCGGAGCTCAGCGACACGCTTTTGCGCTGGGGACACCGGGACCTGCGCAGAGACGCATCAGCACCGCGACCAAGTACTCACATGAAAAAGTCTCCAAACATCTCTCCTGACACTCAGAAAATACATACCTCGCTTTCCGCTGCTTTGTGTTTATCGCGCCGAAGTCTCTGGGCTAAATCTATAGCCTTTAGACCAGTTTTGGTGTCCGCTGCACTGTCTGTCGGCTGCTCGTTCTTCTTGGTAGCGGCAGCATGTGATCGCAAGGCAGGATAAACAAATTGCTTTGCCGCGCACAGCGGCCGTACCTTCTCCGATCGACATCGAAGACTTTTAATCGAAAACAGACCATTGTGACAGAGAGTTGCAAAAGTCCGTACGCTTTTCATAGTTACTGACAATAAAAGGACTTGAAACGTGGTGCAGATTTCATCCTTGAGTTAAAGGTCAGCTTTTAAAAATAATTGACAAATGCCTATACCGCCATCTAGTGTTCTGGAGTAAATACCCCGCGCACAAGTGGGCAGCTCCGCTCCTTAAAACTGCATTCCTGCATGTTTCTGTTAAGTATGGTTGACTTAATATATATGCGTCCCATATGCACAACGGGATTTCCATAGTTACTTCCACTGGGTAATAATCTGCTTCATTTAATTAAATAATAGATGGATCTGTTTAATTTACTTATATTGAATATGCTTGCTTATTAACGTGATTGCTTTTTGAATTCGAATTAAGCACATTTGAATTAAATTGAATTGACACGTACACATGATTTGCACTTCGTGAAATGTATGAGTAATCACATCTAGCACCTTTTATACATATATCCTATTTGCACTTCTTGGCTGCTGTAAACTCTTGCAGTTTTTCCATTCATTTGTCGGCATACTTAGCAAGTGCCAAGTGATGCGACAGTCCCCAGGTTACGAACGAGATCCTTTCCCTAAGTCTATCTTTAAGTCGAATTTGTAGGTAAGTCAAAAAAATAATATAATAATACAGTACATACTAATAAAAATAATTATAAAGTACTATTAAATTAACTACATACAGTATTGTACTGTACCTTGAGCCGACGAACCGCTGACCGTGTGGAAAGTTTTCGGTTGTTCATAAGTCGGACGTTCTTAGCCTAGGGACTGCTTGTACTTTCATTTCATTTTTTTGCTTTGATATAATGCAATGACTAACATCTAGTCTGTTCCCCAGCCTTGTGCTTCAGGAGCTCATTGAAGCTTGCCAAGGGCACCAATGGGTCACCACTGCCTATGACCCTGATGAGGATAGGCACCTGGAAGATGGATGGATGGATAGTGCAACAGTCACAAGGGGCAACATAGTGCAAAGCGGTAGCCCAGTCAGATCTTGCATCTACAGCTATTTAAAATCAGGTTAAAAAACAGACATTTTGTCTACAAGTTATGTATGTAATGTCTGTTTGCTTTGCCTGTACACACGGTACACAATGTCTTGCTGTCAGCCGCTCACATACAGGCACTTTATCCAGAAGAGGGTTGCAGGGGATCCAGAGCTTATCTCAGGCAACATATGACACAGTGATTAAATACTGTATGTAAGAATGCAATGACAACACCCTAATGGGACATCAACCTTCCATTTATAAGTCTGTCTTTGAACACAGGTATTTATATACTGTTTGAATGACAGCATCTCTTCCTGTGCACTGTCTCCCTTGTGGCTGCAACCCACATGACATCATCATTGACTAAATGATGTCACCGAGATGTGTGTGATCGATCTCTTTGAATACCAGATCTGTGTGATAGAGTTCGCTGTATACCTCAGCTGTGAAACAGAATCTCATGTACACCACACCTGTATCATAACAGATCACTGTCTACCTTACTTGTGGGGTAGATCCTGACATGCACCACACCAGTGTCACATTAGCATCTGTGTAAAGAGAGCACACCTGCTGGATACCAGACCACAGGTGCCTTGGCTATAACACACCTGTAGTCAGGAGTATAGAAGTGTTCATATCGAGTATCATTTTTCGATTCTGCGCCCTCCTGTGAGTTAACCTGTGACAGTCATCTATAATTCACTCACCAGTATGTAGTGAAGCCAGGAGCCTAGAGGGCAATCCATTATTCAGCAGAACCTCTCACACAAACTCAGTCCCCCCACATACACTTGGATGAGGGACCTTAAACACTGAATGACACACTTTCGACATGCACACTTAAGGATGTGCTGACAATCGTATGCTAAGAAACTGGGGAGAGAAGTGAAAAGCTTGACTCTACAAGGGATCCAAGCTTTCAAGTAAATGTCAACAGATCAGTCGTTACTGTATTACAGGACATCTGCTTAAGCTTTTCCGTCTCTGCTCTTTGTTGGCAACGTAAGTCTCAATCCCAGGCTATGCTGATGTGCTGGAATCCGCGGGATCTGCCCCATCCAACAGGTGTCAGGTTTCCCTGACCTACTGGCTTAAAACTTGAACCCGTAACTTCGGTTGAATGCAGAGCGGATCTGGTTTGCTTGATAGGGTGTCAGCCGTTAGCCTGCTGCCTTTTACTACAGCTCACACAGCAGCGACGATCAACAACGTACACATGAGCAGCTTTTGTCTTTGTTTTCTAAGATAATGGATGTTCAAAATAGCTTAGAAATATTTGACCTTCACGATAATCACGCACACATTTGTCAAATATCTATTCTAAATGATTGTATTGGTGCTCATAATTTATGTGGGCAATAAACGCAGATATTAAGTTATCCACTTTGTTGATATCCCAGTATTGAATATCATGCCAAGAAGCCACTTTTAATTGTTTTGACAGGCAAGTATGGAGAGAGGCTACCCCCTATCCCGAAGGAAGCGGCTCTTCGCTGCGTGACCACTCTGCCTGGCATTATTACAGATCTGTCGCCGTTACGCGGATCGCATTTCACGGCTCTGAAGTGCATCAGGGATCCCCAAATTCATCCCCGATGCTGTGATGTCACACACCAGGAAGTAACCCTGAGCCGGCTTCATTCCTGGCTGCCGCTTGTAGGAGCCGAGCCGGGTCCTGGGCAATCGGTGTGTAGGCAGATTGGGGGAAACGAGGAGCTACTAAAGGAAACGTAAGCGCTGAAGCAAGAGGAAGAGAAAACTGTGAATTATCTGCGTCGCGAAGTAATTTGAAGCTTGCATTGAAATGTCACACCAGACAGGAATTCACGGTAAGGCAACCCCGTTAGCGTGCAATATAGGAATGGGATGTGGATTTTTTGCAACTCTCGGATCCCGTAGACCTTGCATTGTTGCAAGAGTTGCGTAGAAGTTTCAGTCCTCCTTGTATTGCATAGATAAGGTGCTGGTCTGCAGATTGCAGTTCTCAATCAACTTAATACCCATAACCTAGCTGATTATTTATCAGGACATACAAATAACGACAACAATAAAAACATCTGATATTCGTCTTAAACACAAGTTAATGGCTGACTTGCGTTCGATGAAAGCTGTCAAATTTAGAGAAGGTCTCTTTTCCTTGTAGACCTGGAGGATTTCACGTTTGACACGTGCAAGTGCCTGGAGTATAGGCGAGTGGCTATAGTTGGAGGACCTTCTCAGGGGTCGATGCAGAGTCCTTTTAGGTGTCTCTGTCGGTGGAGACGCAGGAAGGGCACTCAGGTGCACCTGCGGACGCTAGCGGCTCTGCAAGTCTTGGGTGGTTGACCTGTGGTCGTTGTTTGCCCTGCTGTGTGAAAGTAAATGGATGGATGGATCAGTTCCAACCACTTCCGCAGCTGCGGTTTTGGTCCATCGCGTTAAATCGACGTGATCATGTTTCTGCATTTACGCTGCTTGATTTTGTTGTTGTAAATGTATTCAGGTAAAGTTCCTTTTATCAAGCGCGCAACAGCAGGTCTGTAATATAAATTCTCAACTCTTTTTCATCTTTAATTATAAATATGATGAGCAAGTAATATTCAATCTGTCCTGGGGATGATTTTGCCATGGATTTTTGGTAGATCATTGACTCTTTGCAAAGTAAATAACACAATTTTTGACTATTTTGATCCATATCTGATCAAGGTTCATGGGTTGCAGGCATGCTGTGTATTATGGTGTGAATTGATGAAAGAGGAACAGGATGTTCCAGAAAGGTTACTTACAGGGACCAGAAAATTGGCTGGTGAAGCTCCATACACAATCCTACTGTTTAGTAAAGCTGTGGCTGTACAGAGATATATTGTTCATTGTTTTGCACCCCTACTGTAATTTTGTGTACAAGTGACTGATAAGCAACTTCACCCATGAATGAATAATTGGATTGTTTAATTAATTAACTAGAAGCCCTTATCTCATTTCTGCGCCCGACCAATGAGTGATTAGGGCCATAGACTGCAGCCCCGAGCATAGCAGTGTGAGGTAGGGGGTTAGAACAATGAACTGTGCACTGTTAGACTTACTTAACATACAGTAAATGTTTAATAAGGACTCACAAGCCCTTCTGTGCTACACCAGAGCTACTGTTGGGATAGTTGTGTATTACCACATGTATATTTGTGTACATTGTCCTGCATATGTCTGTATCCGGGTATGAATGACTGGGTGTGTGAAATTGTGTGTTGGTGTGAGTTATGAATGCCATATGTGTGTGTGCATCGTGTGTGTCTGTGTGCACATGTGAACCTGACTCCTGTTCTCAGCTGCCCCCCCCCCCCCCACTCCGCTTCAATCATTCATGCTCTGGTTGGGTCCTGTTACTCAGGTGCACTGGACATCTGCAGCCCCCTGGGCTGTGTCTCACGGAGGACAGAGGTGGGTGCCATTTCACTGGCCCACAAAAACAGATCTGGGAAGTCACATTTATTAATGGGACTGAAGCATAGCTGGTTCGTATTTTTGGAGTAAAAACACTGTAAAGTGAGATGAAACTGAATACTTATTTCAATGTATTTTGAGGTAGTGCCTTTCACAGCACAGTTGCCCCAAGACATGTAACAAATGTGGCAATACATTTCTAGTTCATGGATACTAAATATCCATCCATCCATCCATCCATCCATCCATCCATCCATTCATCCATCCATCCATACTTCCATCCATCTTCCAACTACTTCTTGCTGACTGGATCATGGGGGAAACTGAAGATCCACAGTATATGAGAATCAGAATCCCATTTGTTCACTAAGGACACGGATCGGAATTTCCATGGGATTTTTCCTGGTGGCGGTGTTACACGTAGAAACTGACATACAGTAGCATATAAACAATGCAATAAAGAAATAAATTGAGAGTGAATAGAAACAGTACTGTATGTATACTGTCTAATTTCTCATACGGTCATACCATCAAGACATCATACCGTGGAGTCTGTGTGCATGTGTGTGTGTTTTA
>JAODKC010000130.1:7639790-7667946 GCA_026777985.1 Mormyrops attenuatus
GTTGACAGCTCCGCCCCTCTCTTCACCCGAGTGTCCAAGACATACGGCTGCAAGTCCGACGACACGACTACAAAGTCAATCACCGAACTGTGGCCTAAGTTGTCCTGGTGCTAAGTGCACATATGGACACCCTTATGCTGGAACATGGTGTTCATTATGGACAATCCGTAACGAGCATAGAAGTCCAACAACAAAACACCACTCGGGTACAGATTGGGGGGGGGCGTTCCTCCCAATCACGCCCCTCCAGGTCTCACTGTCATTGCCCACGTGAGCACTGAAGTCCCCCAGCAGAACAAGACAGTCCCCAGGAGGAGTGCTCTCCAACACCCCTTCCAAGGACTCCAAAAATGGCGGGTATTCTGAGCTGCTGCTTGGCACATAAGCCCAAACAACAGTCAGGACCCGTCCCCCCACCCAAAGGGGAAGGGAAGCTACCCTCTCGTCCACTGTGGTATACCCTAATGTACAGGCGCCCAGCCAGGGGGCAATAAGTATGCCCACCCCTGCTCGGCACCTCTCTCCGCGAGCAACTCCAGTGTGGAAGAGGGTCCAACCCCCCTCAAGGAGACTGGTTCCGGAGCCCACGCTGTGCTTCGAGGTGAGCCCGACTATATCTAGTCGGAACCTCCCAACCTTGCGCACCAGCTCAGGCTCCTTCCCCGTCAGAGAGGTGACATTCCATGTCCCTAGAGCTAGCTTCTGCAGCTGAGGATCGGACCGCCAAGGTCCCTGCCTTTAGCCACTACCCAACTTGCAGTGCACCCGACCCCTTTGGCCCCTCCTATAGGTGGTGAGCCCATTGGAGGGGGGACCCACGTGCCTTCTTCGGGCTGTACCCGACCAGGCTCCATGGGTGCAAGTTTGGCCACCAGGTGCTCGCCATCAAGTCCCACCCCCAGGCCTGGCTCCAGGGGGGGCCCCGGTGACCCACGTCTGGGCAAGGGAAACCATGGATCCTTGTTTTTTCTCATCATAGAAAGTCTAATGAGCCGCACTTCGTCTGGTTCCTCACCCAGGACCTGTTTGTCTTGGGTTACCCTATCAGGGGCATAAAGCCCCCGGCAACTTAGCTCCTGGGATCATCGAAACACGCAAACTCCTCCACCACGATAAGGTGCTGGCTCAAGGATGGGCATCATCAATGCAATCATCATTAATGCAATGCGTTTTTATTTCATAAGTGTAATTCGACGTAATAATGACTTTTGTCATTAATTTACTTCCATACACTTTCACACACTAAGTACAAATTGTTCATAACTTTACTTTAACAAGGCATTAAAAAAAATTGTTTGGTTCCGGTTTCCGACCGACCCAGTCAATTTATGTGCGACCCAAATTTATTTTATGAGCTTGAGGAATCTTAGCCACTTAGCAATGCTGCATGGTCGGTCATTGACAAAGACAATCGTTGTCGTCACTTACAAAAGCACTGATAACTTTGTATTTGTTGTGTTCCGAATACTCACCAGGTGGCAAGAACATAATATATGGTAGCCGAGAACGGCAAATCAAATTAACATTGCATAAAACAAATTAACATTTCATGAAACAATATTACAAAAATAAAAACAAATTTACAATAAGCAAAACATTTTACCAATCCCAAAACCAATTTACAAAATTGAAAATAAATTTACAACACGCGAAATACTTTTACCAATCAATGACAAAAATTTACAAGCGGAGAATCACACGGAAAGGGTAGGTACGATACAAAGGAAGTCTGTGTCTTGTCAATCAAACAGTTTCGCCGGGTAATGTGCGCGATTACGGATGAATTTTTATTTGTCGGTTGTACTTTTCTTTGAGGATTTGCCACATCGTTCGATAACCAAAGAGTTGTCCAGGTCCAACCGTGGTTAAGTTAGCCTCATATTCGACATTCAGTTTTCTGGCTTTAATAACTTTTAACGGAAGTAAGGTGGAGCGTTTTTAATGACAGAACTGTGATGCCCAAAACACAGACAACGATGCACACCGATTTTTTTGCGTTTCAAACCATTTCGTGATTTCTGCAAAATCGTGTTAAAAGCTAATATAATATAGGTCCTTTCAGCTGTAATGACATGGTGGTTTAGCATTTTGGACTCATGGCGACTGATGCACAACCCTTTGTTTCCCAGATTGCTTTACGTACGAATTTTAAGTAACTTTTGAATGTTCGAATGTGCCGGTATAATGTGCAATGGGCCAATACATAAATGCGTTAATAACTTTAAAACTAGACAAGACAGACACATCTAGTGAAGTGTGCTTTAATCAGTGGACTACAGGGAACAATGCGGACCAAATAGATTTTCAGAATAACTTTCTCTCTACCAGTTATTAATTAATTGTATCCATATTATATGCCATTGGGGCAACGCACTAAGGGGTTAGTAGCTCTGAAACCAAATGGGACAGCCATGTCCTATGAAGTGTGCATTGATCAGGGGAACCTGGGGTACAATGCACACCCCTTGGATTTTCAGAATAACTTTCTCTCTAACAGCTATTAATCAATATATTGTATCCATATTACATGCCACTGGGGCAATGCACTAAGGGGTTAATAGCTCTGAAATCAAATGGGACAGCCATGTCCTAGGCCTAAAAAAATGTTTGGTTCCTGTTGGTTGTCAGTTGAGGTCATGGGTCGGTACGGATTTAAAAAAAATAAATAAATTTATGCAGTGTTAATTAGATTTGCCCTTCTCAGCCACCGTAGGTAAGCTATGTTGTGAAAAAAATAGCATTGCTGCTGTAAAGAAAAATAAAAAATAAAATAAATTTCCTATCCACAGCTGCCACTGGGGGGGGGGGGACCCTACCGACCCATGACCTCAACTGACAACCAACAGGAACCAAACATTTTTTTTTAGGCCCAACCTCGTATTTGGTTGGTCGGTGACAAGTACACCCCAGTAAATTAAGAATACAACTTTAATCATGTAATGCTGTGTACCGCAAAGCTGTGCAGAGGGTGGTGAGATCAGCACAGCGCAATGCATCTGTAAGTCTGACCTGAGAATCTGCAGGGACACAAACCACCCAAACAACGATCTCTTTGCCAGGTTGAGACCTAGTAAGCGCTTCTGCTGTCTCCCAGTGAGAACTGTGAGGCTCAGAAAGAGCTTCTACCCCAGGCCATCAGACTGCATAACACTTAATATACTTCTAAGTGATATTTCCTCCTTATCTATAGATGCACCTCACACTTTGTTTGGTCTGTGTTGTACATTTTTGGTCTATTTATTTTTACAGTATAATTTTACTCATTTTTGACTATTATTACTTTTAATGTCTTTTTTGCTTTTACTGTTTTTATGGCAGAGTTGAACACTTCATGTTATAGTCGGACTGTACCTTGCATGTGACGGATAGAACCCTTGAAGACCATACTGAACCATTGTCTTAAATCTAATAAAACATTATTTAATATCTCCGTTGAAATGGCCATAGTTTAGAAATAAAGTGAAATCTTGTTTGGTGGTTTGGTTTTCACATAGCGCAGGCTCTAAGAATCTCTTGTGCACCTAACTTGTTATGTAAGGTGTAAGTCAAGTATTTGAAAAGTATATTTTTTAAAATTGCAGGACAATTGTACAAGCCATCAACTTTAAATCCTTCAAGGTGATTTTTTTAAAAGTCGTCCATACAGCACTATTGCAAAGAAGCACCACATGGCGACCTGGTACCATTTCAGTTCATATTTCTAGCGTTCCCCAACGTCTACCAGGAAAAACGTTAATTTCTGTTAAAGTGGGTGTAACCCAGAAACAAGCCGCAATGACAAAACAATATCTGTATCTTACAGCTGCATGAAGTCGAACGCACCCACAGATTCGATTGCTTAGCCTTGGTTTCCCGGATGTATAACTCATATTTTTAACCTCGCATTTTTGCATGTGAATTCGGACCATCGAATTGCGGCAACTTTGAAATGTTGTCTTTGTATTTTTAACCTCGTATTTTTGCATGTGATTTCGGACCATCGAATTGGAGCAACTTTGAAATGTTGTCTTTGTATTTTTAACCTCGTATTTTTGCATGTGAATTCGGACCAATTTCCAATGCATAAATATTCAATGTTAGAATTCAGTGGTTTATAAAATTCAGATTGTGATGAGACAGATTTACATCCATACACTCTCTTGTGGGCAAATTGAGAGCGTCTTCTTTAAACATATCAGGGACATTCGTTTTTTCCCTATGTATAACACAGTTCTGCTTGTCTGCCCCATTATTCATAACCGCCTGATTCTCACCTCTCAACTCCCCTCCTGTACGGCTTCCTTTCCCTTCTACGCCTCCCATTGGGTAGGAGCAGCAACACGCGCTGCGCGCTGCCGTCCGCTGCGCGCACACATATGAAGGAGCGCGCCTCGGGGCGGGCGGATCTGATCGGAGGGAATCTCAGCCGCTGGAAGTCATCACCGCGAAGCTCCAGGTACGTCGCTTTCAGTCTTATTCGGTTTGATTATTTAAAGTCGCTCGTCAGTGGGCGTTCGTGGCTTTAATTAGACCCCAAAAGACGAAAGTTTTGTTAGTGTCTCGTTTTTCTGTGTTTGGGGCACCGGCTGATTCCTTTTCGATGACCGCAGCCTGTGGTGCTTCCGCCCTGAGACGTCGGTTAACGTCCCTCGGCCGGTTAGTTTTGTGGGTAGTTATTTTCCTGAACAAATTTAGCCACCCGGCCAGAACTCTTTAGTTCTTCGGGTTAACTTTGTTCCCCACAGTCCGACCCCGTTATTAGTTTAACAATGTCAGTTGCGTTTTGTGGAAATAACATTTAACGGTGGCCACGTATAATTAATTGAACGCTCCCATAGATTTACTGTTTACATCACCCAGGGTTAACAACAAACTGGGATACTACCTAACTAAGGTCTTTGCGAGACAATGGATATTCGCCAAATAACTAGGTGAGTTAAGAAACTCATTAACGTCTGTGAAGCTGGATGGATGGATGGATGGATGGATAGATAGATAGATAGAGCTTGTCTTTACTACTAAACGTCAAACGACAGTTTGTCTTGTTGGTAGCAGTTAATGGTGACTGAAGTACATAAAATGTAGACGTTCACTTGGTTATCTAGCAAATAAGATGTCCCCGATTTCCATAGTCAGCTATCCAGTTGTGAAAGCGAAATAAGGAATAAAGTGATGTCATCTTCGATATTATTTGCATAGACAAAGAATTGCGGTTAACGTAAGTGTACGATCTTAACTAAAATAACTTCTGACTAATTCTAGTTAATGCCGTGTTATTCTGAATGGGTTAGTAGTAGTAACTGCAGCTAGATTATACATAACGTTGGTGGTTAAAGATTCATAACTTGATAATGGTCTATGAGCAGACAGGAACTTACTCGTTAAGGACACCGGTAACTTTGTATAAAAACGAAATGTTTTAACGCGGTATTTGATTATGTTAGTGGCCAAGCTTGATTAAAACTCCGCCGGTAGTAGCCCTTGACTGCTGCGGAGTGCTGTCTGATGCCCTTTTCCCGGGGCAAACTCTCGTCCTCCGGCTACCATTTGTTGCTGCCTGACGCCATCTTGCGGGTCCCCGCACGCTGAGACTGCACCGCCGATAGCACTCCTACTGGGAGGGGAGACTTTTCGGAGCGGTGAAAGAGTGACCGATTTCCTCAAAACCGCCCAAAAACTCCCTTTCCACCGTTTGTAATACTTTTCTGTTACTGCCAGGGGGGAAATCAACCTCAGGTGTGACAATTTGTTAAACTATCCCTCAGGAATGGAAAGTTTACTAAAGACATTGAGTTTATGTACTTTAGAAAGTAATGTATTGTTAAACTTTCATAAAACTTTACTATGAGTGATCTGTATGAGGAAGGTTTTTTTTTTTTTGTCTGGAATATAAGATATTTTGCTTTATAAATACTTTTGGAAGTGCCCCCCGGTCCTGTCCTCCCACCTTGAGGCTTTAATACATCTGTAATCTGCTGACTCTTACTTTTCTAATTGTGTGTGTCACTCTGGGGCAGGCATGGCTGCCATCCGAAAGAAGCTGGTGATTGTGGGAGATGGTGCCTGCGGGAAGACTTGTCTGCTCATACTCTTCAGCAAAGATCAATTTCCTGAGGTCTATGTGCCCACTGTATTTGAGAACTACGTGGCTGACATCGAGGTGGATAGTAAACAGGTGAGTTGCATTTGTGAGTTGTTCAGGTACAGAGTACAGTTTTGAGGGCTGAGTAGCACCCATCTAAGCTTTATTGGTTCAGGTTAGGATAATGAAACGCTAACATCTTATTATTTTAATTCATTTGAAGCTTGGAAAGTAATTCTCCTGGCCAAAACTTGGTAGAACCCAAGTATGTGCCTTTCATATTACACTAACTCTGATCCCAGCTTGGAAAACTGAGGCAGTGTTCGTAGTAGGCTGGAAAAACTACTAGGACAGACTTTGTTGCCCAAGGTGCTCAATGTCATGGGTTTGCCATTCCATCTCATTACAACATTTAGCAAATGTTTCAGTGGGTCCACATGGCACAAGTTATAAAATCAGGGAAATTTAAGTTTTAGAAAATGTGTCAACCTGAGTCTCCTCCTTCATGGCATGGCTTTAAGACAATGATTGCAGGTCACTTGCATATAGGCTATTGCTTTACAAATGTAAGATATTGTGTACTGTTGTAAACCATTGAAACCCAGTGTGACTCTAACTCTGTCCTCCTAGGTAGAGCTTGCACTTTGGGACACAGCAGGTCAGGAGGACTATGACAGGCTCCGCCCCCTCTCCTATCCAGACACTGATGTCATCCTCATGTGCTTCTCCATTGACAGTCCTGATAGCTTGGGTAAGCCATTTCCTCCCCACATTGTGAACGATCATTAGTGTCATTTTTTTCCCCTCTTCCACTGATCACATGTGACCTCTAATGTTATCACTCTGTTTTCAGAAAATATCCCAGAGAAATGGACCCCAGAGGTGAAGCATTTCTGCCCCAACGTACCCATAATCCTTGTAGGCAATAAGAAAGACCTGCGCAATGATGAGCACACACGCCGGGAGCTGTTCAAGATGAAGCAGGTACCATGGCACATCCCTGTACAACCACAATGTCTCCATGCCCTTTGTGATTTATTTTGCCTGGATTGCAGTGTGGATATAACTACAATCAGTCAGCAGTTTAAATGATTGGTACATTTCACTACATGTTGTACTTGTATAACTGTGTATCAAAGAATCTTGAATAATGGAGTTTATCGAGATGTAAAAAATATTTGTTTCACTGTTAAGCTTGCAAATGGTACTTTTATTTGAAATATCCTTTGATATTGAAAGGTAAGCACAAGCTAGCTATGGAAGAAAGGTCAAGTAAAGAAGTAAAGTGGCTTGTATGGAAGTAAATCTGTCTCATCACAATTTGAATTTTATATGCCACTGAAATTCTAACATCGAATGATGTTGAATTCGGACCATCGAATTGGAGCAACTTTGAAATGTTGTCTTTTTCTATTTCCAATGCATAAATATTCAATGTTAGAATTTCAGTGGCATATAAAATTCAAATTGTGATGAGACAGATTTACTTCCACAGCTTTTATTGTCGTTTCAACCATATTCAGTAATGCAGTACATGGTGAAACGAGACGACGTCCTCCAGGACCATGGTGCTACATATAACACTACATCGACACAGGACTACATAAAGTGCAAAAAGTGCAGACATTGCAAAAACAGTGCGACATGAGACGCAATGGAAGAAATAGAAGAGATGATAGTTAATAGGGAATGGCAGAAAGGTGACTTGCTTGAGTGTTTTGGGTGGTGGAGAATGTTGCTCTCTTCATAGATAATTCCCCCTGTGATTCCTGTCCACTCAAATTGTTCCCATGACTGCCTCTCCACCCGCAGGAACCTGTAAAGCCAGAGGACGGGCGTGACATGGCGAACCGAATTTGCGCATTTGGATACATGGAGTGCTCTGCAAAGACGAAAGACGGGGTCAGGGAGGTGTTTGAGATGGCCACCAGGGCAGCACTGCAAGCGAGGAGAGGGAAGAAGACCAGCAAGTGCCTGTTACTATAAACTTTACTCGAGGAGACAGTGGGTGGGCTCTGTCAGCTGACAGTGACCTGATAATCTGCTCCACTGGTTTCCCTACGTGCATATACTCCTTTCGTGGATATTCACTTTAGAACTGTATTGTTTTTATGATGGTTGAGGTAAACCTTCCAGTGTTTAAAGGGGAAACGGAAATAAAATGCAAATTTTCACTCAAGTGCCACTACACACCTGTCCACTTGTAGCCTTGAAGGGTCGTTGACAGGTTCAGGTGCCAATTGGGTGCCCAGCCTTCTGGCCACTACCCCTTCTGGTGCTTCTTAATGCAGCTGTCATTTGGGTAACCTGGCTGCTTCACCTATAATATGTGTACAGAAATTTTAAAACTATTTTTCAGGGTAAGGGTCGCTAAACAATTGGTGTTAAAAAGCTATGTATATGAAAGGCATGTTTCTGTTCATGTGCCTGTCATAAGGACCAGACTGGAATCTAGTTTTTTTTTTTTTTAATTAAATCTACATTTGCTTGGTGTAATAAATATGTTTAAGTGTGCGTTGACTTTGAAAGTGTGTGTATCTGTGGTTTTAAGGGGGAATGGCTTCATATGCATTTTATTTTGAACGCCAGCCTGAAGCTTTTCCGTTGAATCTTTGTGGGCCATGGCTGGTTCTTGCAAGTAACTTGTGCTCTTTGGGATACATACTCTATTGTGTGTACAGCAGTTGAACAGCATCATGTATGAGGCGATTCACGTTAACCAGAAGTACATCTTGGTAATACAATATGAATTGATTTTTCTCTGGTCCCTTCAGATGGATTGCTACCCCAGGTGTTGTATAGCCTGGTTTATGATCCGGTTCCGTGATATGTGCCAGATTAGTAAATGTAATTGAAATAATTTACTGAAAACATGGGCTTATGTAAGGTAGTGTCATTGCGATCTCAATTATAGTCCGTTTCGTTCACAGGACAAACCGTCAATCATGAAACAGCTAAAGGATTGCAAGGTAAACTAATTGAATAAGCAGGAAATGGTTTCATTCATTTCGAGAATGATGTTCGTACAATTGATTTTAAACGGGGTTAACGAAAATGGTTTTCCTTTGCCAAATACTTAAAGGGAAACTAACTATAGTAATACGTTTTACCGGTAATTAACAATCATTGTTTCATTAAATAATTTTTGAACTTGATTTACAAGTGATTAATAATTAACCTTAGCTGGTACACTGTGGGTGACCCAAAGGAATAAAATTTTTGCAAATCTGTTGGCGGATGTACATGCTTTCGTAACACAAAATTTTAATAATACCATAATATATCTTTTAGTCTGAACAGATTTGCTCCTTTTGACAGGATATTTCGCGCTATAAAACACTTATAACTAGATATGGGCCGATCCACATTTTTTCAGTTCCGATTCGATTCCGATACACAACTGCCAATTCCGATACAATAGCTCTTTTTACTTGGTTATACTTAATATATTATTTTTTTAAGCTAGTAAATACAGATGGAAAAATGTATGCAAAAAATATTTAATTAGGCTACTACAAACATACATAACGTACTGTTCCACCTTGGTTGTACATCTCGTTTTAACCGTTTTTGAGTCATTTGCAGTTCAATGTGAATATCTTCCGAGCATGTATACACAAGTGGTGATCTGCTTAAAATGCAACGCAATTTTTCTCGAGTGTATTAAAATGATGTGAGAGGGATATAGGGCTCTCGAAGGAACAAACAGGCATGCTTAAGTTCACTCG
The DNA here is from genome assembly GCA_026777985.1 of Mormyrops attenuatus. Taxonomy (NCBI): domain Eukaryota; kingdom Metazoa; phylum Chordata; class Actinopteri; order Osteoglossiformes; family Mormyridae; genus Mormyrops; species Mormyrops attenuatus. The sequence continues at coordinate 7,649,580 of JAODKC010000130.1, forward strand.
AAAACACTTTATTACAAGTAATACAAGATAACCTTGCATTAAAATCAATATAGATATTATATTAAAAACAATGCAAAAATAACCTCGTATTACAAGTGATATCAAATAGTATATATCATACGAACGAACATATATAGAAAAGAAACAATAAGACAGAAAATGCGAGTCATCACGAGCAGTGATAATTAATCCCCATAATCAATGAAATGCATAAGCAGCTGCAAAACTATTTACACTCTGACGTGCCATCATCACTCACCTTCACACACGGACGGGGGAGCCCCTTTCAGTCCTGGCAGGAGACCAACACGTGAGCAAAAGAACATCACAGTACCATAAGAGAACTTTGAATATTGAAGTATTTTCCAAATGAATGATAAAGGTTCTTCCTATAATCAGTGTTAACAGGATAGTTATCCCTTATGCAGCATGTTATTTGCAGCTGCCTTTTAGTTTATTTTCTACCATTTTTAAGAGTTTGTATTTCTGTGACATTAATGATAATTCTTTGTCAGTTGGTTTGGTATGGATGTGCTTAAGGATTGAGAAAAGTATTAAAAGAAATAGTTTGATTTAGTCATAGATTTGAGGGTGATATAACGATATTTTGGAGCTCAAAAAGGTTTTCAAGTGCATATTACAAGTTTTTGTCAAAGTCATTTGAAAATCATCAAATGATGTAAATATCTGAAAAAAATCTTTGTTTCTAAGAGATTTTTCGATTTGCTATTTATTATTATGACAAATGTTGTCATGTCAGGTTGCCATAACTTAAATTTCTTAAATGTTGTTTTAGTTTGTGAGGTTATTTTTGTTGAACACAACTTCATATTCAATATTCATGAAAAATATTCATATTCGCTTCCAAGTATCGTGATGTGTATTCGTATTCGCTACCTTCTGTATTCGTTACAGCTCTAACGGGCGCTGACCCTGACAGTTTGCACACCTTATTAAGAGGGGCCCAAGACTTATCTTGATCACCAAGTTTAACTTTGAAATATGCCAAATACGCTTGCTCTACAAATGTGCTGATGTTCGCCCTTTGACTGGGAATGGTGAAACTGCCACAGATATAACTAAATGAATCAGGGTTGTTTAGGCACTTACGTCGAGAAACGGCAGAGCCAGACATGATCTGAAAGAAAGGAAATACGTGTTTAAGTAGAAAAATAGACTTTGCTTATTCATGACCATACTGTCTTGCGTGTAAATGAATAGCCTATACAAATCCACGCCACAGTAATATAAGCGGTAGAGAAAAAACCTGACGTGATAGAAGAAAACTAACTGCACTTTCAGAATCAGCATACATATTTTAGTGTAAATACGCTTAAAAATAAGTCAAAAAAAATTTGTTCAAAATTGTTCCCCAGTGTAATATATTTATTGAAACCCAAAACACCCCTTTGGTCATATTGCGATCACCTATTTCTTAAAGGATCCGTCACACTACCGTGCGACGTCCGTTCGCACTGTATATAGTAATTTTCGAAGGAAAGAAACAGGAAGTTCGACAAGATTACGGGTTATTTGGATTTAAAAAGTGACGGAAATGTGAACTGGGCTCTTCACACTTTTTTTTTCTCTCCAGCGCATTGCCGTTGCGAAGATGTCCCGTGACTAGGAGGGTCGGAGAACGACTGGTTCCACCCCAACATTCAGCTAAAGCGATCCTTCCTCTGCTCCGGCTTGCGCTGAAATCAGTGGAACGCTCCACAAATCGTGGATTTATATACCTGCCTATTTTTAGCGGCTGCGCGTGGAGCTATTTTTAACCTAAATGAGCTCATCTGACTGGCTAACTGCGCACAAGTCAGTAACTGACGGGACCAGTCGCGAGAGAGCGCGCGACCTTCGGGAGGCTGAGTCGAGCGCGAGGTCGTCGGTTCAGTTGTGGTGGTTTGAACGTCAGGTTCATACGTCACTGACGTTTTATTCTGTAACGATTTGGTGATTTGTGCATATAAACATTATTGAATCACGTGCAATGAACTTATGTTTCCTAGTTTCGGATATCGAAAGATTTTCCAGTGACAATTTTCATGACTAATGCGTCACTTTATGATGCAACAGAGGGGCAATATGTACTGACATTTAAGACATGGACATATACTTTGGTATGGACGGTAAGGATCATGTCCCTAGCAATACTGTCGGAGTTCCGTGTGTGTTTAGGGGGCGGAGGGTTCGACGCTGATTTGGTCCTTAACAATGTTGCAACGAAACCTACGCCCGTTCAGATGACTTGACTGAGGAAAACATAAATGACTAAAATAAACCATGAAATATAGAGTGAAATAAATGTTAGATAGATAGATTAACATATGAATATTAAGCCGTTGTTATTATATTGAGGCGTTTTCATGAGTGGTCTTGACTGGTCTTGAAATAAAACCTTGAGTCCTGTATGTCTGAGACCGAAACACGACCGAGTCAAAATAAAGTCGATTCCGAGACAAGACCAAGACTGAAAAAAGAAGTCTCGAGGCCAAGACCGATCTCGAGTACTATATACGTAACACTACACATGACCTATTTTGCAAAACGTTTTTCCATTCATACGTCCATCCATCTATCCATTTATCCCAGGAAGCTCATGTCATGGAATAGCCTACAATGCATATGCAATTTTACCAGGGGTGCAGAGAGTGCTATTGTACCGCGTACTTGTCAGATGAAAATGCTAATTGAACAAATTAAATTAAATTATATTAGAAAGTTATATTTCAAAATGTGGCACAGTGCCATAAGCCTAAGCTTCACTCATTAAAACAATTCTCATACAAAGGGATCATGTCTAATTATGATGATGCACTTCTTCTCTGCAACCAGTGGGTCCATCCTCATCTCCTCCATCACCATCTGGTTCGCTGTTGCCTCTATAATGGACGAATGCATGCTGCAGCTCTTTATTAATGCCCACTAACAATCTCTCCCTTTTACATATTCATTCAGTCCTTACCCACCTGCTTGACTGCAGTTTTGCACAGAACCTTCTACACACTGTAAACACTGTTGCACTTTACGTCACTGTGTCCTTGTTCAACTGCCCTGTGTGCCTCGGGAACAAATAAAGTTTCAATTGAATTAATTGTGATTGGTTGCAGTTTGCCAACGCTTCAGGACCTGCACACAAAGCCAGCAACAAAGATTGCAGGTGATGCCTCCCACCCTGGGTGTGGAGCTTTCCAAACATTCTCTTCCAACAAGAGGTTTATCTATTATGACCGACCTTTTAAGTTATACAAGTTCATTACAACTTAATTTCAAAACGAACCCCCTTTTGCCCAAAGTTCAAATCTTGTCGTCCAATCACACCATGGTAATCCAATCTGCACGGCCTATCACGCTGCCAAATTCCAATTCACATGGAGAAGCTATCAAAGTAAGTCACTGATAAAATGTCTTTTTTTCACCTTAAATAGCCTATTTAGTGACATAGGCTTCCTCTGTCATTATATAACTTTGTTGTGAAGTGTCCGATTCTGTGGTACTTGGGTGATCGCACTTCCACAAGAAATGATGAGGCAGTGCGGCAAAACAGGAAAGAGGCAACTGACACAAGTTGGGTGCCAAAAAAACAGGTCTCTTTACCCCGACCTCACACTAATTCAACATCTGAAAACCTGCGCCCATAAAACCTCCTCGATCCGGCATGCGCAGCCACCCTTTACTCGTGCGCATGAACATAGATAAGGGACAGTGTAAATTCTGTCTATTCGGTAGTAGCCCATATAAAATGTCGGGAAATTATGCTATGTGCGGTGATTGTTAAACTTGGTGCCTTAGAGTTTAAGACTTATAACATTATGCCACAAGCACCCACCGGTAAAAAGTAAAAACATGGCCAATTGTCACAGGCGCCGATATGTCTGCACTCTGAAAATTACTCTACAAAAATATTTTAAGTGTGTAACGTTATATGACTGTGTGCTTACTGGCTGCAGGGTCACAGTGTTTGCAATTCACTTGTTGGGCAGAGCTATTATGCGAACCTACTGTTTTATTTTTCAATTTTAACTAGTTATGTCTAGTCAGCTAATGTCATTCATTTAAAGTACACATAGAATAATAGAATTTATTAGGCCACCTGAAACTAGGTATAACAGTTATTAATCGTTGTAGACTTCTCCATGTCTTCAAAGTAGCTGAATGCTATAAACATGTAATCAGTGTAGTTTGCTTAACTAACAGTCCAGTATTGTACTCATGAGTATTGTAAGGAAACCACTTGCATAATTTAGTTTCAGTAAAACGATGGTTTACTGAACAGTAAAAATAATACAATGTAATTCAGTGTAGACATACACTGGGTACTGAAAAGCAGGTCAAATACAAATTAAGGGCAGTTCTTTACCCCCCTTCATAACCCAAAAGACCCTCCCCAACAAGGTACTGTGTATAGGTGCTGTGAGTTAATTTGCATCGACGCTCAGCCCCTCTACCCCACGTTCATGGGCGCCTGTCTGCCTGCATCTTTGGGTGGGATGCAGGGGACCTAACTCTGCTATTGCAGGTGAAGAGAGAGCAGCTCAGGCAGGAGGATGTACCAGGTCTTACTGATCTCCTGATGGACAAGAGATTTAGTAAGAAGGAACTGAGCCAGTACTGCTGCAGGCAGACGCGTGGTGAGGGGGCCACCATCTGCCTCACTGAAGGCTGCTACATGAACTGGAGGGGTGGAATGGGAGAGAACACATGGGGGTGCCACTGCTGGACAAGGTGCCCATTGAGCATGGCCATGCCAGGTGCATCCAGGACGTGCCAGGTGTGCAGCTGCATACCGAGACAAGCACCATTACCAAGGCGGGCATCGTCCTGAAAAGGTACCACTGTGCCAGAGGGTCTACATCCCTGGGGTCTTTTTTACTGCAGGTTAATTCCAGGTTGATATCTCTTTTATAAATAATATTTTATATGGTTTGTATGTTTTTGATAAAAAGCATTATTCACATTGAAATGCAAAACATTTTCATTGACAGAAATGTTTTCCCAGGAACCAGTGCAAATGCATGGAATTTCCAGTTATACCTCTTGGAAGGCCTCAACAGGTGGAACTGGGACCGGAGGACTGTGTGGGTGACCAGCAAGTAATCTTTTTTCCTCCCCTACCAGACTATTGTTCCCCAGCGTCATATCTTTATCAGGGTTATTGAGATTGCTCCCCTTGAAATATTAAATTATTTTTGCAGTGTTTGTGACCGAGGGACCTGCAATTCATACACCAGCCCTTTAGATTGTTTAGAACTCACATCAAAGTGCTGATTCAGACTCCTTTATAGCCGAGACATATTACTCATACTACTCACCTTTGTAGCTACGTTTGATACTTGTGATTTATTAATTCATATATTAATTCTTTTTCATTAGGTCCTGTTACTTTTGTTCCCCACCGTGGCTGAATCAGTAATGAAGCGTGTGAAGTAAAGCCGGTCCAACCTGTGCAGTTATGCACCCGAAATACAGTCTTATAGCGCCATCTTGTGTATGTCCTGTTAAACAGCATTTTATTCCTGAAAATCTGAACTTAATGTGGTGTTATAACTAGGGTGGTGATACTATATCTATCACTATGTATTTGTTGGCATAGCGGTACATTTAGTGTGATAAAAGTGGGTTTAGTAACCCTCTGTATAAAATAGAGCTAGATTTACTGATTCTGCAAATATTAGATCGTCATAATACAGCAGCAGCTCGATTTGCTTACCATAGCCTGCAGTGCATTGAGATTTTTTGAAATATGATCTCAAGCATGGTTAGCCTGAGTTACGACTGAATATGTTATTGTAATCTCCGTTTCTTCCTAACAGTAAGTGAGAACGCGTTTTCATCCTCTCTCGCTGTCGTCTTCTCCGGATAGGTTACATTTCACGGTATCTATGGATATATAAGCGTCAAATGTTGTTCTTTAATGATTTTTTTGTTCAAATTAATGTTACTCGTAGAAGTTTGCAAGTGACGGTGCTCAAATATACAACACGATTTAAATAAAACATACAGACTACATACGTGTTTGTTCAAAGCGGAATTATGTCGTAAAGAGATTGTTACTCTCCGGAAGTTATTTAGGTCGGACTTCGTCTCCTGGCAACGTTCACCCAGAAAAGACTTCCGGTGGTAACTAGGTGTTTCTTTATGTTTACCTTAAAGCCTGCAGAGTAATTTGATAGATTTTTTTCGCACGAACGTCATATCGTTTGATTTCCTCACAACAAGCGAGTTAATCTGTACCAGTGACATTTTTATTCAGTATGGTTAAATGTCATAATTGGGAACTTTTAATTTGGAAGCCCGTGTAGCTATCGGTAACTTGCTATTTAGTAATGCAATCTACTAGCTATTGAAATAAAACATCACCTGATTACATTAGCAGTGATATTACCGATGGCATCGACCTAAACTTGTGTGTACCGCGGACACGGGAGAGCTGAACACTTTTATTAGAAAAAGGAAACACTCGAGTAAGCTCTTCTCGCTGTAGATATGAGGTTCATGGCTAAGCCACGATTTTTAAGTTGGTCATCTATCAGAGGAAAACAAGTGCAATCGACTAACGTCAGTGTCATTTAATTTTCTTCTTCACATTTAAACGCTTGCTGTTTTCTGGTGAATTTTTATCGAGTGTACAACAGGAGACTCCTTTTATGACTAATTCATTTTAACTATTGTCTTTTAGTACATGCCAACTTACAGAAAAATATACACTGTAATTTTGTCGTCAATGTAGTTTTCTCTGTGTAGAAATAAACTTGCGAAGGGATTCATTGTCACCATAAGAGAGTGAAGTTGATTCATTCGCACGGTTGTGTTGTCATACGAGAAATGCCATTCTGGAGTCTCAGTGACTATCAGTTTGAATGGTATAACTGACAAAACATCTAACTTACACAAATACAAATCATTAAGGCCCACTGAGTGAAACGGTTATCAGGTAGATGTTGGTTAGCTATTGATTATTTTGGAATATATAATAACTGTATTTTGTGACAGAAAATGATAATGATGTGGGCATGTTTTTGTTCAGTTGGCTTAGGGATGAGCCATTGCTCAGGGACTGGCATGGACCTCCAGCAGGCAGAAAACGGGATGGAAACACCAGAACCCTCTCCTCCAAGTGCTGAAGACTGTCCCCTCACTCAGCAACCCCTGAAGAACAAGGTGGGGATCCCCAGGACTGTAGCTGAATGCAAAGTGATGGCACAGATGGATGGAGCACTCACGCAGAATGGAGTCCAGAACTGTGATGGGCAGTATGTGGGAGGGGCCTTGGAGATGCCACACCCATCAACTAACTTTACCCACATGAACACTCTGGGGTGTCCCCTTCTTGACAAAGGTATGAGAGCAGGTGAAGAGGATGAGGATGGAGCAGAAGAGGAGGTAATGCTTACACTCAGTAATTAGTGTATTTATTTCTGGGAAACAAAGTTATGAGTTAAAGTTATTTTTGAGCAGCTATGTGTCAGTTAAGCTGTCTGTTTCCTCCAGCTGTCCCTGAGGCCCGCTGCCTCGGAGATCCTGGGCTGTGCCAGCCCCACTGGTCCCTGTCCCCCCCACATAATGGCACAGGTGCAGGTACGGAACCCGCCGGAGCGCGAGCGCATTGTGCGCGGCATGCAGGACAGCAAGAGCCTGGATGAGATCAGCCAGGCTTGTGGGGGCGCGGGGACCCGGGGCCGGCTGGGGCAGCCTGAGGGCCGCAGGGCCACCATCTCCAGCGCCCTGGAGCTGGAGGGCACGGTCAGTCACGAGGGAGACCTAACGCACTTCATCACCAGGAACTTGGAGCACAAGATCAAGATGAGCTCCAGACGCAGCCTAGATTGTGAGTTTGCCTTAAGAGTGGGGCTGTAGGACAGAGGGGAAAACCAGGAGAGCAAGAGGGCAAGAGAGCCTGGGGTGGCACGGTAATGATAGAGGGTCTTGTGGCCCATAAGTAAAGACAGGAAGGTATACAAGGGGCAAATGTAAACTTTATCATGATCATGTTAGATTTTTCAGTCAACTATGTCATTGTAACAAAAATTAAATGAGATAATAGGCAAGAATCACATGAAATAGTATTGAAATAGAGTAAAATAAATATCATAACATTTAAAAGGTGCAAAAATTTAAATAAGGTATATGGGTCATATATATTTATATCAGGAATTTGGCAGGATGCAGAAGTTTGCAGTGTTCATACAGAAATGGTAGTCTGTGGAGTTCACAAGCAGTGATAGTTTCTGTGCAAAATTAGCTGTTAATCCAGTATTTGTAGGGAGCAATAGTGGTGGTTCATGCTGGTGTATGGTACCCAGCTGAGGATCAGGGCCACTAAAATATATACGTCGGTCGTGCTGCTAGCCAGCTGCTTGGGCCGGAGCCGGGGCTCTCTGCGGCGCCCGGCCGACATCCCCCCCATCGACCCCGGTGTGCTGCTGGACCTGCAGAGACACACGCAGGAAGTGGCCCACAGCGTGGAGCTGATGATGCGCAGCCTCAATGGAACCATCCAGAACGTGAGGAAAATCCCAATCGCCAAGCACCACTGAATCTCCTTACCACCTATCGTCATAGAAACACTATAAATGCACTAATGTCCATAAATCTGTCACATTTACAGTGCTGAACAGTCTTAGGCAGTCGAGGAAACGTTTATCTGGGTAGTAAGTGTATATTTGGTCAGAAAAAAAACACAACTTAGCATTTGAACATATGAAAAGTATATAAATAAATAAAAATAAATGTAAATGCAAGAGTAACACAATAAGAACCAACAAGAATTTCTTCTGTTCTCCAAAAAGTTACTGATATCTTGTTGGATAACTAGAAGACCACCACTTCAGTTCCCAAACCTCTCCTTAGGGGCACCTCAGCCCTTCCCTATATTCATTAAATTTCATCACCAGCTCACCTAATTGATTAATTTGTTAAAGTTAATGAAATATTGATTAGAAATATGAAATTGCTAGGAGTTAAAACAATACATGGGTGTATTGGATGGTTGCTGCTAATACTGAGGTGACTATAGGAGAGGTTTTAAAATGGCTAAGCTGGCACACTTTAAGACATAATACCATTAGCATCATTTAAACATTTTCTTTGTCTAAGATTTTGCCCAGTACTGTATATGCCCCCCCCCCCCGGGATTTACTTTAAAAATGTATTGAAAAGAGCGAGTTGAAGGTTTGTGACAGTACCCTGCAGTCTCCTATGAGCACCATCTGTAAACTCACACCCAGAGCATCTAATTTTGTGTGTGTGTGTTCAGATGACGGCACTTAGCGTGGGCTATATCCAGACCTACAGAGACTCTGTGGACAGCCTGGGGGAAGCAGTGGACATGAGCATCAAGGTGAGGGAATGTAGAATGGTCATGCTTGAATGTGTGTGTGTGAGCACATTTAAGGAATGCGTGTATGTGGTGATGTATGTAAAAGCCCTCGGTGTCCCATGTAGGGGATGTACACGCTGATGGCCCGCTGTGAGGAGCTCGATCGCTGCATGCAGCCCATCCACGTCCTTGGAAAGCAGATCCGAGCCATCAAGCGCACCCTGGACGCCATGGAGTCGCTCTGCAAATAGCATCAGCGCCATGGTGCCATCCTGCCATAAGTGATGCTCCTTTGGTTGCCATGGTGATGTTGTTCTGGGAGCCACGGACATGCTGTTCATACCGCCCCACCTTGCTGCTCACCAGTGAGATGCACTTCACTGCACCAGTTTCCCCGGTAATAACCAGACCACCTCCAATGATGCTTCGGGCTGCCTGCGTAAGACTCCGCCCACTGCCCCACCCCCAGAAAACATGCAGTCATAAAAATGCACAAGAATTCTCCTTTAAAACTTGCCTAACTGCCCGTCCTTGTCTGAGTGTATGTGTGCATGTTTACATGTGGGTGCGAGCGTCTAAACATATGTGCATGCGTGTGTGCAGAGGGAGGCACTGGTGTGCTCACTGCAATTACTGTCTTTGTGCATCCAGCACCTTGTGTAAATAGCTTTTTCCTATTTAAGTTTTTGTCTGTCATTAATGTAAATTTTAAAATAACATTAAACTGGAAAAACTAAAGCAGCTGTTTGGAAATTAAATTTATGGAGACTGACAGAGTTTGAATGTGCAAAACGTGTTCCATACTCTACCTTCATTAATTATACTAAATATTTGCAATTACATCAAAAGGGACAGACGTGTAAGTTACAGCAGAAATGAATATACAAAGTTTACCAAAAGCCCTGGATCTGTTCCCACACTGAAACATACCTTTTATTTTAAAGTTAAATGTTATAACAATGGCAATAATTTAACCTTTCAAAGAAAAACTGTCTACCATGAAAAACAACAAATAACAAAGTTACGCCTCTGAAAAGAGGCGAAAAAAACTTCAACAGATTGTCTCCTTTAACAAATTATTGCATATGTCAAGCTCCCGAAAAGTGCAATATACTGTAAAAAAAACCACACACAATTCTGAAGGGGACAGTTGACATGAACTTGCCTTATGCTGAAGCTTTAAGCTTAACCTTGGGAAAGGGTCAAAGGTCAAAGTGCATCACGAGGATGATACATAACAGTTTGGGCTTTGGAATGCCCTTGTGGGCAGCTGTAGATGGGGAGGGGCTGGTGACATCAGTGGCTAATTACCCTGTGTGGGCTTCAGAGTCACTCTGTCTTCTTGGCTGGGGCCCGGGAACGAGCAAGGAGGACAGGCAGCAGTGCCAGTGCGGCGATTCCTCCGGCCACCAGAGGGCGGTAAAAGAGCCATCCAGCAGCGATGGTGAGGAGGGACAGCGAGCAGGAGACGCAGAGAGCGAAGAGCCTCAGGCCAATATTCACGACATCTCTCACCAGGGGCAACCAGTCCACTGGAAACACGGTGTCATTTACCACAAATTGTCCTGATATATGTAATATTATTCCAATACTGATATGAAACTGCCATCTACAGCAAGTGTGTAGGATGATTGACACCATGGGGGGGTGCTTACCCAATGTGTGGACGATGCGTGTGGCCAGACTGATGCCCAAGAACATCAGAGCCCAGCCAGCAGCCCTCAGAGCCCAGGTCTTCATGGAGTTCATCTGATGCTCTCTTTCAAACACCTCCTACACCCACACACAGAAATGGCACTGGTCCACACTGATATTCTGTGGTACATTACACCTGTGCCTTTCCTCACCTTTATGTGGAAAGTGTAAAAAAACAGCAAAACCTGTCCTGAGAAACTCTGTGCACTCATGCAGTTTCTCGAGACTTACATCTATTTTCTGTATCTGCTTAAATACAGGGTTACAGCAAACCCTGATGTAATCCTGGGAAGCACAATGTACAAGGCAGGGGACACCCAGAATAGGATTCCAGTCCATCACAGGACACACACAGCGTCAGAAAGCTGCCTCACCTGAGCAGACAGCTCCTCCAGGTACAGAATCTCTATGTGGTCCCCAGATGTGGTCTTATAAGGCACAAGCTGCCCATCCATCTGCATGGCCACCACGCTTACCTGGAGAGCACACACACAGTGACCATACCAGCCTGAAGAAAGACCACAGACACAGGCAACACTGACTTGGACAGATACCAAACCTAGACCATAAAGACTCTCCGCCAAGCCATACATACTGCCACCTATGGGCCATCTAAAGCGGTGCATTGTACTCACCATCTGAGCAGGCCCTGGGTAGGTTCCTTCCCCACTCAGTCCTGCATAGGAGAAGCTCACTCTTACATCACCAACCTCGAGGCAATGCAAAACAACAGTGTCAGTCAATGTATGCGAGTGAGTGAGTGAGTGAGTGAGTGAGTGAGTGTGTGTGTGTGTGTGTGTGTGTGAGTGAGAACACAAACCTCAGGCCTGTTGGGCTGGGCAGTGTGGTAGAAATAATCTCCATGAACAGTAAGGAAGGGATCAGGGGACAGGGGCCCCAAATGAAGCTTCTGGAAATTATTGATCTTGTCCACTAGCCCTGTAAAGGCAGAGCATGTTCAGAGGCATAAACACCCATTGTGATTCTTTCAAATTCACGCCGACCCACATCCCTGTCAAGGACACCTTAAGCCATACACAGGCAGAGTAGATGATGCAATCGCCATACCTTTGGACAGAGAGAGGCTTCCAACCCAAACATCTGGGGCAACCACAGTCACACTCTCCACTGCCATGGCACTGTAACCATAGCAACAGACCATCAGTCCTCCTGGCAATATCCATCTATCCATCTCCTGTAACAGCCTACCCATTTCAGGGTGGTGGGCGTCCAGAGCCTATCCTAGAGGCTATGGGCGCAAGACAGGGAACAATCCAAGATGGGGCGCCAACCCATCACAGGGCACACTCACACACATACATTTATAGGCAATTTGTTAACTCCAGTTAATTTCAGCAGGTTTTTGGACTGTGGGGGGAAAATGGAGTATCTGGAAGAAATCCCACGACAACATGGGGAAAACATGCAAACTCCACACACAGAACCATGGCAGAGACTCGAACCCTGGACCCAGAGATGTGGGGCAACAGTGCTAACTACAGCGCCACCATGCTGCCCCCTCCTGGCACTATGGTCACCATAAAAGGTACCAGCAGGTGGTTGTGGCCCTACCAAAGCTACACAGCCATGACGAGACTAGACGCTAAGACTAAGGCGGTCGATTACCTTGAAGATGGATACCTAAGGGGCATATTACCTGGGGTTCACGTGACCAATCTCTTTGTCGAAATTCCGGCTGTTGATGACCTCTGACCTCCACTCTGTGGCTAATTGACAGATAACAAATAGACATTTGAAAAGGAACACCTGCGTTATTCTAATAACAACCAAATATTAAAACCACCAGTATTTCTACACCCCATTAAACATTTTAAATTCAATGATAAATGTTCCAAGACATAGAACACTTCTCTTGTAATCCATCTAACTTTTTTAAAGAGCAAAAATAAGCAAAATTACAAAAGAAAATATCAACTCTTTGATTTCAATAAAATATACATGTGATTCTTATAAGACCAGCATTGCAGTTGATAAATTGGGAATCCTGGATAGCACAATAAAGCATAATTATGAGTTTTTTGGTAACAGAACTAAGGTACCTGGTGACATGCATGGCCAGTACATTTACAGTACATATTAACCGCCAGTCATGTTTCATGGATTGTCCTGGCATTTCCCCTGATCATCACTTAAGGGGCAGTGTACTCACTGTATGTGTATGTGGTTTCGGTCTTGGTCTCTCCATCTTCCTGGTAGTCCCTGCAAAAGATGAGCACACGGAGACCACATGACAGCTCAGCCCTTCATGAGGTGGCCCACTACCTGTCACCCCCACCTCCCTCCCCTGCAGCTCTCACCGGCTCTCCTGGTGCTCCACCCACTGGTACATCTCCACCTCCCTCTTCAGCTTCACCGCCTTCACCTCAATTCTGTAGTTGGGATCATGCAGCGGCTACGGAGGGAAAGATGCAGTTCTGTAGCTCTGTCTGCTCAAGCGTGCGTGCATGCAGGTTTATACATGCAGAGGTTCGACAGCATAGCTACCTGGGAAGTTTGCAGGACAGCAGACAGGTGGACCAGTTTGTTGTTATTCAAGAAATCTGGTTCAGATGCAGGGTTCAGGGGCACAACCTTGGAGAGGCCCTCGTTCAAAGAGGCAGTGGTACGCAAAGCTCTGCCCTGCGGTGAGGGAGGGGGGACTTTACTGCACACAAATTGCTTAAAAACCGTTCTTCATTGGTTGTCTTCAGCTGAGGATGTGGCAAAGTCTTTGCTGCCATGTAAGAAAACGTGACTTGCCATCGCAAAGTAGCTACCTCGTTAGTGAAGAGTACGTAAAAGGAGAGCGCGAACACGCCGACCCCGAGCAGCATCCCCCCCGCCGTGTCGCTCAGGCGCTCCAGGAATCCTGGCGTCGCGCGGCTGCTCACGCGGGAATGCTGATCCCTGCGCGCGGCTTCGGGCATCTGCGTGAAACACGCCGGGGACATCCACGAGTTAGTGTACCATTGCTCTACGGATCAGCTGTAAAAACCATTCTTAAAAAGCACCCTTTTCTCCTAGCCCCCTCACTACCAAAATGCAAATATTTCTATTCCACTGGCACGTTCAGTTCTTCCAGTTTTACTAGAATCATTACCATCTATACCATGGGGACTTCAGGAAAAACTTGCTAGATTGCAACACTGAGATATGTAAAAGTCCACTGCATTAGCCTTCTCTATTAAAGAAGTCACACAAGACAATTAAGAAGGATCACACTGGCCGGTAGCATATCTTGTATTAACTTGCAGTATATGTCATGCATAGCTGCTCATTAACCAATAAATCAAAATAACAAGCAACTTACTGCATGCGTCGACATTGTTTTCGTTTCCACGCCCAAGCTTATGTTATGAAAGTTTAGGTTAAACAAATTCACACAAAGCAGATTACATTTAAAAAAAAAACTAACAGGAACTCAGAATATCCCCCAATCAACCGCAAACTACAAAAATAAAGCCTTCGTTGCAAAACACATAGAAACTCTACAGACTTCTATATAAATTCAAGTTCGACGCGTTTTGTAACCCGATTGGGTGAATACGTGTCTTCCCCGCGCAGCGCAACTGCATGCTGGGAAATATAGTCCGTATAAAAAGAATCGTTGTTGCATGTCTGTGAAGATTATCAGTCATCCGGATGAAACTGTCTGGTGGTTGAGTCATGGCAACTGGACTTCTTTCTTGTAAGGTGGAAACGTTTCACTGCTCATCCAAGCAGCTTCGTCTGTCTGAGGAAGGTTCTAAGTGTCCACAAATTTATCCTCTCGGGTAGTTTCACTTCGCACCTCTGACTCTCTCTTTCTATCTCCACTCCTCATCAGGAATGCATGCTTTCAGGCATCATGTCAGTGAATGGGAAGAAGATTCTTAAAATCAACCAAAATCCTTACTATGGTTGAAAAAGCGCCTCCCATCTTTCCTCTGGAAAAAGCAGGGTCTTGATCTCTCTACAGCCACTATTCATATTCCTAACCCAAACCCTATCCATATCCCTAACCCTATTCTTTACCCTATCCATATGCCTTCAACAAATTTTAGTTTGCTCTAGGTTTTTGCTTGACCTGGGTCTGTGTCGAATGCTAAGGTGCTAATGTTCTTGACAGCTGTACACATAAGGAAGTTGTAGATCAGCTGGTTACAGATCTGTGTCTGTATCCAGATGGTTGTGAGTTTGAATCCCATGATCAGCAGTGTAGTGATGTCACTACTGGGCCCTTGAGGGAGCCCCTTAACCCAAACTACCCCAGGACCACTGTCTGGCTGACCCTTTCCTCACTTGTATGTTACTTTGAACAAAACTGTTTAATATATATATATATATATATATATATATACACACACACACACACACACACATATCAGCCAGTGACACTATTGATGGATTCTTTGTTAAGTACTTTGGTCCAAACTTGTTTGGAAAGGTGCTATATAAAAATAAATTTATTTGAATTTGTATTCAAGTGTGACTGTTATTCTGTGTGTGTATATGTATACAATTTACTGTGTATAACTATCTTTAGCTTGGGGTCAATTGGGAATGAAGGTGAGGAAAGCTGGATGTTAAAGGTGAGGATGCTGATTATGATATCATAAACTGGGTGCAAGGTGTGGCGGCGTGGCCATGTTCCACTCTCGCACCCACCATAGCGTGGAACCCTGGCACTCCAGCATGTGCAACGTCTTCTGGCACTTCAACCTCAACCGTGATGTCGTGAGTTCACAGGCCATGTCCTCGCCCTGCTTCCAAGCGACAAATGAGGTTAACGTTACAAGTGTGGGGTCAGTACCATTGTGCTAATGGGGACTCATTACTACAGAGGCTCCCCTACTAACCAAGGAGTTACGTTCCGAACGGCCGTTCATAACTTGAAATGTTCATAAGTCATTATTCAACATAATTTTAAGGGCATACGCAAGTACAAAGAACTAGGATGCCAGGAGTACGCAAGCTACGCTGCTGCGCGGCGGGAGTAGTGGCCAGGAGTCGTACTAGCCGGAATTGGCACACAGAAAAAAAAATTGATGTTATCGGCAGGAAACGGGAGCCCAACGAACACAATTTGGACTTAGAGTCCTCTCTCTTCGTATGTCTGGAAGTTCGTAAGTTGAAAGTTCATAAGTAGAGGAGCGTCTGTACTATATTATAGAACTGTTTGTGGAAACCATGTTGTTTGTGTAGTATGGAGGCTGTTTGGTCTGATTACCATACTGTCTTGTTTCCATACTGGTTAACTATACTCAGTTTATTGACTACAGTGACTGTATTCTGTATATTTATAGCTACCTATATCTAACAGCCCCCACATGTACCCGGTCTACAGCCTGGAAGAACAGCCATGGGGATTTGCTAGGTGGGTTTAACCTCTTTTTCCTTGAGAATGGGGGTCAGTTAGTGCCTCAGTGGGTAAGGATGCTGTGCTTGTGATCGGATGGATGCTGGTTCAAATACCAGTTTTGGCAGGGACATGATGTCACCACTGGATCTATGAGTAAGGCCCGTAACCCTCAATTACTCCAGAAACTTTTTGAGTCTGATTTCTCAGAAAGTGTACATTGCTTTTAGAAAAAGTGTCTTCTAAATAGTGATGGCCAAATGAAGCTTCATCAACCACTTGCTGTGTTTTCTGACCACACTAGATGGTACTCTATGAACAAAAAAGGGTTCAAAACATGGCCCAAAGAAAGCCAAGACCACCATCTAGTGGGGCCAAAAAAATGCAGCAAATGCTTCATGAAGCTTCATTCGGCCATCACCACTTCTGAATAAATGAAATGTGAAGAATGAATTAAGAAAGGTTTTATGTTGCATAATCTCTGACTTAAAGTATTAACGATTTGTTTTTTTACACATGAAAAATTTCAGTTGATGAAAGGCCAAAGTATGACAACAATGATAGTCAGTGATGAAAACCTTATGTAAATAATACCGCTGTGTCACTGGACGGGGTAGCGTGCCACCCACTCTCATTCTCACTGACACCCCCGATGACTTCTGCTCGATATCCACATTGCCCCAACAATAACCTTCCATACATCCCAAAACATTCAGTCAATTCAATTTCTAGGGTATCCCAAACATTTCACTAATTCTTTTTGAAAGCTAACACATTTATTTCACTATTTTAATTATACCAATCACATATTCAAAGACAGCACAATCATTCAACCAGTTAAGTCATCTGAAATCGCATGACTGCTTCTAAATAATACCCTCATGGATGCGAGTTAACAGGCAGTACAGTCACAGCCCTGTGTTGGGTCTGGATCTAAGCATAACCTCTCTCTCTGTTTGTGCCATCAGACTGGGCACTGTTTTACATACAATATTTTCAACATTTAAACTATGGTATATAGAGAATATATACACAATTTATACTATGGTATATATAGAGAGTATTTACTTCATTTATACTATGGTATGTATAGAGTATATACACCATTTATACTATGGTATATACCGTATTGACCTGATTGACAAATCCGATCGTAAGACGACACCCCACTTTTTGGCAGCTATTTTTAGAAAAAAAGTTCTTGGAATACCAAATCTTACCTTTATAAAGACAAATAATTTTATTTGACAAGAAGATAAAATAAGTTTACCAGCAACCACAGCTTAAAAAGCAACCACAGACAATCGGATTACAATAGCTTTATTAAACAGCAAACATTCCAAAAAACAAATATATTATTTGGGGGTGGGGGTAGATAATGAATGTTACCTGCAGAACCCTTGAGGGTGCAGCATGTTTTCGATGCAGACTCACATGAAGAGGGTATAAAACGTATTTATACCATGATTGTCCCGCAGGTTTGTGTCTGTCGGTGACTTGCTTATCCCCACAGATAATGGAAAAAGGAGTCAGGGTTTATTTTAGTAGGACTGACATCCATGTCCCTAAAGGCAGTTTCAATAAGCAAGGATCGGTCCTCCAGGGTCTCTGCAACAGACACTTAGTGCTTCTGCAGTTGATGGGCCCACAGGAAAAGGGACTGACATATTCAACCAAACTGATCTTTTCCCTTAATGATCTTTTAATCAGTAAAACTAGCTGATAAGGAACTAGCTAACTGACCCACTGATTTTGTGATATTTGTGGGAGATATGAGATGTATTTGGGTAACCAAAACAATAAAGTCACACTTAGAGCTGTGTGCACTGTGGAATAGTTAGTGCACTCTGCACAGTAGGCTGTAGTACACAAAGAAAAATGCAGTAAAGCTGTCACAGGTTCTTGTTAGAAGCCACTAAACACGCATATACATTGCCTGGTAATCAAGGCCGTAACTTTGGATTGAACATCGGGGAGGTTGAGGTCCCCACCCATTCATGACAATATGATTATTT
>JAODKC010000130.1:7685486-7705500 GCA_026777985.1 Mormyrops attenuatus
TTGACCTTGGATGTTATGACTTTGTGCATTTTAGGGTAAGGTCATTGATTATACCACATAATGATGAACACAATTTTAAGTGAACACCCGGGTTATAGGAGACTGACCAATAAGCACACAGCAAGAACTCAGTGCTAAAGTGAAATCTGGGTCCTTTTAATTGAAATTGTAATTTACAATTCCTGTCCTAGCTCAAAGTGTCCTTCATGACATGGGTTATCTGGTCACCGTAGTCTCTCCACCGCCACTACCGTATAATATTGCTGATATAGTTGTTTATGAGGTTCTAGCCTGAGCTCCTGAAGCAACTTTCTGTTTCACATTTCACCTTTTTCTCCGTCTTGATGATAAACTGAAAGAACTTAGTCAAGAATGCAAGAGCTCCACAGGCCTACATTTCCGACAAATACCAAAGCAATTGATCACTGTCATCTACAATCCTGTCAGCTTACTGTTGCTACATTTACCATAATCCTTTGGTTAAAAATATTTACAGCGTAACCGTATGTTACAAAACTAGTCTGAGATAAGATAATAGGAAGTGGAAGAAAAGATCTTGTAAGCATTTAAATATCTCTGGGTCAAAACCATTCAGCTGAGCTGCCTATTAAAAATGTCACGTAAATCTCCGAGTATGAAGGCAACTACTACGTAACTGAATATTTGTCATTATAGTTTTAAGCAGAAACATATTTGAAGGGCATCAACTGACGTCAAAGGCTTTATAATGGTTTGCACTGAAGATGTCCTGTAGAAGTTTAATAAAAACCTCCTGAAATAACACCATCTTCTTCAGCTGGAGTTGAATGTGAGCAAGGCGGACAGAATCTGCACTAACATGTACGTGGCCCTGCAGATAAGTGTGGCAAAAAAAAAAAACTATTGCGTCCTAAAAGTCTGGAATGCTGTTGAAATTCCAGCTTTGTAAAGAACATGCTGGCTTTACGGAGAGATGCTGAAAGACCACTATGTGTGTATTTGAATTGTCCTGAGTGTCTTTTCATCTTGGGGGGGGGGGGGTCCCTCAGACTCATACATTTCTTATAGAAATTACAGGTCCACTAAACTAATCCTGTCTTCTTTCTTTGAACTTAATCAGATAATTTTGCCTAATGCAGCTTTACTCAACTGTTGTGTGTATATACCAGACATCTTTGTAGGTTTTTGACATAGATTACAATTATCCCAAAGGCTCAGCATTTAATGCATTTAATAATGGCAGAATCTCTCACGGATGCAGCAGCCCTGTGGAATTACATCCCATTCAAGGTAACCACACTTAAGATTTTGGAATTTTGTGATTTAATTTGAACTACTACTCACACTGTCACACCCTCCCACCCTTGGGCCGACACAGCTGCCTACAATCGGTGCTAAAACAACAGCGGTAGACTTAAGCCTGGTCCAAACCCCAGCTCAGTGCGAGGTATTGTCGATTTCTCCATGAGACATACTGAGCATGTTAACCCTTGTCTTTTGTCGAGCTCCGCTCCACCTTGCTCACCCTGCCTGATCTGCCCGCTCCTCTGGCCCAAGACCCTTCCAGTCTTCCCTCTCCTCCCTCATCCCTCTTGCGATCTCCTCGTGTGGCCTGTCTCTGTCAACGGACTGACCTCCCTTGCACTTTTGGACCCCACTCTCCCAACTACAACTCCAGTGTTCCCACCTCTCCAGCTCAGACCCAACTCGCCTCTCCGACCACAATTCTGCCTGCCCTCACTGTGCTTGTTTGCCTCACTCCTGTAATAAACTCAGCCTTGTGAGTATTTCTCCTGACTGGCATGTGTTCCTTACACACACAAAATACGCACAAACAATTTCCTAAATCCCCTGCCTCTAAGAGGCAGGTGCTCATTCATGTCATCGCCAGGTGTGGCCAGAATATGTGAATGTGTGTAGGTGTGTGAGGGGAAGGCTGTCTTCCTGTGAGAAACTGTTTAGGGGAATGAGCCAAGTTGGCCCTTCCTGCTAGTTAGTGAAGAAAGAGGAAGTAGTGAGACAAAGTCTCACCAGCAGAGGGAAGTACAAAGGCTAAAGAATCCCCATCATTCACTACTTCTGTCTCAATGGTTTTATCATCCAAAAATGGGCACAGGCAATAAGGGGAAACTGCCTTGGTGTGTGTGTCACACTGTAGTGTATAAGACACACACTGTAAGAAAGATTCTGGTCATGCACACATTCCAGTGGGAGTGGTAGTCTGTATGTTAACATTGTATGTACACACGCTGAACTGCATTGACGAGTGATACCTGTGGCTACAGAGAGAAGGAGAGCCACGTGACACAGATTAGGAGAGAGAGGCATGTAGAGAATGACGAAGAGGGAGACGGGGAAGTCTGAAAAACAAGGGGTGAGAGATAGAAAGATACAGAGGGCTGAGTGTAACAGGGTAAAGTGTTTCTCCCACATACATACTTATTTGGTCGCGTGATTGGCCAACTGTTTTATTTGTGTGGTGTGTGTAATCTTATTGGCTGATTCCTGTCCTCTTCTGGACTTAGATTAAAGATCTTTCCAGTCATGCTAGTGGTAGATTGTGGTGGAACAAACTCCCATTAAATAACGATAGAATCCTATACATTAGAGTTTTTCAAAAGCAAAAAGTTTTTCTACAATCATTTTTATGCCCTCCTTTGCGCTACAGCAAGTCAAATGTTATTTACCATTCTGTGCTGTATGTTGCTGCTTTTGCCAGGTGAATAAATGGCTGGACCGACTTCATGCTTCCAAAGTTAATTTCATACAGCACAACGCAGAGTCATCCATGCTACATGGCTATGACATGTACTGGGAGAGAGAGGGGGTGAGCCAGAGAGGTATGCGTGA
Organism: Mormyrops attenuatus; assembly: GCA_026777985.1. NCBI lineage: Eukaryota > Metazoa > Chordata > Actinopteri > Osteoglossiformes > Mormyridae > Mormyrops > Mormyrops attenuatus. The sequence continues at coordinate 7,688,316 of JAODKC010000130.1, forward strand.
TACATATAGCGAGAGAGATAAAGGGATATATGTATTACTTCTAGGTAGAAAGATGGAGAGAAAGGAGAGAGCGATGGAGTCCATAGAGGTAAGTGGAGATACAGAAAGAGGGATGGAGAAGCCTGTCTTATTTATAGGAAGGTAAATAGATGGCAGGGGCATTGAGAAATGAGACACTCTTCCCAGGTGGCCATCTCAGATGTCGAGAATCCCGGGACTTTCCTGAGCCCCACTGTTCACCTGACGCACACACCTGTACATGTGATGGAGAGTGCCAAACACTCAATTAAACCATCAGTGTATCCAGGGTTCAAATTACACTGTGGCTTTTAGGGGAGCCCTATTGTCCAGTGTGCGCCACGACTTCCCAAGTCACATGCACACGCAGACATATAAAAGCGTGGCTGGGCGGTCAATAACAGGGTAACTTCGAAAAACATTCTACTATTATGAACGAACAAACACACAACATTAACACATTTATACTGTTTTTTATTTCAAGAACTGTAATATACGGAAAATAAAATACACAAAAGTGGACATTTCTAGAGCGCCCCCTTAAGGTCTGAGGGGAGGCTTTCAAGGAGCTCGTGTCCTTTTCAGGGGAGCAGAGCTCCCCTTAGCTCCCACGTAATTTGAACCATGTGTGTGTCTGATATTCACTACAAAATCATCATTTTGAGACACACAGATTTAGAACAGTAATTATAAAACATGCTTAATGAGACACGGTCACTTACATGCAATTCATACAATTTATATATTAGAAATGGTCTAAGGAAATCTCTTGTATTTTTGTGACAATGAAACAGACACACACACGAAACACGTTGACACTGCATCTTTGCAAGTCTGTACACATGAAATAATCATGCCTAAGTGATTCAGATATCCGACTTACACTTTTTATTATCTGGATTTTTCCTGTCTTGTCATCATGACCCCTTAAGGGCCTTTTTAAAACTAAATTGTCAGTTAAATGCCAATATGTCAAAATCAAAAGATCTTCGACACAATAATCACTTAATTACACCTTTCTAAAAGTTATCTGTCCATATCTATCCATAAACCTTATTCTATGTGATTTAATAAATATTCCCCGGTTTTTGAAATTATAGGATCCAAGAAGTTTTTTTTAGAGGATATTAAGATCAAATCACCTATCAAATATACCCTAAACAACATTCCTTTTTATCTTATACTCATTTAAATCATGTTACAAATATAAGTTACAAATCCTTGCTCCATATCCAGTACAGGGTGACTATGAATAGGGTGCCCAGGATGCAGGACTACAGGGAGGGGGGCATCCCTTAGAGTCACCAATATTCCTGACAGCATGATTTTAATCTGAGACAGGAAACCCACTCACACATACAGAGAATATGCAACCCCACCCCCCACACACACAGAGCCTGGGACAGGAATCAATCTCGTATATATAATCTATATATTCATAAAAAAAAATCATGGTCCCAGAACGGAGCCTTGCTGGACAGGAAGTGCCCGGGCTAAAAATGTCCACCTTATAGACAAAAAATTTGGGTGGCATGGTGGAATAGTGATTTGAGCTCCATCCTGGCTCTACGTGTGTGGAGTTTGCGTGTCCTCCCCATGTCGTTATGGGGTTTCCTCCAAGGGCTCTAATTTGGACCCCCCAAGAACCTGAATAGGAAACGTTGTTACAGAAAATGGATGGATATACAAAAATGTGGGTTAAACACAATGACTTGTAATAACGAACGCACACACTACTTTGTAATGCTTGTGAAAACATTGTGTGGCTTCAGCGGTTCATATGTAGTTACTTTTATTATTACGGTATAATTATAATTGTTATGTACTCTATTATTATTTTTCTGACTTACCTACAAATTTTACTTAAAAACAGACTTTGGGAACAGGGGTGAGTTTCCCAAGGCCTCCTTAACACTCCATTGTTCATAAGGTCTATCTTTTAACATAGAATTTACGAACAACGTAGCGTTAGGAAGGCTTTGGGAAACTCACCCCAGATCTCGTTAGTAACCTGGAGACTGTCTGCAGTCCATGATTCCCCAAATACGACAGACAGCTTTACCCCTAAGAAGTGGTTATCTGCTGCAGAAACACTTTACACTGGTACAGGACACCTCCCAAGTCATAATATGGAACACCATTCATTTCCCCCTACACTGAGATATAGTTTCTTAGGTGGTTTAAACATCTTTTGAAATTGAAAAATTCCACTTCAACTACTGGCCATGACTGGAGAAATTTGTCTAGAAGCGGTTTAGCATGTTCCGGTGGTTTGGGTAGTGTTCAGAAGTAAAATCTGGCCTGACACCTAAGCCACACTGATAAGAATCACTTTGAGCAGACTCTGAAAAATACAGAAATACTGTGTGGTACAAAAAGCTAAAAACACCACTGTCCAGGGCTCATGGGTGAGGATGCAGGAGCACTTCACATGTAAAATAGATAAAGACGTTCTGGATGGTTCTAAGACCATGTCAAAAAGAAACAGACATACTCATTCAGCCTTTATTACCTTCAGACACCAATGATTCTGGCTTATTGCTGATCAATGTCAGCTGACTGAGCACATGGAAATGTTATGACTCAAATCTATACCAAGCCATTAAACATTATTTTCAGTGTTTTTCATTGTTCTTTTAACATTGCTTTGACATTTGTGGCTGAGTAAGCCCTGTTTATTCATGAGAAAACATGAACGGGGGGCCCGGGAGAGGGGGGAACGAGGGAGTGTCTGGGGAGGATCGGATTTCAATGAGAAAAACGAAAGCGAAACGATTGCTGTTAACTGGCAGAACCTGGAGGAAGTGAGGACTCATAAATAGGGCCAAGCGAGGCGCAAAGGACAGTGGAAAGTCGCCGGTTCAGTGACGGACACAGAGGCTCAGGGACACAGAGATGGCCATTACCGAGCGTCTCCCCGACACACACACACACACACACACACACACAAAGACACACGGACCAAAGAAAGAACCAGAAAACTGCGAGAGAGAGGTAAAATCTCCCCCAGCCGCCGAACTCCAGGTTTCCTCCTGCTCTCTTTTTACCTAATACTGTAAACTCCTCTCTGTTCCTGTTTCATCTGCCTTTTGATAGTTCCCAGGCTCACTCTGTGCTCCTGCACCAGCAACAGCCTGTACTAGCTTATCGCTGTCCCTCAGGCACACCTACGCACTCTCAGACAAGCTCACACTCGTCCGCACACTATGCGCACCGACATACCGGCCTGTCGCCTCACCCAGGAACAATCACAAGCAACCTCTGTGCGCATCTAGCTCCATATACAAGAAAACATGCCGCCAACTTCGTCCTCATACAAATAAATATGTCAGGCCGCTTTCTGTATCTCACACACAAATCTGTAGAAAAATACTTTATAAGCAGTCATTGTCTCAGTTACAAAGATCTTTCAGCTTTAATAATACACCAGTGTGATTCCAAAGTAATAGTAGGCAACACTTTGGATAAATGGAAGACTGTAAGCTACAGGATAAACAAACATTGCTACTCTGTTATGGGTGATGAGTGCCCAGGAAACTACAGTAACAATAAATGAATCTTTGTGTGTCGCTCGCTTTGCCATATTCAGTCTTTTTGCATGGAGGTCGTGCACAGGGATTTTACAATATGCATCGTGCGGAGGACCTACGGGAGGTGGTGGTAACGGAACCCACAATGCAGCTGGTGTTGAGCTGGGCAGCTGCGTGTGTGCTCCGTCTCCACCTGCTTCCGACACCCCCAGAGGCCCTGACTCCCTGTCCAACCCCAGCCGGGACCTGCCTGTCAACCTAGGAGGCGAGACAGATGAAACGGAAGGATGTGTGAGTGTGTGCCATTAGTCTGTACACGCAAAGGGCAGAAAGGCTCTGCTCTGAGCGTGTGCTTGGCCTGTTTCTCTGTGTGTTGGCTTCTTTGCCTATACGGACGTGCATGCATACCCGGGTGGCTTGTATGTGCGCATGTCCGTGCCGTGATACAGTGGTATCTGTGAGACAGAGAATGATAATTATTTGTATGTCAGATGACATGAGCCGTGTCACTATGATGATATCTGTACATGAATCGGTGGTTGTGGTTCTGCGTGTACATTTTTAAGTGTGAGAAAATGTGCCTTAGCAGATGTGTGCCTTAGCATTATACACACACACACACACACACACACACACACACACATCTACAAATTTGTTTCTGAACATCTATATATACACATTATATACATATATCTACAGTTGTGTCTGATTGGGTGTGTAGCAGAGTATATCTGTACTGTAAGGAAGAAGATGTATTTCTGTGTTACTCTATCTGTATGTGTGTGTATCTGTCTATCTGTGTGTCTGGTGCTGTGTAAAGAGAAAGTGAAAGAGATGTAGCAGGGGATTTCCAGTGCTCAGGGTGTGTGAGGTTGGGGGGGTGGTAATCAACCTCTAGTTCCACTTGAAGAACTCGACATTTGATCAACATGTGAGCTGCGTTCCTGAATGACACGTTTTCTCCCGGTTCGCCAGACAACTACAGCCATCGGGAAATTCGTGTCAGCCAAGAGTGGCGGCTGGCAACCACCAATCGCAGCAGCCCTCTGCTCTGATGGGGGGATGAGCAGTTAGATAGACATACCCTGAAATGGTGTGAGGAATACAAATGGAATGTTTCTTCATTCATCTCGTTGTTTTCTACTGAAAGCGAATTAAAGTGCTTCCAAATGCACCTTGTACCTGATGTCTATTTTTGCATACTTATTTTTTCATACAGATCAAAGAATCAGTATTATGAAAGAAAAACATGATGGAAGGAAATAGCCTGTCTGTGGAGTTCTACATTTTCTGTTTTCCGGACAGATTTAGAGAAATATTGCAGACATTAAACCACAGTGATGAGAACTGAGAAACCTCATTTCCTCATCCATGTGTTGTCACATGACTGTCACATTACATCTGTCAAACACTCACACCAGGAGACAATAGTGACCAATAACATTTCAAAGCTGTCTGCCTGGCATCAAATTAATTTTTTTCACTTAACAGAAACAGACTGTTTTTCTCCATTTTTGAGTCAATGTATTTTGAAGCATATATTATCTTGAACAGACAGACAGCAGTTACATATTAAAAACTATTTGGCTGGTTTTGGATCATAAATAATTAAGTAAAGTGGATTAGTAATGCTTATAAATTATTTTCAAACTTGAAAGTTGTCAGTATATGTCACAGCAAGCCCAACAAAATGAGGAAATACTTTAGAATAAAGCTAAACAAGCAGCATGGGATACAACAGCTCTGAGACCCAGGACTTACAACAAGAGACTGCTCACCCCAACAGGCTTAACCAGTTCCAGAGATGTTGATTCACATCAGTGAATCTGCTGAAGAAGATAAACATGCAGAAATATAAGAACATAAAAGAAAGAAACGTCAAAGCCTAGCTGAATAGCCTGCTTGTGGCCCTTGAAAACGCATAACTAAACTGTGAAACAGAAGCGGATAATGATTCACGCACAATTATTGTTAGTGGTTTTTAATCAATACTGTGGGGGTTTTGCTGCATTTTTGTATGGGATCAAATTAAAGTTATACAAACATGGGATGGAATAGAAATAAGTTACACATCAATTACCTTAAAAGGACATGATTGATCCCTACAGAGTGTCTGTATGACAAGCCAAATTGTCTTTTTTTGGATTAAGGCATACTCATTATAAATGAAAGAATATGAATTCAAGATATCTACAATGCAATTCTTACTAGTAAGAATGATCATTTTTACTAATTATAATTGTATTTTTCTAGTAAAAAAAATCATATTATAGAGGTCTACAATTCAGTGTTTACTTTTCATATATTCCTGTTGACTTCCATTGTATTTTTGCCTCACATATTCTGAATAAATTTTTTACTAGTAAAAACCCATATTGTAGATATCTGTGACTACATTTTGACTAGTAAGAATTCCAGGTATACATAAAATTTTTACTAGTAAAAACTCAGTTATTACAGATCTCATTGTACATTGTAAGATCTGAAATAACACGTATCCAAAGGGCGAAAAAAATCATTGGAAGTCAATGGAAATATAATACTACTAAATGCTGCATTATAGATTAATTTTACCAGTAACAATACAGTTCTTGTAAAAAGGATTCATACTAGTCAGAATTGATTTATAGATATCTGGAATTCGTATTCTTACTAGGACACGTTTAATTTTTACTAGTAAAACATAATTTTCACTATTTTTGCTAGCAAAAATGTAGTTATGCCAAGTGGGTCTTGTCCTGTTAAAAGACAATTTGACTTGATAAAATGTCCAAACACTTATGCAGCTTTACCTTATCTCTGCAAATATAGCTTTGACTTTGTAAATGTTCAGTCCATCTCCCCAGTGTCCCTGCAGGCCTTTTCTCTGCAGATGAGACACCAATATTTTACTGCCTCTATAGGTCAGTTAACATTACATGTTTCAGTTGAAGGCCATATTTCTGAGAACTTGAACATTTTTTTTAATCCTCATTAGTAAACTATATTTTTGCTTGTAATATCCATGTAATTTCAATGTACAAGGAGAATAAAATCTTTGTGTACCCTTAGAGCTGTAACTACAGCTATAACTTTGGATGCTCTGGACTTACAGTCATGTGAAAAAGAAAGTATCAGGACATGATTTTAAAAATCATCTGGTCTTTACTAGATTCTAAAATTATTATAATCTAACCTCAGGTGTAAAACAACACACAACAGATTCTACTGTGTCATTGGTTATTTAACAAAAATAAATAAGCCCAAATGGAAATGTGTGAAAAACTAAAGTACACCCCATGATTCAATACCTTGCAGAACTACCTTTAGTATCAATAACTTGAAGTAATCATTTTCTGTATCTGTCACATCATTGTTGCGGAATTTCGGCCCACTCTTTACAACATTGCCTCATTTCATTAAGGTCTGCAGACGTTTGCTTTTGCACAGCTTTAAGGTCCCACCACAGTATTTCGATCGAGTCTGGACTTTGACGAGGTTACTGCAACACCTTGATTCTTTTCTTTTTTTGGTCATTCTGCTGTAGATCCTGTTGCATGGCCAAATTTCGAGCAAGCTTTGGCTGTCAGACAGATGGCCTCATATTTGTCTCTACAATACTTTGGTATACAGAGGAGTTCATGATCTAATCAATGACTACAAGGTGTCCAGGTCCTGTGGCTACATAACAAGCCCAAATCATCAGCCATCCACCACTGTGCTTGATAGTTTGTTTGAGGGGTTTGTGCCAATATGCTGTGCTTGGTTTTCGCCAAATGTGCTGCTGTGCATTATGGCCAAGCTGTACTTGTTCAGTCTTTTTCCTAATTGTACTGCCATGAACTTTAACATCAAGAATGTTAACAGAGTTCCATAGGGTCTGAGATTGGTCATGGGTTTTTTGCAATTTCTCTGGAATTTCATGGTCTGACCTTGGGCTGAATTTGCTGGGATCCACTCCCGGGAAGATTGGCGACTGCCTTGAATGTTTTCCATTTGAGGATAATCTTTCTCACTGTAGAATGATGCGCTTCAAATTGTTGGTAAATGGCCTATAGCTCTTCCCAAATTGATGGGCAGCAACAATTGCTTCTCTGTGATCACTGCTGATGTCTGTCCACCTTGGCATTGTGTTAACACAGCTGAATGCTCCAGACCAGCAAACTGCCAAAACTTCTGCTTTTATAGATGTGATCATACTTGCTGATGATCAACTAATCAAGTGTATTTGATTAGCAGCACCTGGCTGCTACTTACCCTCTTAATTCCTGTGGAAGCACACTGCATCTGCATTTTGGCTTTTTGTTAAATAAATAATGACATGATGTAATATGTCATGTTGTTGTTCATCTGAGGTTGTATTCACGTAATTTTAAGACCTGATAAGGACCAGATGATTTTTTTAAATTATGTCCTGATACGTAAAACCTTAGAATTGTAAGAGGGTGTACTTTCTTTTTCACATGAGTAGATTGCGTTTAATTAGAATATGGGTGATAAAACGTATGACACAAGTTTCTGATTTTACCAAAGGGGAATGTTAGCATGATACTAGGTATACTTAGTGAACTAGATCATATTCAAGACATGAGACTAAATATGTCGTTTTGATATCCATCCATCCTTCCATGCGCCTCCTAACCGCTTATCCTGGTCAGGGTCATAGGGAGCCTAAAGGTGGCGATCATGGGCGTAGCTAGAAATTTTCGGCCCCCTTGACAAAATGTCACCTTGTTAAGTTTGTAAATTTATTATCGGGGCATGACAGACTGTATCAGTGACAGTTAATGCTGGTTTCCTTAAAACCTGAGATACCGACTGACTCTCACTTTGAGACCTTTCGGTGTTATTTGAAAAATACGCATCGATCGCTCGGACGTTGATTACTCGTCCTGGACGCCCGAGGGGCGTGCCCGCGTGAGCTGTTATTTGCGTGCGCGCCCCCTGAATATGTTTACAGGCAGGAGTTTAAAGTGTATTCATGGTACGAGAGACCTGCGGCCCTTAGTAATCTCTCCACCAATGTAGCACTTAATATAGTGATGTAATTATAGCCGGGGAACAAACCCGAAACGGAGTGTTTACGCGCTGCGAATAGGAATTAATCGTGTAACGGCGAAGTTCAGACCGTGAGGACAGCTATGTATAGGTCCCTGTACTCGTTCCGCTCTCCGGAGCCGAACTCGCTCCACTTCGCTGTCGGCGAGACTTTCCTCATCCTGGAGAGGAGCAATCAGCACTGGTGGCTCGGCTCTCGCTGCAGTTCCGGCGAAACCGGCTACATCCCGGCGTCCTACATCGAGAGAATACAGGTGAGACGGGTCTTTTCGTAGTGTCAGTCCAAGAAAAGTGGATTTTTAGTGGGCGATGTTAGACATCCATAAGGGAGTGTGAGAGCCGTGACCCGGTTGAGTTGAACCGATTTCTTTTACGCCGGTATTGAATTTTGGTTCGGTGTTTCTGGACCTTGAGGAGTGACTTTTTCCGCACATCGGCGTGCGTACCGAAGTGTTCCGATCCTTCACCGTGAAATTCTGTCATCCAGTGCGCCGAAAAATAAAGTACATATGTACTGATTCGGACTTTTTTTTTTTTGTGTGTCACCTGGTCAAAAACTCAGCTGCATTGAATATGTCATGCTTTATTGCGTCCAGGGACGGTGACGGGCCCAAAGCCGGCGGAAAACGAACCACCCATCATCATGGGCTTGCAGGGTGAAGCCATCCGGCACCATTTCTGTCCCAAGAGTGACGTGGTTCAACGCCATAAATAATTATAATAGAATAACCATTTGTGACCAGCAAAGTGCACATATAATAAAACAATAAGCAAACGTATCAAGAGTAAAACAAAAGTGCGACTATGCCAAAACGCCGATGGACTGATGTCATTCCCTGGCGCAGTGAAATATAACTCGAGCCAAAGTTTGACACAAATTCCAGGTGTGAGCAAAGTCAGGCGAAGTTGCTGCCGAGAATTTTTCCTTTGTAAAATGTGCGCGTTTCTCTTTTCCCGAGTTACATGCATGACATGTTGTGGAGACTGTCCTGCCCGGTTGCCCTTCTTCCAAAGTTGCGTATTAACGGAACGAAATCAGCGTTTCGTTTTGCGGCGGCAGTGCTGCGTTTAATGCGGTGTGGTATTTATTTATTTATTTGTTTGTTTGTGTGTTGATGCAGGGACGCTGCACCTTTCCCCGGAGCCCTTCCCGGTTATTCCAGGCAGCCGCCAAGGCCTAATTAGTCTGTTTATTCTTTGACTGTATCGCAGTTATATAATAATAAAGGTCAGATTTTTCATCTTCATTCAGCTGGGGCTTTATTGTCATGCTGTCCCTACAGAAGAGTACAGTGCAACATGGAGTTATATGTATATGGACTTGTGTGCAAGTTAAAGACTGTACGGCAAGGGGCTTGAGCTTAAGACTGCAGACTATGCATAGTGCAAGTAAAAACAGAAGTACAGTAACACATGATACATACACTGGTTATTTTAAGTACAAATAACCCAAGGAAGCATAGAGCAAAAAATGCTGAATGGGAGATTAAATAAACCCAGAGCTTTAAGTATAGCAGCAAAAATTACCTATAGAGTAAGGATAAATGACAATAAAGTGAGCAGTGCCAGTGGGGGAGGGAAATGGGTCCATTTTAAGCTCTGGCTGGTTGGGGAGGGTCTTGACAGCCCCTGGAACTAAGCTGTTCCAGAGTCTGGCCGAACTGGCTCCGATACTCCAGTATATATCAGTGTTTTAATGAGGGGGTGGTTAGTGTAGGCGTGTGTCTGAGATGCTGTGGAGCTCTTTGCAGGTGAGAGTGTAGATCAGTGCAAGGGGTGTTTAATGTTTTGAACTAATGCCTTGGCTAAGGAATGAAATTATTTAATTCCATTCATACTAATGAAATTAGGTGCTCTTAAGTTCATGTTGATTCTTCACAATATTTCACTGTGTTCTAAAATATGCATCTACTCTCGTGCTGACAAGACCTTCTGTGCGTCATGTGTATTAATGTAAGATCAGGCAGTTTCATTAGCCGTGTTTGCTGAAATATTCCGATTGTTTCGCTCATCTCTGTCATAACCTGGAGCAGAGATCTGCTTTCCTCATGATCCGTGCAGCCGCCCCTTTGTATGTGTTTGTTCATCTTTGTAATTCTGTTGTGTGGCTGTGTGGATATGTTGGACAGGGGGAAGATTAGTTCACTATGCATTTACTTTACATTTTTAGTTATTTAGCAGATGTTTTTCTTCAAAACGACATACGTTTTTGTGAAAGCAGAGTCAGACATTCCCTGGAGGAAATGCGGCTTAATTAAAGGGCCTCACTCAGGGGACCAAGAGTGAAATCACTTTGCTGCAGAGTTGTGGTACTTGAGTCTGGAGTTGGACTTGAGTCCGGTTTTGAGTCCACATATGAATGGAATTGAGGGAGTTTTTACTTGGTCTTGACTCTGAACTGAACACTCATGACTCTAAAAACTTTCCTGATTCCATAGATTATTCCTGCAGTCTGTAAGCAGCAGTAGACCACCCCCTGGTTTCTTATATTAGCGTTGATATTTTCCCAACATTGCGCCCCCACCTACACAGTTAAATTACGTCGTCGTCATGTCTGGTTCCAGAACTAGTTTTAAATGTGTGGAGCAGGATACAGTCATGTTACACTGAACTTAATAATTACTACAGGGTGCAGTGCAGGTGTGTTTCTGTTACCTTTTGTCTTCGCTAAATCATTTATTTCTCAGCTGAGAATAAATAATTATTTCTTAGTTGGTGGTCATTTTAAATAAATCATTTAAAATTCCTCCTCAATTTATGCTATTTGAATTCAGATTCATGGTCTACAAATGAACTTGTTTTTCCAGAATTGGTTAGCCAGTTCCGGTAAGGGACTCTGTGACATCTCGGATGCGTCCCCCTGTTGGATTCCATCTTGAATCAGACTCGCTTTGTCAAAGATATCGTCTTGACTTGGACAGTGTTGTGTTTGGTGAACCCATGTGTCCTACCCCTCCGGGTCACACACTGTCAGGCTTTGCTTTCTCCCTCCTGCCTTTTTGAGTAATATTGCTTGAGTGCTCCCCCCTAGGGTTGGTGTCTATGCTCCGAGACCTACAGGGTCATATGGCTAGGAGAGGAAAAAAAAACTAAGCCAAGGGGTTCAACCTTCTGTGGCTTTGGAGGGCTGAAGATTCTTGTAATTCTTACAAGAAAACGGTTCACCAAATCAGATGGAACCTGCAGTGGGCCACAATGGGCCTGTCATTGATCCTGTGCAGAGAAGGTAGAGGAATATTTTATTTAATCTTAGAAAGTCCCCCACAGTATGGGACTTTAATTAGAATGGGTATTTCAGGAACTTTATTAAGTAGTCTGACTGTGTATGTGAGGGTTTAAATGTATTAGAATGTCTCTTGTGGTGAATTCAAGTGTCCTGGCTAAAGTGAGGCTAAATTTCACTTGGGGGAGTTCTTGTCTAGACTCTCAGCCACTGGAGAGCTCTGTCAGTGCCTCTTCAGCTGGGGATCCCCCGCAGCACTTTCCCTGTTGTTAGGCAACAGAACGAGGCCATTAACGCAGAGTGTGGCTGTCTGTTTTGGGGGGGCCTTTTTGATGGGGCTGGCAAGGCGCAGCACCGATCTTAGGCCATAGCCGCTGCTCGTGACTGACATCTCCGTCATTCTCAAACAAAAAAAGCATGGATGCTTGCCTGGTCTGCACTGTAAACCATTTTCAGTTATATTAATTACTAGAGCTACTGACATTTTTTCCCTTCCATCTAGCATCAACAGAGATAATTAACACAGGCCGTCTAACTTGGGGCTCATCCAGGACGGCCCACGTTAAGATGATTTTGCCCTCAGGTCATGTACCTCCAGGTCATGTGTTCACTGGCCTTCATTATCTCTGCTGTCCAAAGGAAGGTGTCAGGCTGCTTGCTGTGGGGGGGAAGTTTGGTCCTTGTGCTGTCAAAAAGCACTGCATACGGGCCTTCACTTTTTTCCATTTGTTTTCCTGTTCATCCATCTATCTGTGTCTCTTCCATCACTGTCTCTCCACCACAGGGCTGTGTGACTGTAGCTGTGCTAAATTGTTTGCATGCAGGTGAATCATATCGCAGTTCAGACCTTGAAGCCGTCCACCACTTTGTACGGCTTAACTGCTGAGAAGCAGCTTATTAAGGTCTCCTCAGCTGGTTTCCTTTTCACAGGATTACGCTGAAGCCAGATTTATTTTCTGTAACCATTCAGTCTTTTTTATCACATGTGCTGACTTTCTGTTGATGCAGCAGAATTACATCCTTCCTCTCGCCCTCGTCCGTTCCTGCTCAGGCCCCAGAACAGGATGAAGTTCTACAGTCGATTGACCGGGCGATCGAAGGCATCCATAACAGGGCCATGAAAAGTGGGGGCAAGTACAATCTGGAGCAGAGAGAGGTGCTACAGTGAGTACCTTGCTCACTCAGGCCGTTGAGTAAAGCACCTTTAAATGCGACTTAGATCCAGGCCGTCAGAGCAAGCAGCAGTAGCTTCTTAACGGATCCCTTCACGCCAGAGCAGCTACAGTCTCTCTGTGGGATGAAAACGGCTGCTTTTGCCCTAGAGTCCTTAATGTAAATGGAGACATCTGGTCCCCTGTGGTCTTCCGGAAGTTCCTTAGTATCTCTAGTGGTCTCTCTCTGTCCCTCTCAGGTGCCTCTCTGTCCCTTGTTGTAGATTCCTATGTATAACTGCAAGGTTATTGTCTCTGTGTCTTATTTTCTTCTTTTCTGATTAGTGAATAGCTGCTTTGGTCTTGACCCCCTTGATTGAATTCAGCTACATACGATGACGCCTGTCCTCCTCTGTCTCAGGAAATTGATCCATCACAGGAAGGAGATTCTCTCCCGTCGGAGCCCAACTCCAGCTAACCACAAGCAGGGCCTGCCAACATCCACCAGTGACCTTTTCTTGGGCCATACCTCCCAGCCTCCGAATGGGCTGACCCGCTCATATGGGCGCCAGACCAGCGAGCCATTGTCAGAGAGCCCTGAGAGTATACAGGGAGAACAGGGATTGTATGAGGTACCGCAGACTGTTAATAAATTAATGTAGAATGATTTATTCCTCATACATTGCTTGGCATCTCATTTTACAGTGTTTTAGGTATGGAAACATTTACCCTTTTTTTTTTTTATCCAAAGCAATGTTCATTTTTGAGAAAGCAGAGTCAGGTAGTCCCTGGAGCACTGGAAGGTCTTGCTCAGGGGCCCGACAGCCAAATCTCTGTGCCAAACTTGGGATTCAAACTAGTGACCTTTTGATTACAGGCGAAGCAGCCTAACCTACTGAGCCACACAGCACCCCTTAGCTTTTGTCAGATAGTCGGAACCTTACGTCCACGTCATGATCCCGCGTATCTCTGTCCCCTGGCAGGTTCCACCTCAGCCTCGGCGTGCGGCCCCCATTACCCCACCCCCCCCTGAGAAGCGCAGAGGTGCCCGGCGAGCAGGTAGGCGCCCCTCCCCCCCAGCGGCCTATACTAGTCCTTAAAACGTCTTCACTGTCTGAACTTGGATTGTCTAATTCACCGTCACAGCTGAGCTAATGTACTGTCTGTCTTTGCGGTAATGGTTCTATTTACGGCCCAAATCCGTAAAAGGGGCCAATCTATTGTCTGACTCTGTGTTTGCTGTAATTAACTGTCTAGCCATGTCTTAACTGTGTTATTTGCTGTCTGGCCCTTTATCGAAGTCGTATTTATTAACTCAACAAAAGCTGTTTGTTTAATTTGACGAGCGAATCGCGTCTTCCCTGCTCTGATTCTCTAGTCTGTTCAGACTCATGACATCACATCCTGTTGTTCCTGTCCCTCATCTTTGTAGCTTTACACCAGGGGTGGGGAACTTTTTTCCTATCAAGGGCCATTTTATTTTTATATCATCCTTCCAGGGCCATATTAAATTACTGAACAAACATCTCTAATGTGATGGCTGGAACTGCATCTCTTTGGTGAGGCGGCTGATGTCAGAGGGTAGACGGTAACCGTGGTGTCAATTACACAAATATATTTGATATAACAAATACATATATTTGATTTGACATTTCGTATGTATGATCGAACTTTAAAACGGAAAAAACAGATTAACACCGACGTAACCAAATGCATGCAGTTATTTTATCAAATACTTTCCGGAAACTGAAAACGCAATTGCCGTATCAAGAGAAATGGGAATTCAATTGTATTTCAAATTACGATATATTAATGCATGTATTTTACGATTCCTCAGACCACACTGTTAGAAAAATGTCTCTGTGCTGACCCGAGGTCGAAACCGTGAAACTCGCTTTCAGTTGCAAAACAATAGGCCTTGATTGGTGCTGAGGAGGCAGAGGGTAGCTTGTGTGGGGAGTGTGGTTGGGGGCTCCACCTGAGGCGCGTCCGAGAATTTTCGGAGAATTTTTTGTGCACTGTATATGGCCCGGAGGCCGGAGGTTCCCCACCCCTGCTTTACACCTTCTCTGAGTGTCTCTTCTCACCTTCAGCGGGTGCAGCTTTACTCCTCCTTTTAAGTGTCTCCCTGCGCTGCCTCTGTGTGTTTCACTAGACCCGTCTTTCCCAGTAGAAAGGAGCAATAATGTGGACTGTCTGGGGGGTCCCCAAGAATTGGGCTGGGAAACACTGCCCTGGAACTTACCTACTTCTTTGTTTCACACCTGTCTCTTTCGCACGCAAGCAGCTGTTGATGTGCTTGTTCAGCTTTGAAGACCACAGCTGTGCTTTCCAATGTAAATCCTGACCTTCATCCTTCCCCTGCACCCTGCCTCATCTTTTCTTTCTCACCCTGTCTCTCTCTCTCTCCCCCACTCCTGTGGCACTGCACCAGAGGTTCCCTCTAGGACTTCCTCAATGGCGGCTGGCTCCGCCCCTCCTGCCAGTGTCGGCCCGTCGTCCTGTGGAAGCTCTGTGTCACTGGACTCCAGCTCCTGTCACTCGGCCATATCCTCGGACGTCAGCCTGCCCAGTGTGGCCAGCAGCACGCCTCCCCCAGTGCCCAGCCGTGTGAAAGTCCCAGCCCCGCCCCCCCCTGCCCACACCACTCCTGAGTTCTCCCCTCCCTCATCTCAACCCTCTCTCCCGAAAAAGGGTCACGCACCTCAGCCCCCTGGCTCCTCTGTGTCCAGCATTCAGGAGCAGCCCCAGTTGGTGTGCCCTGCAGATCAGGCACCTGAGTCCATCAGCCCCTCTGGGAGTCCTACCAATGGAGTCCACGTTCCTATGACGATGGGGGCGGAGCTGATAGAGCTAGTGCGCAAGAACACAAGTCTCAGTTACGAACTGTCACGCGTCGCTGTGGGTGTGGTCGTGGGCCACCTGCAGACTGCAATCCCACAAGCTGCCCCAGCCTTGGAGAAAGTCCTCCTCTCTCTGGTGGAGAGCAAGGTCAGTGGGCGGAGCCGGTCTGGGGATCCTCCTGTCATTGGTGGTGGGTGGTGTCTGTAGCTTGGTCTTCCATTACCTGGTTGTGCACTGCTACCTAATATGATGATAATTAAAATGAGCATTTAATTTTTAATTCAAAAAAGACTCACCCCGCACCCTAGATGCTTCTTAAGAGTTTCAGTCCTACTGGTGTCGCAGACAAAGTGAGATTCTACTTATGACTCAGGGGAGTGACTCATGAATGCTCCATATGGGAATAGGTGATGGACTGCTGAATTAGATGGTTTTCAGGGTCGTGTTTGGGCTACTGTAAAAGCTGTTCCGTATCGGGCATTTGTGCCATTTACTGTACTAGTGTAGCATTCACATAAATTGTTAATAAATTTAATAAATAAGTTAATAAATTGGTATTGTTAAGTGGTGTAACACTGCACAAGCGCTGATTGGGCGCTGACCCAGACCCCTTTAACCCATGTAATCTTCAGGATAATGTCTTTACGGTGTTTTGTGGGATCATTCAAGCCACTGGATGCTTTGGATGACTTCAGTACCTCAGGGGGAATATTTCGTATTTTGGCTGCCTCATGTCAACATTTAATGCTGCTGAGTTTCATGTTTCCTTATGGTTGCTTCACAAGGTTGCTGGGCTCAAATTAGAGGTCCGCCAGTCCGATATATGGGATCAGTATTGGCACTGATCCATACCTAATTAGACGGATCGGGTATCGGCCATATGTGACCAATCCATGTCCGATACTTACTACTTTAGTTTTTGGCAGTCTATAAAAAGTTCCTATTTCTTGTTAAATCGATTTGTACGATAAATCACACAGTAGCTCTTTCCTATTTTAGATGTTTTTTGTGGCATTCAAGCTGAATTCTAATGCTGCCACTCTTTTTTTTTTTTTTTTTTTTTGCCACTCAGTGGGTGTGAGCGCAGTGACTTCCGCCTGCTGTGGCGTCATCTGCATACCCTTCGCAGTAGAAGTGTAAGAACATCAGATAACAGGGTGACGATCTAGAAGTATTTCATGCTTTTAACAACAACTAGTAGCATAGTGATTTGCAATCTTTGTAAAAACAAAGTTTTGAGAGGTGGAATCAGTGCGGCCCCTGGCCAAATTGGGGCCCTAAGCAGAATTTTATTTTGGGGGGGCGCCCCCCCCCCCCCCCCGCCCCCGCGCAGGGAACAAAAGCGACACGAGAACAAAGAAAAATGGGTGGTTGTTGGGGGG
>JAODKC010000130.1:7705600-7717501 GCA_026777985.1 Mormyrops attenuatus
GCTGTAATAAGAAACAGTATATATATATAAATAAATAAATAAAAGCCGTGGATGATTTGGGAGTCGCTGGCTTGGGCTGTTTTGCGCACTTACATCAGCTTCTGATGTGCAAAAGAGCTGTTATGGCAACAAAGCGTAAGTGACACTGTTGCCAGTGGGAGAGAAATCTTGGGGCATTTTAAGCAGTAGCATCTTGCGCATCCTCTCTTGGAAGATATTTAAACTGAACTGTAAATGCCTCGAAAACACTTAAAACGATGTACAAACAAGGTAGAGCAGTACGTTATGTATATTTCTAGTAGCCTAGGCATACTTTTTTTTTCATTTGTGTTTACTAGTTTAAAAAAAGAGCTCCGGTATCGGGTTGGTACTCATATCGGCCGATACCCTCTTCAGGTATCAGGATCGTTTTGGCACTGAAAAAGTGTGATTGGTGCACCTGTTACTCAGATCCAAAGGCTGCTTTTCACATTCAGCAGTTATGAGGGTTAGTGTGATGGTTCTCCAGTATTTCACCCGGCCGTGGGATGCTGGGGGGGTTAGGGGAGGATATGGTTAATTTCCAAAAATAAGCCATGCCTTTCTCCAGACCTGTTCCACCTCCACCCAGCAGGACCTGGGCATGGAGTTGCCACGGGGCCAGGTGTGCCACGATGAGCAGAGGCTGGAGGTGATCTTCGCCGACCTGGCCCGGCACCGCGAGGACGCGCAGCAGCGCAGCTGGGCTCTATATGAGGACCACGCCCTGATCGCCTGCTACCTGGAGGAACTCCTGCAGATCCTGGTGGGAGAGCGTGTGCACTGCGCGTATGCTGTCAGCTATTAATTAATCATCCTATCAAAGACTAAAGGTCTTTTTCTGAAAGTTCACTCTAAAACTGCTGGAGTAGTTCTCCACACATGACTGCGTTTGTTGACTGTTTAGCTTTGATTTTTCTACCTATTTCATTGTAAATCAGAGTGGGATGGAGGTCTGGTGAGTGTGCAGGACATTCAATCGCTTTCCTTCATATTTCTTCTTCAGATAGGTTGGACAGGGTATTTACATACATTGTTTCCACCAACATGGAGCCAGAGCTGGTTCTGGGCTGGTTCTCACTTGTTGCCTTTTGGACTGCTGTCTTTTTTTTAAGGATTGCACAATAATATGATCCTCTAAGCGTGAACTTTGCTGTCTGCTTCATGATCTCTTTGCCACTCAAGTGCGGCAATATTATATTTATGGTCCTGCAATATGTTTATAATTTGTCATTAAATCTGGCCAGCAGATCAAACTTTCGTTTTCCACAGAAGAAAAAAAAAGATTCAACTTTTATTCTGCTAATAATCACTGTCGGTTGGTTATCAATCAATTTTTTTTGCAAATTCTGAGACCACATTTTCTGTGATGCCATGCTGGAGCTGTATTTTCTGGCTCAGTGCCAATTTTTGCAGTGAATGTATGGAAACTTCTGGATTGGAACCAGCCCAGCACTGGCTCCTGCAGCACTTTGATCGAAACGGTGTAACAGTGAGCCCATTGCTCAGAGTTTAACCAGAAATGCTAAATTATAGGGCATTCAAAGTTTTTTTTTTTTTTTTTTTTGTCTGGCAGTGTATGTGCACACACAGACACACACACACACACACATATATACACACACACACACATTGTATTCATATCTTTGTGGGGACCATACAATCATTTCTATGGGACAAACACTAATCTCAACAATGACAACCTTAACCCCTACCCAGCCCTAACCTTAACCATAAGTAATCAAGTGAAATACAAGACTTCGTTTTTTAGTTTTTTGATTGCTGTCACAGATTTTTATAAAATTGAGTTTCCCCCGACAATGTCAAAATGACAAGTTTTTATCGCATTCTGTGGACATTTGGTCCTCACAATGTAATATATACATAACCCACACATACACACACGCACACACACACACACACACGCCATACCTGTAGGCTGCTGGGACCCCCTGTCCCCCTTCCTTCACACTGTGTTGTGTTACAGTGCAATCGTGTAACGTTGACATTCACTGGTATCCCTCTGCCATCTTCCCCAGACGGATGCCGACCCAGAGGTGTGCCGGCGCATGTGCAGAGCCAACCAGTTTGAACCTGTTCTGTCCATCGTCACTTACTACCAAATGGTACGCCTGGCGGTGAAGCCCCACCCACAAAGGGATGGCTGTAAACACAGACCCAAGTCGGTGCGAAACCCAGTCTGCATTGCTTCAGCATGCTGGGGATCAAGCCTTGTTCTGCTTCTTGGTAATGACCAAGAAATGTAGAAAATGTGTTTGATTGGCTGGCTGCTCAAGTTGGTTCCTTGAGTGGAGTCCCCAATCTGGCATGTCGGTGTCGGGCAGAGTGCCTGATCCGGCACATTGCTGGTATCAGGCTACAGGCATCAGGCTACTGCGTAGGGTATGCAGCTATGCGGCTACCGACTATGTAGAATTTATGCAGAAGTTTAAATTACTTTTAACTTTTACTTTTAACTTTCCCCAGGAAGACCTTAATGGATGTTACTACCAGGTTTATAATCTAATTCAGGTTAAAAGTTTTATTTGGTTAAGGATACCTTATTCTCAAGTTAAATATTTAGTTAAGAATACCTTTAAATTTTACATTCAGAAAGCATCAGATGTGTATATTCTTTAGTTAGGGTTAGTTTCCCTGCTGTAGTTTATGTAGCACATAAGTGTACCTAGACTTAAATAGTCCTAGGTCCGTGTAAGTGATTTTTCAGGTGTTGTTCTTGGTGTCAGTGGCTAAGCTAATTTTGTTTGACTCGTGGTTTGACGGGTGAGCTTTCCCTGCCTCTGTCCCGTGTTTGACTCTGTTCTACCTTACTGTGTGGTTCTACAGGTTAGAACCCTGTGATCAGAAGGTTCCTGTATCAAATCCCAGGGTTGACAGAGTGATGCTTCCCAAAAAGCTCTTGGCCACGGCCCTTAACCCCTCCTGCTTCAGGGGTGCTGGAGACTGGCTGCCTTGTGCTCGAACCCCTAAACTTGCTCGCACCTGTGAATGTGTCTGTTTCATGCAGAATGAGATGTAATATGTGAAACATCAGGATCAGGTTTATTGTCAAGTATGTTCACATATACTCAGAGAATATATATCCTGTTGTCAGTGTCTGTCATACAGTAGATGCACAATTTAAATAAGATAATGGCCACTTATTCTGGTTGATGTATACGACATGCATGCATGGTTGATAAGGGCAAAAAGTGCGGGGGTGCAGTGCAAGAAGTGTAGGAATAAATATTAGGGATCTCCTGATCTACTTTTTTGTTACCCAGATCCAATCTGACCCATTCAGTATTTATCTCTGTCGATTCCCAGTCCAATCTTTTAATAAGTATTTAAATGTGCATACACATACAGTAGGCGTTGGTGCCTTCTTTGTCTGACTAAGCCTCAAGATTTCACAGTATTTCCTAATGATATTTCGGAAATGGCATTCCAAACATTTCAGGTGGCTGTCGGGCGACTTTCTGTTCCAAAAATAAAGAATTTCCACTTGGCTGATATGTCGAGTTTGCAGGTTCAAGCCATGTGGCCCAGGCATATTGCGGTGTGTGACAGAACCTTACAGTTTGCACCAATGATGTAAATTGGGCAGACGCCGGATATTTAAATGGATCAGGCTTTGGATTGGGCTACAGTAGCCATACTGATCAATTTAAAAAAAAAAAAATAAATAAAATTCTGATTCTGGTTATTATCAACTCGGGACGTCAATGATAAATACAAAATGTACAGTAAAATATAGTAATGGCGGTGAGTCATTTACGACAATGAGGTAATGCGTGGTAACTGGAGGGAACAGCTAAGCCAGGACATTTGGGGAAATAAGCAGTTCTTGTACCCAATTTTGCTGCAGGGCTGGATAAAGTCTTGCTGTTACTATCTGTACTGCCTGACTCTCCTGACTGACTCCCGGCGTTTGGCAGGAACATCGCATCACCCTGCGTCTGCTGCTGCTTAAGGTGTTCGGAGCCATGTGCAGCCTGGATGCCGCCCTGGTCTCCGCCCTCCTGAACTCGGTACTGCCCATGGAGTTGGCCCGGGACCTGCAGACCAACACCCAGGGTGAGCGCCGCACACGCACCACCCGTCAGTTAGCGTGTCGCCATCGGCGTTGGTCTGCTGTGTCAGTCTTGGTAGATGCCGATATTTACACTTCAGTCAATATTCAAAGTTAGCAGAAGAGATGTTTTTCCCCCAGTGTCCTTGTACGCTGATATATTTAAAATTGCTAATTTAGTTTAAGACCTGTAGAGAATAGAGATAAACTGAAAGTGTTAAGCAGGTGTGTGTTTCTGACTGGTAGCGTTTTTGATACAGTTAGAGGCTGTATGAGGCCATGCTGTTTTCAGACTTGCTGATAGCAGGCAGTTCAGGTGTACAGTAGATGAGACCGCAAAGGTCAGACAGTTTAAATAAACGTATTATTCATCTCTTTCGCATGTTCTTGTTTTGTCTTCTCCTGCCCACGTCCCTCTGCAGAACATCAGAAGATGTGCTACTCTGCCCTGGTGCTCTCCATGATCTTCTCGATGGGGGAGCAAGTCCCGTTCCATCACTACGGTATCCTGGGGCTTCACGCCTCACGGGGGGGGGGAGGGTCCTGTTTCGGTAGCTGTGAAGCTCTGGACGGCAGTGGGTGTGATCTTGCTGTTTGGTTTTAACGACTGTCTGAAATAGCCTTTATCTCTGTGTCCCCTCAAAGACCAGCTAAATGGGAATTTCGTGCAGTTCCTCATGGAGGTTATTGAGGACGGGCTGCCGTCTGACGCCACAGAGCAGCTGCCCGACCTCTTTGTTAACCTGCTGCTAGCCTTCAACCTGCACTTCACAGGTTTGTGTGTGTGTGTGTGTGTGTGTGTGTGTGTGTGTGTGTGTGTGTGTGTGTGTGTAAGCACCCCAATTCGTCCCCAGGCCTGTCTGTCATCTGACGAGCACCCAGAGAGTTAAATTAAAATTCTGCGTCATGTTTATTTTAGTCTTAGCTACATTTCGCTTGTGGATTTACTACTGGCCTCTGTGCAGAGGGTTAGAGGGAGGTGGGGTGGTGCTGAAGTCAGACAGACACTGAGGTCTTTCCCGCCTCCTTCAGTGCCCGACAGCAACATCGTCATGCAGACGCTCATAAGGAGACACAATGCCAAGACTTTGACGGAGAAGGTGCTTCTGCTGCTCAACCGGGCAGGTGAGGCAGCCTCGGCTCGTCAAATTATTTTAATATCGTTGAATACAATTGAACATTGTTTTTCTTAATTTTAGATTTGTGTGAAATAATTAGTTATTGGTCATATTTAATGACTCTCGGCTGAATGAATAGTCTCATTAACGATTTGTTTGTTTCAAACTAGAGAGTTAATTGAACTGTTCATAGCCTGATGTGGATTCAGAGGCAGAGGTCATCAGTATGTGTGTGATTGGTTATATATATAATACATTGTGGGAACGAATGTCCCCACAGTGTGATAAAAACCTGTTATTTTTAAATCGTGGGGACTCTTTTTTTCAGCCCCCACTGGGGAAACTCCAGTTTATGAAATTCTGTGACTGCTAAAAATGCCAAAAATCTTGTATTTTGTTTGGTTACTTAGGTTAGGGGTTAAGGTTGTCATTGATGGGATTAGGGTTATGCCTATGGAAATTAATGGACCGTCCCCACAAAAGTATGAATACAAAGTGTGTGTGCGCATGCGTGCGGTGCTCTATTGAGTCTAAAGACGCACTGTCCCGCGCTCTCGCCAGATGACCCTGTGTGCATGTTCACGCACGAGCCACCTGCCCCCAATGCGGTGCTCAAGTTCCTGCAGGACGTCTTCGCCAGTCGTGATTCCGGCCACATATTCTACCGGACTGACATGATGGTGATGATCGACATCATCGTGCGACAGATCTCTGACCTCTCCCCCGGGGACAAGGTGAGAGGGTATGCGGTGTCCAGGGTCAGTGGAGTGATGTCACCTTTGGGTCCTTGAGTAAGGCCCTTAACCCCGATTGCTCCACGGACCAGCTGACCCCGCTGTCTCTAAAATGTGATTTGGATAAAAGTGTCTGTTGAGTGCCTCTCAGTTCTGACTTTGGAGTAACAGCTCAGTGTTTGACAGCTGCCCTGTCTATGGCTGGCTAGCGCTTGGTAGAAGGACAAGGAGATACGGGATGTGTGTTTAGGCAAACTAGCATCTCAAAAGTGTTGAAAATGTCTGTGTGTGTCCTGCAGTGGACTGCCATCCTGTCCCGGGTGTCCTCTGCCCTGTGCATTTTGGGACAGGCTTCCTGCGGCCCTCTATTGAATAAATTACCCGTAGATGGAAGGATGTTCATTATGCATTTGTTTTTAATTGAAGAAAATTTTATGGAAGTTTTTGTCTTAAATTCCTGTTTTCGCCCTTTCCAACCCTGCACCGCCAGCTGAGAATGGAGTACCTCAGCCTCATGCATGCCGTCATCCGCTCCACGGACTACCTGGAGCACCGCCACCGACTGCCTGACCTGCAGAGGGCGCTGGAGCGCATCCTGGAGGAAGGAGAGGGGGAGGGGGATGTCTCTGAGGGCGGAGATGCAGCCAGGAAGATGGACAGACTGATAGTACAGGAGATGTACCGGGAGTTTCCTCAGATCTGTCAACAGAAGGAGGACGAGGGCTTGAGGGAATAAGCCTTCCTCTGGCTGTCCTGTCTGCTTCTGTCTCTTAAACTTACTGTTTCACTAAGCATACCTTTTAATTTTTAACCAGTAGGCCTTATCCGTTGGTTTCAACCAGTATGAACTGGTCTGCATGCTCACTAGTTGAACTATTCGTAACAATTACCAATAGACTATAACTGACTTCTGACAATGAACTGTTGGCTCTCTGAAATCCTGCTCGAGTCCAGCTGAAAAAATTTAATGGGATATTTTATTGGAATTTTCTTTTTTCTGTTTGTTAGCATCCATTTTTCAGTCCGTACAAGTCTGTCTGTTGGTGTTCAGGAAGGTGCTACCGGAGTCCTAGTATTAAATCCCAGTACACGCTAAGTGTTCATGCCCCGAGAATAACTCGACATGTGGTGTTAAGCGGCACACCCACGTACAAGCAGACGCTCGCTAACATGCACAGTGCGTACAACCAGACACACTCATTATGTGCAACATCACAGTCTCGCACAATGCCCACATTCAACACAAACTCTAACACTCGCAACACTACACACAAATAGGTCCAACTCATACATACATGCTCAGGACTGATATTGACAAATTGTAACCACTATACAGTATATTTTGCTTTAGTAAATATAGGTCTCACATTTGAACTAACAAATGTTGTTTTCCCGAGAGTTTAAGGGTCTTTTGAATGGGGAAAATGTCGACAGAGTGTATTTTCGTAAATAGCGCTAAAATAATAAAACAAGAAAATTGTTCTCATGGGTGTCATATTACCAGCACAGATTGTTCTCCATTTTTATTTGCGTTTGGTCTTACACCTTGAACAGACACATTTTCTTAAGCTCTGTGAAATAACAGTTCAAGTCCCATAATGTAGGTGTGCATAAAAGTTAAGATGATTGCAAATCAGGCCAGTTTGAAACAATGTGTCCAATTTACCTAGAAAGCACCCAGAGGGCAGTGATCAGGCTTGTCCCAGGTCTCTGGCATGTCCTTACACGCCGGAGGCCTTCCTGTGTTGTGTGATTTATCTGTGTGCAGTAGTCAGGTTTAGCTACTCCGTGTGTAGAAGGGGGTACTGCAGACTCCCGTCGCCCCTTTCCAGAGTGACAGGGACACAAATGCCAACTGTCACCTACTGCCTCAGTGACTCGTTTCCGGAGCTTTCCGACACTGACAAGAAACATGACAGGCGTGAACTGCAACCACTGCACAGAAGTATCTGCAGGGTATGTTTGGCACTGACAATAGGCAAATATCTGAAATGTCTTAAGTATGCACAAAATAGTTTGATCTGCAGGTATGGCGTTGATTGACATCCTAAATCAGCCTGTCCAAGATATTTATGTAATATAAATATGGTCACGAGTTTGGCTAATCTCCTTAACATAATCATTCTCGACCGTATGGTTAATTGTGGCATCAGGTTGCCCATTCCCCTGGTAAACCAGTCTGCAGGTTTAAATACCAGCCAGTTAAGAGTCCCTTTCAGCTAAATTTCCCGGTATCCAGAGGAAATTTAATTGCAGCACGTACTTTTGGCTTAATTCAAGTACAAGGGCTAATTTGAGGCATTGTTCAGCAGTGATTGTCAGCAGGGTGCGCCGTTGCGTCTGCCTGTGAGACTGGGACCGGTTCCTATATTTTCCTGGTCTTCCTGTGAACGATTAAGGAGATTAAAAATGCAAATGGCCCTCTGCGAAATTAGAAGCATTTCATCTTGTCTGTAAAGAAAAGCAATAAATAATCACTCTCATATGGATAGGTCAGAATTCTCCACTTTAAATGAAGGTATTAATTAAGGGCAGCCACGTAATGATTAAGATAAATTGGCGAATAAACCGAAAAAAATCAATAAACGCGTGTCAAAAGAAAATGATTTTAGAATCTAAATAGAATATTTATATAAAAAACTTAACATCACAGATGAGGTCCAAGGCTCATTTCCGTGTTCACGCAGCAGCCGTCGCATTTTGGGGTCATCTCCTAATTTTGTTTGTAAACATCGCTGTCTTGTCACTCCAAATGTACCGGATGTACAAGATCTAATTATCTAAATGATCGACTCACTACATCTCGATCACATAGGCCTATCTGAAAAAATACTTCAAGTATTAATTTAGATAATTTGATTAATTTTACATAATTTATTTAATTAATAACACCCCAAAACCGAATTGTAGGCCTAAGTGTGATGAACGTGTGAGCTGAGTGGGTGCCGGAACCCCGCTGACACTAAAGTGAGATTTTAATTTCATTTAGCCTTTTAACGCCGTTGCGTTTGGGTTTCCAGTGAAAGTGAACAGTACCAAGGCTGCACTCAAAGCGCTTCCGAATGGGGGGATAAACTGAATCGGATCGCACACACAACGCCAAAGATGGAACCTAATAAAAATTACGCAATTGCAAAGGGCGTTTTTAACATGAACATATTCACTTCAAATTTATAGACCTAATATTCCTTTTTCACATTTATTATGCAATAACATAGACAAATACGTTGATTATGCGGTTTTCTTTTAGAAAGAAATATCGAAAAAACAAGTGTAAATTAAATCGCTGTGTTACAGGATACCATCTTAGTAAACAGGACACCAAAATACCATCTATGAACTAAAAAAGGCTCCTTATACTGGCACGATGTCCTTAAGGCAGAAATGCGACACTTGCAGATGCTGCTATATTACTTAAGCGCGTAGCAATAATATCAGTCTCCCAAAAATCAACCTGCAGTTCAGCCCTCATTTCCCGTCTCATACGGGAATCACTTCTACAAAGGCGACACGCTATCTCTTGTAAATGAGACAGTGGATTTTCAGCACCATGACAACTGACAGCACTTCATGTGACTTTTAGTCTCTGGAAGTATTTAAAAATGCATGCGTTTTAACCGTAAGCCTGGAATTGTGCGGTATAATAGATAGCCTAACCTAATACAAACAATGACAATAGTAGCTAACTGAGGCAGACATAAAGCTGGAGAAAGTCCTTGTCACAGTGTGGACAGACAGCTTGTGTCAGATTGTCCTGTCAGTGTTTGTGTGGGCTTCTTCTAATGGTGTTGGGTGTCACTAAATTGCCGTTTGTGGCATCATGTTTAAAGTGCGCTGAATAATACATAAATATTTCATTTTCCCCGCGACTCTGTACTAGATAAATATTTAGAAGGTGGATAGATAGTAATGTTTAATTTTTCCCGCGATTCTGTACTTTATAAGCAATTGGAAGAAGGATGGATGGTAATATTCCTATGCAATTTCCTTCGTGATCAATAATCCGTCCATCCATCCATCCATCTATCTATCTATCTATCTATCTATCTATCTATCTATCTATCTATCTTTTCCCTTATATTCTTTTTTAATTCATAAAATTATTTCCAAATCTCGTCTCTTCTTCACGATGCAAATTTTTAACTTTTACAGTGAACCGTTGAGATCGGTGATGTGCGATGAGAGCGAAAAAAGCACAGATGCTTCGATGTGTATTTTGTTAAGGATATGAATTAAAATTTATTTTGTGCAAGAACAATGTTCAGGGTCTCTGTGCAGCTCGTACAAATACATCCGTTGTGTCCTCCGGTCTCAGTCTTTCGTGGAAATAGTTGCCGCCTTGAAGAGTTTCTCACGGTATTTTATCCATATGACAGAAGTGTCACGTTTAACGTAATACATATTCGGAGCAATTATGTAACCCCCACTCCGCCTTTAATGGTGTCTGAGCGCTCCACACTCAACTAGTAGTGCCAGTAAGGGATAATCTATTAATAATTTCTCATATAATATTTCAGGCCACTCTCCGTACACGCATGCGCACCCGGCGTCTTCGCCTGAAGTGGGCGTGGAGATCGAGCCACTTAATTAATTTGGCTATAAAGGGATTGGTAATACTTCCGATAATGCCTATGGAGTTCCTGGAAAAGACATGTGCACGCCTTTGTTATTCTTGCTAATGAAATTTACAAATAAAAACTAAAATAAATCAGGCATTTTATATTAACTGCTGATAATTTTGACCACAATTTTCTTCTGGCCACATACATACGTTAATGTCCATAGAAATGGATGGAGTCTTCATAAACATATGAGTACGTGGACTGTGTATGTGTGTGTGTGTGTGGATTAGGTTTATATTACCTTGTGGTGACCAAACGTCTCCCACACTGTAATAAAAACTGTAATAAAAAGACTGGCGTCTTTTTTTTTTTTTTACATTGTGGGGACTCTTTTCCAGTCCCCAGAAAGATCTGTAAATGCAATCAAAAATGTAAAAATTCCAAAAGTCTCGTGTTTTGTTTGATTACTTATGGTTAAGGTTAGAGCTGGGTAGGGATTAAGGTCATCATGTTAGGATTAGAGTTTCCCCCATAGACATTAATGAAGAGTCCCTACAATGGAGAGTCCCTCAATTACAAAGCTGTGTGTAGTCCAGTGGTATGATCTCTGAAAACCCGGATACCCAATGCATCGAAATATCCTGCAGCTCTGTGCAGGGGGACTCTAAAGGCAGCATCTGCGGGATCTGTCAATGATTGACACTAAAGTGCATTTGCATGCCGACACATTATTTTCTCTGGATTCCACTTAATCTCCGCAATACCAGAGTTTATGTTCCCTGTATTCATTATGAATTTTATTAACAATGTTGACGGGCAGCTACGACAATATAAGTCCCACACGTTAAATTTAATGGTACTTTTCATACTACAATTAGTAACATTTAATACACAATATAACATAAACGTCTGCTGTTTTAGGTTTATTTGCTTTAGTCAACAGCCAAGTTGAACTGCAAATAGACACAGGTCTCCTTATCAGAGCAGGAAACATAAAATTAACTGAGCTCTACTGCACTTCCACATTTTGTTGTGCTTTTCCATCATTATAATTAATGATTGTACACTGGGACAAGATACAGTCCAGAGGTCAGTTGGAGTTCGTGGAAGAACTGTCGGTAGAAAACAATGCAGTCAAAGTATGTGAACCCTTTTGAATTTTCTGGTTTTCTGCATGAATTTGACATATAAAGTGATCTGATCTTCATCTAAGTCACAGGTACTGATATACACAATGAGCTTAAGCCGATAAAACACAAAAAAATATACTCTTTCATGTCTCTATTGTTACGTGCCGTAAGTTTCCCGGCAGCCTGCGGTTCCTCCGGACCTCCTCCCTCGTCGCCATTCGCCGGCTGCACCGTTGCTCCGCCCCCTCGTCCGGACCCCGCCCACGA
>JAODKC010000130.1:7728456-7752683 GCA_026777985.1 Mormyrops attenuatus
GGTGCATGTGTTAAGTGTTGTGAAAAAGTGGACATGGTATTGAGACACGCGTTAAAATGATTGGAAAAAACTGTAATTGCTTTTGGTTAAGGTTAGGGCTGGGTAGGGGGTAAGGATGTCATTGTAGGATTAGAGTTATGTCCATAGAAATGGATGGAGAGTCTTCATAAACATATGAGTACGTGGACTGTGTATGTCTGTGTGTGTGTGTGTGTGTGTGTGTATGTCTGTGTGTGTGTATGTCTGTGTGTGTGTGTACGTGTGTGTACGTGCACATGTGTGTGTGTCTGTACGTACGTGTGTGTGTACGTACTGTGTGTGTACGTGCACGTGTGTGTGTGTATGTGCGTGTACGTGCATGTGTGTGTGTACGTGCGTGTGTGTGTGTACATGCACATGTGTGTGTGTACATGTGTGTGTGTGTGTGTACGTGCACATGTGTGTGTGTGTACATGCGTGTGTGTGTACATGCACGTGTGTGTGTGTACGTGCACATGTGTGTGTGTGTACATGCGTGTGTTTGTGTGTACGTGCACATGTGTGTGTGTGTACATGCGTGTGTTTGTGTGTACGTGCACATGTGTGTACGTGCACATGCGTGTGTGTGTGTATATTTTGCAGCCTCTTCTTTGTCAGAATCAGAAACCTAATTTGATTGAGGTGAAATATTAAGCCTCAAAGTACAGAGGTATGTTTTGAAAATTACACTTCTGTTTCTCGTTTGTTTATATTTTTTAAGCCAAAAACTGGATCACGGTGTGTTTTTTTAGTAGGGTGGTGTTTTGAGCGATCACTCACCCCTGCTGCCTGTTTCCATGGGAATAAGATTCAACCAGTTAAGGATATTAAAACATTGCTCTAAAATAAAATATTGTTGTGGTTACCAAACATATAAATGATGTCTCATCCTTACTGGCTGTCTCCATACTCTTTGAGTATAACACAACTGTTTTCCAGAAAAGGGTGTCAAGGCTGTTTTATGTCAGTGCACTTTTTGTTGCTTAGATAGCATTTCTGTTTTTAAGGGTAGATTTAAGGTTAAGGGTAAAGGTTAAAGCTACCAGGTTCCCTTAAAGCTAAAACTGAGAAATCATGAACCTGGACATGAACCTAATTTTGCCTCCTTTAGAGAGAACTTGTTTAAATTTTGGAAACAGAGTCCACCCTAATTTCTCCACCCAAGCTGGAAAATGACAAACCATACTTACCCTGCCAAAATCCACAGGATGTGTGAAATCCTGTCCTAAATTTACATTCCTATAATATCTCAAACAGTTATTCTCCTGTTTTCCATTGATCACCAATCTCAGGCTACAGTCTCAAAGATGTATCATGTAACATACTGATATAGAGGCTACCCTAGGCAGCACAGGACACAAGCCAGAAGGCCAGGACATCCTGATACCTGCATTTCTAATCAGGTTTTTATGTGGTTTGTTTGCCAGCAGAAATCCAAGAAATAAGCAATATTAAAAAATAAACAAAACAATACTTCACAGGAAGGAAAAATACTTTGAGTAAAAAAATCAAGGCCATAGGTTTGGTTACAAGACTGGCAGGGACTAAATGAGCCCCAGCCGCCCCCTGCCACCTAAAAATACACAATACTTCCACAATACTGGTAACAACATGTCCTTACCATCCCTACCTAAACCTACGCCCTCCTACCCAAACCTACGCCCTCCTACCTACACCTACACCCTCCTACCCAAACCTACGCCCTCCTACCCAAACATATGCCCTTGATAGAAATATATCTGTCTATCGTCTGTCACTATGTACAAAAGCAATGTAAAATATTTCCTTTAGTGAACTTTTATTCAGCCCCCCTATAATTCATAGGTAAACTGTTTTGTTTAACTGCAATGACGGTTTGGGTGAGGCTCTGGACCAAATCAAACCCACTGATGACTGAAGCAGCCTGCGTGTGACATGGCCTCTGTGAAAATCCATTTTTTAGTTACTTCTCTGGCTGCAGCTCATCTTGCTGAAATGATTACCCTCAGGGGCATAGCATTGGTTTGAACACTGGGGGGGTTAAGGTCTCCACCCATTTAGGGGACGGCATGATTATTGGGGGGGGTTATACTAGCCAGTTTGGACTATTGGGGGCGTTACAACCCCCCAATTCCTCCCATAATTTATGCCCCTGATTACCCGTGATTAGGCCCTGTGCAAGTGCTGCTCTTCAGAGACCAGTACTACAAACTGATGCTCAGATCTGCAAATATATTCTAGAAAATGGTACACAAATAGCTCAAGTTAATGTACTGGCCAGAAAATAAATATCAGGTAATCTCAGTGCATCTTCTGAGGAACTATAATTTTTGCACTCAGCTCTGAGTGTGTGAACTCTTGCTTCAATAACTTGGCTTGTAATCTTGGTGTCATTTTAGATACAAGTCTCTCATCCAAATATCATATTGATGCAGTATTGTAGGTATGCTTCTTACAGTCACGAAACTTTGCCAAGCTAAGGCAATATCTCACTATTCAAGAAACCGAGAAAATAATGCATGCTTCTATATACGGCTGGGTAGATTACTGTAATGCTCTGATGTCAGAGAACACACACTGCACATTTAACACCTTACAGTATGTTCAAAATGCAGCCGCTAGTATTGTCACTAGGAGCAGATAGTATGAACACATAATCCCCGCCCTTAGTTCCCTTTCACTGGTTTCCCATTAAGTACAGGACTAAGTTCTAAATTCTTTTCCTTACATCTATATTACTCAAAGTAAGTTCAAAACACCTGCCTACTTAATTGAACTGATATTCACATGCCACAGTGTACTCACATCACAGAACACTGGTTTCTTCGTTATCCCACAGAGTTGGTGCTAAAGCCCTTAGCTACTCGGCCCCTACAGTCTGCCAGTTCATGTATGGTTCCCGATTAGGTCTCAGTTTAAACCTCGACTGGAGACCTATTACTTTAGTCTAGCTTACCCACACCTAGAAACGTAACACACCGTTTCTCCGGCTGTTGCTGCTGCTGTACATGCCCACATCTGATCATCCATCTGTGGCAAATGGTTGTTGTAGGACGTCGACTCTTATGAAATCCGACTCTGCCACCTTTGGAATTTTGCCCTAGGAAGTATTTAGCAAAGCAGTGCCAATAACTCAAAATATAATCAGGTTTGTTAAACTATGAAGCAGGAAACAGGAGACGTGGTTCCAATGACCAAAATACAGAATATTCAAAAAAAGACAAATATAGAAAAACCATCAATCGCCATGCATACACCATGCAGAAGGGGCAAGGATAATATTCAGAGCTAAGGCTTGAGAAGTGTGTTAGCTAGGAGAAGGGAGGTATCCCATAATCCCATAAGAGAGAACCTGCAAATCACACATGCACGCACATCCACACAACAGCAAAGAGCCAAAACCAGTGATGTCTAGATGAAACCAGCACACAACACACAGAGGGGATACCATCACCTGAAGGAACCAGACACCCCACTTAAGGTTCTCAGCTACAAGGGAGGGAATGCACACACAAACACACACATCCACGATGTAACATATACATAACCCACACATATGCACGAAGCAGCGTGACTAGAGCAGAAGTTGAGTGTAGTTGCAGTTTCCCAGTCAAATTGCAAACACCAACTGAAGCTTGCAGTCCCAATCCTGAGCATCGTAACTCAGGGAAGATGTGAGCCTATGAATATCCTGCAGAGTATCCACTTTTACCAATAGAGATCCACGAGATAGTAGCCTCAGACAAAGGATCCACACTAAGAGGACCAGTGACAATGGCGGAGCTCAGGTAAACTGGACATGGAGAATGCTATCAGCATAGGCATGACCTTCAAGAACCGCTGCTGGACCTTATATACAATCCCCTCATATGATAATTAGCTGGTAATTACTACCAATTTAAAGAAATGGCATGATACACATCTGAATAGACCAACCATAAACATGACACATCTTTTCTGCTACACATCCATATCTTTTTCCTCCGCACACGCTGGGATCTGCATGGAGATCTTGTCTCCATGATTGTCGTCTGGCTTTCCCTTTTTTCTTCTTTCCTTTCTTTTCCCTGCATCATGTATAATTTAGTGTCCAGGAACTAATATAGTATATTGTTGCACACTCTCATTAAGTGGACTGGGGGAACTGGGTTGTGGAAGGCGCTACATATTGAACTAATTAATGATGACATCCCATCTGCCCAAAGGTTTGGAACTCCACAGAGGCATGATAGTGTCAGTTATGTATTCTTGTTATCTGAGTCTTATAGCTTGTTTCTACTGACATTAATGGAAGCCTGATTGGGTGAGATTACCATTTATGGAGAATATTGCCTGAGAGAGTCTATTTCCTTTTCAGCAGGAATATAGGCTGTTCCATTGGGAAATATATCATTGTCTGAAACGTAGCTTGTTTCTGCAGTTGGATGTATTTAAGTTTTTTTCTCATCAATGACCTTTAGGACATCATTATAACATCATAGTAAGGCCATAGGTTTGGGGGGAGGGGTGGTCAGCTGACTTAATGGAAGACTACTCAGCTTAAACTGCATAGTGATTAAGCACATATACCAGTAAACTTGTTAATTGTTGGTTAAAATTCTAGGAACACTGTGTCGTTCTACCCCTGATGGGGCTACCCTGTACTGCTGTGGTAAAACATCAAGTTGTTCATTTGTTTTCAGAAACACATTGCCTGCAAAGCGAAACTGAAATAATAACAGTTCTATTGATTTGAAGCCTGTGGCTAAAACCCGTTCTATTATCTGGTCTCCTTAAGCTAAAGCCCGTCCTATTGTGGTGGTCTGCAGTTAATACTGCTAACGCCCTGCGGCTACTTGGGAGGAGCCGCCCCAGACTGGCGCAGGCAGCCGGCCAAAGCGACGAGGAAATCGGCAATGATGCAATGATTATCAGCCTCTCCCAGCGGAAAAAACAACCCTCGTAAGGCTGGTTAAAAAAATTACAATAAAATCCCAAGAATGTTCCCCTCCTGGGAAGTCTTTAGCGTAACGATATGGGCCAATCAACATGTTGTGGATTTTTTGCAACAAACTACCGAATAAACACAAAGCATCTCCAATTCCACACAAATATTCACATTCACTCGTTCCTGTCATTTATACATATGTAAAAAGCAAGGTCTCCTCATTTATTTTCGTATCATACAGTGAAAATGGTCAGAAAATACCATATCCGAGTATCCAGATATCGTCTCCGGTGCCCAACACACGTGTGCAATGGCTCCCTGTACCATGCTTCACTATACTTCACTTCGAGGACAAAACCACCACCACAAGACCCACCGCAATCCAAGAAAACTTCGTGTTCCTCCCTGTCACATTGCATTGTAACATAGGAATCATTAAAATGACAGAATTCTTAAAATGAGCAATTATTCTTTTTTATGTCGTTGGAGGGGACCGCTGGCACCTAGACAATCTGCAGTGAAGCACCTCAGCAGCCACATGCTGATTCTATAGCACGACCCCCGGTTATTTCCTGCCTCTAAAAATGATTACATCTAAGGTCAGTTGCTAGGAGAATAATACCTAGACCACAGAAGGCAATTACTAATAATTTTCTGAGTGGCTTTGGCTTTTGTAGTTAATTTTTCCTAACCACAGGCACCAGCGCCACCTCTCTCTCTCTCTCTCTCTCTATATATATATATATATATATATATCCTATTACAATACAAAGTAGGCCTATATGTGCCTTCAGCTACAATTAGGTTTTTGTTTTTAGAGGCTTTAAGGCTTTTAAAAACATTAAATCAGAATCAGAATCAGAAGACCTAGTATGTGTGGCTGTGTATGTCTGTGCCACACTACATATGATCTAAGCCGCTGCCACGATCCAGGAATTTCACCGTATGTTCCAACAGTCGCCAACATAGGCATGATATTCACATTGATTATAAGAGGATGTAACCTTGCCACAGCGTTCCCCAGATGAACGATTCTCCATTTTAGCCAGTAGGAGGCACCCTGGGTAAATGTTTATTTCCTTATGTGAGGTTGGCCAGTTGCAGCACTGCATGTTTTTAGTCAATAGTGAATTGACACTTGGCTCATAAGAGATCCACACTTTGGACTTTTGATGGTACAATTACTTGTCACTGGGGCTGCATCCTAGCTGTAGGTAGACTGCATTTCTAATCAGGTTTTTGTGTGGGCTGTAGGGGCTGCACCCTTTTAATGTACAGAAATGGACTCTAAGGAACATTTTGCAACATTGGTGGTACATTAATGTTGTTTGTACCTTGGGGAAAAAGGGTTGTACATTTTTTCGGACAGCGCACCAGGTAATGTTTCACAGGCTACTATTCATAATTAAAAGCACTTTACAAATAAGTTTAAAAATGAAAACCCTCTCAGGCCTTTGAAGACTCAAACTGCTCATCCCGGTTTTATTTAAGCCTATTATGCAGTAATATACTGTTGTTTCCAGCACTGCAGTTTTATGGGTATTTCCCCAACCCTGAAATCTTAATTGGTTTTTCTGAATTGTTGAGTTCACATCCGGTCAAGGCGTTCCTGCTTCTTCCCTGTCCTCCCAGTTCAGCATCCCAATCTACCATTTAAAGTGTAAATTAGCTGCAAATGAAATGCTTTCTAAAGCTTGCAAACTTGAGGTCTAGAGCTTTGATAATAAGAATTATTCAATGGTAATGATGATGATGATGATGAAGATGATTTAAGTCTGTATTTCATATTTACGGCATGTTAAACAGGTGTTATCTCTGTCGCATGATGAATGACTTTCCGTGCTGTTATAAAAACGACGTGTACTTTATCATGCATCCATTTTGCAGAGCACGAATCAACGTGAGCAGCGCGTATGCAAATATAATACAAAAAAAAAATGCAAATAGGTCGAGATTCCTTATAATGATTTGTTATACAACGGTGAGATTGGGTATCCGGAGCCATTCTGTCGCATCATTTTCACAGATCGCATTTCGGAACCCTGTTCTAAAAATCAACCCTTTCGGTCTCCTTGTAGGACTGCAATTATAGGGACCGGTACAACTGCGGGTTGAGGAAAATGGGCGGAACTAAGGGAGCGGTCCTTGAGGGTTATCTGTCGGCGACCAATTCCCTCCGCCTCCAGTCAAGGCGATCCCTTCGGTCGCTGATCGCTCTGCGGGATCCCCGGCGTAGTGCATGCAGCAAATCGGACCCTCGCGGACTCCCGGGATCACGCCAGGTGGACGATCCAGAAAGAGCAAGTTGGCCGCTTCTCTTGTAGACGCACAGCCGCAAATTCAACCTGAGAGAAACGTTGATGCGTGTCTCGACTTTCCTCCCGGCTGTCACATTCAGCTTTTTCAACAGAAGTTGCTGAACAGCTCTGCGTTCTCTAAAACGCAACATTGTATGCGCGGTGTAATTGAATGTATCGTTAATTTAAGACACTTGAATTTTCTAGTTTTATGAGGTGTATGGCGCAAAGTCGTTGTGGTTGAGTGGGAGTTGTGTAGTCTCTGTGTAATTTGGAAAATAAGGTGTGCTTTGAAAATATGCGTACGTTACAGTGTGTTTGAACTTGATGCATATGATAAATATGCTTGTGCTAGTTAATTATACAAATGAACATGCATCGTGTTGACAAAATAAATAAAAACCGGTTTTCTTGTTCTTTGCTAACGTACTACATCTACAGCTCTGTAATGCATTAGTTCACTTGAGTTTGGACACCGGACAAACTGATCTTCCTAACGTGTATCACTGAGTTAAAATGAAACGAAGTAGACATATATGCTGCGATTTGCTTGCAGGGTCATCGTGTAATTGGCAATGTAGTAATGGGGGTCTTTCTTTGTGTCTCCAAGATGATAGACGTTTTTTTTTTTTTGGCAGTGAATCGCATTCCTGTCATCCCTTTTCGTATGACAGATCGATAGAGATCAGGCGTGAAGAGGCGACATGCCCGCTGTCATGCACAGGAGGGGAACGATCTCCACAGGAGCAGTTTTACTGTTTGCTGTTTGATACCAGCGCACCTGCGGCTAAATCTGCCGCGCGTTTATCGGACATATCCCCCCCCCGGAGACATTACTGTACAGCGGGCTATTGGTGGCGCCTACTCGCCCCTCATTCGCTTCATGAATTAAGTAACATTTACCGTCATGTAACAATGAAACACTGAAAGCACAGCGAAGGCATGCATTTCAATTTTTTACGGATATAGGCCTAAATCGTTTCGTCTTTTGCTGCTGATTATTATTATTATTATTATTGTTATTATTATTATTATTATTACTATTATTATTATCTGCTATTCGGTGCACAATAATAGATAGGCTAGCCTATGATTATCCAAATCGATCTCTACAGCTTTCACCCCCATAGCTGCTTTCCTCCTTAAGCATTTTGCTTCTTCTTCTTTTTAGGCTACACATTAGTTCACCTTTGGCATTTAAACCTGAGATCTCCTCATGTTTGGCATCAGTCTGGTCAAAGTATGACAGTGAGAGTCCGGCTCCTGTAAGCGGAGGGCCTGTGACATGCGGCGTCTTAACGCGAAGCATTGACACTAAGCTCGCAATATTGCTCCATAGGCGGACAGCTGAAGCTTCGGAGATTCATTAATCACATTTTTTCCCTGCCCCGATCTCTCATTTCAGGACGGCGGACAGCTGTTTTTATTTACTGTGTAGATCGGGCTGATCATGTCGGCGTCAGGGGTGACACCACAGGGTAACAGAAGGCAGGACCATATCGTCAACGCCGACGGACAGCGCCTGTTCTGCCGCTACTGGGTACCGGAGCTACCCCCGAGGTTAGTGAGCTCAGATATAAAAGCTGGGTTATGGATATCAAAGCATGCCGACCGTTTTAAAAATGCGATCCTTTGAAATGTACTGAAGCTCTATACCTAACGGCTTGTAGTAAGAACTGTTTTTATATTCCCCGTTAAATGATTTTTGAAAAGAACACGTTTGTGGCCGAAGTCCCATGATTGAACTTGAATTGAATTGATATTTCAGATATCTGCTCGTAATTGCAAAAGGTTACTTTATGGATGTCACTTTATTTTTAACTTTATTTTCGCCACATCAATATGTATGCATATAAATATAATGGGAGAGGCAGGGAAAAATGTTGCAGCGTTTGTATGACCATGTGGGTGAGTTTTTATTTCAGTCCCAGAAGTCTGAGGTTCTTTGCTGCTCCCAAATGTTTAATCGGAGCGTGACTGTAAACAGCATGTCCCGGACTTCCTTCGAAGCATACGGGGCGTCCGCGGGTCACTGCTGGGACAGTAAAAAGAGCGCAGTGCCGTGTCTCCTGGCTCCTTTGTACAGTCTGGGAGCTGATGGTCAGTGTGCAAATAGTCACTGTGCTAACAGATTCCCAGCAGTTGTGCTGACAGTCCGCGTGCGTAAAGTTGGCATGTTCATAGTCATCGTACTGTACACAGCCGGCGCGTTTATAGTTTACAGTAAGGGCTTTTTTTCCAATTAAGCAAAACCGCTCTGTTCAGGAGTATTAACTGCTTTATGGGAATTTTATAGGCACTCCAAACATGTAAGTAGTTATAGACAATATGCTTTACAGTTACGATCAGAAAAAATCCAAACAGAGCAGTCTTTGTCCCTCGAGGGGTGACAGAGGTGCAGTGTGTCTCTGTACTCAGTAGACCATGCCAGTGGAGCTTAGTCCAGTGGAGGCACCAACCGGGCTCAGTGGACCATTGGATTCCTGATCTGACTGTGAAGCAGATATGCAGTGTGGCCCACGGGGTGTGTGTTTGGGATGGCCAGCCAGCGAGTGCCCGAGGGAGGGTGTGAGTGAATATGTGAATTATCTAAGCATGTGAATGGGGGGGCGGGGGAGGGGGTGCGTGTGCCTGAGTGATTGTGTGGGCTAGCGGGGCTGCGTGAGTGTGTCGTTCAGGGGGTGAGTGACTGTTTCCCAGCATCCCAGTGACTCAGTGAGTGAGAGGGTGCATGTGTTTGAGGAGGTGTGTACGGGAGAGTGAGGATGTGTGTGCGAGTGTACGTGACGAGGCCAGGGATGCCGGGGCTCCGCACTGCCCTGTAAACATTCCCGCAGCACAAAGCTGCGCTCAGAGAAGCCTCATTCAGCTCCATTCAGAGCCGGCAAGCCCGCGCCAGCAGCCAGGATGTCCTAGCGGCCGAACAGCGGAGGCCATAGCCGAGCGGAACAAAGAGAGTCCCCCCCCCAAAAAAACTGCCTGAGGGGGAGACAGCTACATCGCTCTGCATGTTTAGCACCCAGGGCTTCAGCGGAGGGAAAGGCCAGCATCTTTCACTCCGTGGTATTCATAGGCCTCAGTGAAAGCTTTCAAATTGACAGCCAGACACAGGCAGAGATGTACGCTGCTAAATAGGACAGTTTGTCTAACCAGAGTCGTCATGGCAACAAA
The DNA here is from genome assembly GCA_026777985.1 of Mormyrops attenuatus. Lineage (NCBI taxonomy): Eukaryota > Metazoa > Chordata > Actinopteri > Osteoglossiformes > Mormyridae > Mormyrops > Mormyrops attenuatus. The sequence goes on from JAODKC010000130.1 coordinate 7,738,849, forward strand.
TCACTTCCTGCTGCAGAGCATGTCAAACTGTTTTCATGATGAGTGCATGTGCGCGACTGTACGCATCTGCGTGCCTGTTCATTTTTTAATTCTCTTTTTTATTGTCTTCCCCCCTTTGTGCTCAGAGGGGAAACCAGCTGTTTTTGATAGTCGTGGACATGCTGAAGATTTATTGTCTTATTTCGGACGTGTTAAGAGAATGACCTAATCGTCTTTCCTAGTTTTGCGGATTCGGTCGGCCTGCCAGCGAATTACCAGCCTGCGTGGGTCATGGCGGCGCGGGTGAGGGAGTGAGAGAGTGAGAGATGAGAGAGCACAAGTGTGCTTGTGGGTGGAGTTCCTGTAAATGGTTTTCAACAGTGTGCTTGATTGTGTTCAGCGGACTGATTCTACTCTGATTCCATTAACCCTCACGGTGCCAGAATGCCCGTCTCCGCTAAGGTCTTTGTGCGTATGCGACGTGGTTCAGGCATCATGGGCTTTTTTTTGGACAAATATTGGCCAACACTTCCACACACCCTGGCCAACCCATCACGTCACGGTGAGCAGATAGATGGGCGATTGACAGTGCCAGTCCAAGCCCATGTGGCACCCTAGGCAAGCTTCACCGCCAGTGCCCCCCTTTCAAGACAAAGTGAAATTGGCCCGAAAGGTGGCACACTAAGTGGCTGCTTATCGCCTAATGGCTTGACTGACACTGGCTATTGTAAGATAGGACACGATAAAAAAAATTTGACGCCAGGAGGCCGCAAGGTATGTAGAGTACAGATAAACAAATATATAGTGCAAAACAAACTGCCCTGCCTGCTCGTCCGATCCTCCCGTGTGCCACGCCCCGTCGTTAACCTCGCCTGGAATGCCCGTGTGATCAGCTGTTTCTCGTTGCTGTCATTAGTTCAATGTATTTAAGTCTGCGTTAGGTATGTTTTCCCCAGTCCGGTCATTGACGTCAGTCCTTTGTTTATTTTTCATTAGTGGATGTATTCTCCCCAAATAAAGCCCTCATTTCCCCGACTCCCTGGACTTCTGCTCCTTTGTTCCCGCTCCGCCCTCGCAAGTCACAACACAGACAAAGTGCATATACGTAGGAACATAATACACAAACAGAATGTATATCCTGAAAAATGAACTATTAAGGAAATTAATATGAATTAAAATAAATAAGCGGATAGTTTATTTGCAAGTGGCCAACAGCATCTGACCTGATCGTGCATTTATGTGTATGCAGGTGCGGCCACACGCATGTGCCTCATATGTATAATTGTGGCTTTTCTGCTCTTTTCCAGAGGCCTGCTGTTTGTGGCCCATGGAGTAGGGGAACACTGCGGGAGGTACAGCTCTCTGGCCCAGAGCCTCAACCAAAGGGGCCTGATAGTCTTCGCACATGACCACGGTGACTGACCTCACTTCCTGTCAGTCACGTCTCCACGTGACCTTGAGGATTGAAACATTCAGTTTACACACTCTGCAGTATTAGCACAAGTAGTGTGTTCGTTTGAATGTAGGACAGCTGTAGCTGGAGTCGAGTTTACTGAGTTATAAATAGTATGTCTGGAGCAATGGGAGTTTAATAAAATACCCACAGAGAGACACATAGAAAGAGAGACAGGCGGACATACATATAGACAGGCAGACAAACACAGACAGACTGGCAGAGAGACAGGCAGACATACAGATTGATAGAATGATAGAAAAAACAAGTAAACAGACACATAGACAAGCAGACAGACAGGCAGACTTATGGATAGACAGACAGACAAGCAGGCAGACAGACAAGCAGACGGTCAGACAGACAGGCAGACTTACGGATAGACAGACAGGCAGACTTACGGATAGATAGACGGACAGGCAGACTTACGGACAGACAGACAGACAGAAACACATATACATACACGTCTGTCATGAATTGACCTAGTGTGTGCAGAAACGTAATACACTGTTTTAGTTGTTTCCTATATCATTTAGACAGAATAAAAATATATCACTACCCTTCTCCTCTCTCTCGCTCATCTCTCTTTTCATCCCACTCTCTAAATTCCTCACATCCTTTGTGTCTCAACCTCTATTCTTCTCCTCTTTCCCAAATCTCCTTCTTTCCTTCCTTCCTTCCTTTCTCTGTTTCCTCTGTTCACTAACTCTCTGCCTTTCCCCCATCTTTCTGGTCTTCCTCGACCCATCCCCTCTCATTCTCCCCACATCTGTACATCTTTTTTTATACTCCTCTCTCAGTGGGCCACGGGCGCAGTGAAGGGGAGAGGATGATGGTCCGGGACTTCAAGGTGTTCATCAGGGACTCCCTGCAGCATGTGGATCTTATGAGGGAACGGTACCCTAGCCTGCCCCTGTTCATCCTGGGTCACTCTATGGTGAGTGCGTACAGCTGAGGGGAGCTTTGGGTCAGAGAGCAGGATCAGGCAGCATTCCAGGAGCAGTTGGGGTTAAGGGCCTTGCTGAAGTACCCAATAGTGAAATAATTATTCTGCTGGCCAAGGGATTTGAACCCATAACCTTCCAGACACAGATCCTTAACCTACTGAGCAACATGCTATGCTGGTACAGTTTACAGTATACATAATATAGTGAAAAATATGTACAGTACTCCCCATAATCTTGACCAGGATAAATGGTTGAAAGACAGCTGCACTGTTAGTACTACTGTAGTAAATCTATCAGTAATTTTAATGTGAATTCAGAATTTATCCTAAGACTAACAGATGGGGCTCTGCTTCAGATAATATTGAGGACCCGCTGTGGGATCAGACCCCATAGCTTAGCCAACATGCCATCCGTGTTTTATATTTGTTTCTGTTTTACTCTTTTAGCTATTATTATTTTTATTACAGCAGAGTTAACCACATTTTAATTCACTACATGTTACAGTATGTCTATATGCCTTGCATGTGACAAATAAAAATCCTTGAATATTTCCTCTTCTAAGGAACGGATCTGTAGAACAAGAATAATGCCCATTTGCCCAAGAAAAAATCAGTTTTTTCTTTAATTGCTGTATCTGTGAGTGGATACACATTTCTAGAACTTGTCTGCCTCTCAACTATGGGACAAATGCAAGTTGTGTGTAATTTTCCATTCTTTCTTCTTCATCTTAAAAGTAAAACAGTATTAAATTAATAGGGAATTTATGGTTTAGGTCAAGTATTTCATTGATTATTACAGTAATTTGTTACTGTTATAGTCACCAGTGACTTGCTGAGGTTGTCATACTTAACGATCATTCCAATTTTTCCACTACTTATTGATTTTTCCACCATACTGTACTTAACTAGCATTTTGAAGATGGATGGATGAAAAAGTAACATTTCAAAAAGCATAAGGTTTCACTTATTTGGTCCTAAATGGTAGTTGATAATGATGGCAAGCTTTTGGTTTAACATGACATGAGGATTGCGTGACTTACTTGTAATGCTATTGGGCATTACTTGATGTGTGTAACATGACACTGTCGTTCCCTCTTGCAGGGTGGGGCCATTTCTATCCTCTGTGCGTGTGAGAGACCCAGTGATTTCACTGGAGTAGTACTGATTTCGCCCATGGTACAACTTAACCCGGAATCAGCATCACCATTTAAGGTGAGGACGAGTCCTCCTGGAATCGCAAAGGGTTACGCCCTGTAGAAGGCTGTTCCTGAGTGACAGAGTACCTTACAGCAGATCTATGTACTTCAGCGTAGAAAATACTCTTTCGTTATACAAAGGTTATGACGTTGCACATCTGAAAATTAAATTTCTGTAGTTTCACAATGTGGTAGAATACCATATTGTACATTGCTTCCTACTGCAGTACTGTTACTACACCTTTTGCATATTCTGTCAAACTTTTTGGCAGGTGTTTATGGCAAAGCTCCTGAACCATGTGCTTCCAAGCTTAAGTCTGGGTTCAATTGACTCCAAGTGGATCTCTCGAGACCAGAAAGAAGTAAGGCTTGAGAAGTAAATGTCCGTTTGATGTATCTGTAGGATTCAGAACTAAAAATGTGCAATGTGGGTCTTCTTGCATGCACTGTAGATTAGCATTAAGCATGTGCTTGTATAGTATGCAGTGTGGATTAATAATGCCCATGTGCAGTGTAGCCTGTATAGTATGTGGTGTGGATCAGTACTGAGCATGTGCAGTATAGCTTGTATAGTGTGCAGTATGGATCAGCACTGAGCATGAGTGGTGCCTCTTGTATAGTATGCAGTGTGGATCAGTACTGAACATATGCAAGGCAGCTTGAATAATATGCAGTGTGGATCACTACTGAATGTGTGCAGTGAAACTTTTAGTATGCAGTGTGGGTCAGTAATGAGCATGTGCAGTGCAGCTCATATCGTATGCAGTGTGGATCAGTACTGAGAATGTGCAGTACAGCTCATACAGCATACAGTGCTTAGCATGTGCGAGTGTGGGTCAGCAGTGTCTGTCTCGCCTTGTAGGTGGAATCGTATGACACTGATGAGTTGAACCACCACGGCGGTCTGAGCGTTGCATTTGCTATGCAGCTGGTGGGGGCTGCCAGGCTCATTGAGAGGGCAATCCCCACTGTGACCTGGCCCTTTCTGCTCCTCCACGGTGATGCGGATAAGCTGTGTAACATCAGCGGCTCCTACATGATGCTGGAGAAAGCTCAGAGCACAGACAAGCAGCTGAAGGTAGTGTGTGACTGCCTGAACGAGATGCATGCACACACACACACACACATGCAAACACCAAAGGCAGCATAAGATCTCCCCAGTGACATGCCACTGCAGTCTTACCCTTGGCAAACCACAGGGACTGTGTGGGTGTGTGTGTGTCTGTATTTGCTTTTTTTCTGGTGACACATTGCCATGGCAGCGGGTTCTGTTTGGTGGTGGCTAACACTGGCTGACACTTGAGTTTAATCGGCAGTGACCTTTTTTTCTTTTTTGACAGGTGGGGCATTTCTTTCTGAGCTGGCAGGTGTGAATGTGTAAACACGCCCTTTATATGAAATATTTTTGTGTTTTTTCAGCCTTTAGTCCCTAACCTGTTAAACCTGTTCATAAGTGTACGACAAGCTGTCAATCCAGTTTGAGTATGGAATGAGATTGTACTTACTTACTTTTAAATTCTTTTCCACCATTTTCCCTTCCTAACATTCTTTCCTCTTATTGTTAGATTACCCATGCAGTCATGGTGCATGACTTTGTGTGTTGTTTTTTTCTCAACTAACTTAGTTACCACCCACTACAGCTCCATGTGCTTAGCCCTTGCTGATGGGACTGTTTCTTTTTGTTGGGGTACCATTCGCAAATGTACAGATTTACCAGTGTAAATGCCAGTTGCTGCAGAAGTATCACCAGGTACTAAGTGTCATGACTTGCGCGATGAAAGACTTTTAAGCAGACACTGTGGCGAAAGAAAAGGGGATTTATTGAACTTAATGAACAGAAACTGGAAACAAACAGGGTCGTGAGAGATCAAAAAATGGGAGGAGTGGAAAAAGGAAGGGCACAGGCAACAAGAGGGCTCAACATCAATGATTGAACTGGGGAACACAAGACTGGGAAGCACAAATATACGGGACTAATGACAGAATTACCAAGAGGCATCTGGGAGTGATTTCCACATGAAGGTTAGAACCAAGTGGCAGGATGAGAGGGATAGCTTGTTAGGGCCATGACAGGGAGAAGACAGGCATAGATATTACAGAACCCCCCGCCCCGAGGTGCACACTCTTTACGCAGGGGTACAGACAGGGTACACCAGACACCAGATAGGACATCAACAGGGTCGAAACACAACACACACCAGGGCAGGGACAATGGAACCAAACACCAGGGCAGGCACACAAGGCCAGAGGACAAAAGATAGACAGGATCAGGGACACAGGACAAGACATGTGGCATGACTAGGGACATGGAACAGACAAAGCCAGGGACTAAAGGGACAGTAGAAGTGAAGGGACAACAGAAACATGGATGGAAACATAGGAGGTGGCCACAGAGGACACAGGCTATGGCAAAACAGGGGCAAGGCGGGTTATCAGAATAGGGGCCTAGGCCTGACCAGAGGGAATGGGGAACGTCTGGGGAGTCTGGCGGATCCTGGAGAGCTGGGCAGCGAACTTGGGATCTGGGTCATCCTGGACCCACTCTCCTGTGAGGCAGGGCCCATCTGGACCACAGGGCCTAAAGGCCTCGGAGGGCCAGCGGGACTGGAGGGCCCTGTGGGGCCCATTTGGCCAGAGGGTGCGGAGGGGACAGCCAAGCTGGAGTGCGCCACATGGAGCAGGGTCAGAGAGTGCTGAGGGGATACAGGACAGGAGCAGGAGTGCACCAAGGGACCTGCAGAGCAGGAACAAGAGGGCGCTGAGGGGAATTCAGGGCAGGTGCAGGCTGGCACAGAGGATCTTCTCCTCCGGGCCTCAACAGGAGAACTGCCTGGACGGGCAATGTCAAGCAAATGAGAGTCAGGGCAGCCAGCACAGAAAGTGTGCCTTTTTTCTCCTCCTCTGGGAGATGGAGACTCAGCCAATCCTTCTCATGGGTCCCAACCGACATTGCTGACCACACCAGGACTTATGATCGGGTCAGTGCGGACCTGATGGACTCAGTGTGAGGTCCAGAGGGTCCTGCTCTAAGTCTTCCAAATCCCTCCAATTTGGTGAGGTGGCGACTGTGGAGTCGGGCGTGGGACTGGCGGCAACCAGGGTGTTGAGTGATGGACTGGCTGCGACCGGGGTCATACTGGCAACAACCTGCAGGGAATGAGGAGGCCGCCGACTGCATGCCCGGAGGCTGTGAGGCAGCTGCCAAGGTGACGTATAGAGACGAGGCAAGCAACAAAGTGACAACAAGAGACAAGGTAGGCGCCAGGGTGATGACTGGAGATAAGGCAGGTGAGGTGCCAGGGCGACAACTGGAGATGAGGTGGGCATCGGCAGGACATCAGGAGACCGTGCAGGAGCCGAAAGGACACCTGGAGGTGAGTGAGCACAGCTGGGATACCTAGAAATGAAGAGGGCACAGCCAGGACACCTGGAGGCAAGCAGGGTGCAGCCGGGACACCTGGAGGCAAGCAGAGTGCAGCCGGGACACCTGGAGGCAAGCAGGGTGCAACTGGGGCACCTGGAGGCAAGCAAGGCAAAGGGGGGCCCTCTGTGGGGTGGGAGCTGGAGACTCAGGTGGAGTGGCCCATTTCTGCCAGACTCTGAGGGCTCAGGAAGAGCAGTCGCCCTTTCTGGGCTGAGCTCAGGAGACTCAGGATGGGTGCTGGCTTCTCCTGGGCAAGACTCTGGAAGCATGGTGGCGGCTTCCCCTGGGTACGGCTCTCGAGGCACCGGATCAGGCATGGTGGCAGCCACAGACACAACCCGCTTCCCCCGCTTATTCGTCCTGCATCTGGAGATGGCAGGTGGAGCTGTGGCAAGCCAACGGGTGGAGCTGCGATGAGCTGTGGTCAGCCGGCAGGCAGAGCAGCTTCACACTATGGAGAGCTGGCAGGCAGAGCAGCTTCACATCACAGGGAAGTGGAGAGTTGTGGGACGTTGGCTGGCTGAGCCGTGGAAAGTAGGACTGAGGCTTGCTGATGTGCAGTGGAGAGCGAACCTGGGGAAGGCTTTGGCTGTGGTGGCTTTCACCTCTTTCTCTGTCCCTCTGCTTTGGGTCCTGGTAGGGGGGCACTCTGGACTGTACAATGACATTCAGGCTGGGGCCCACATCTCGGCCGCCTCCTCAGCATCAGATTTCATGGGTAGCAGCTCAGGCAGGAGGACCCCTTTCTCATCCAGATCCATGATCTGGAAACCCAGCCATTGTGCGTCCAAGCCGGGGGGGGGGCACTGAACTGGGTAAGGAAGTCCCAGATCTCCTCAGCTTCTCCCGGGTTGCTGTTGCTTGACAAATCAGGGTAGAGGTCATACAGCACCTGGAGGGGTCATACTGTCCAGTCATACTGTCACGACTTGTGGGATGAAAAACTGGAGGGCAGGTATTGTGACAAAACAAAATGGGGTTTATTGAACTCAATGAACAGAGACTGGAAATGAACAGGATTGCAAAGGATCAAAAAATGGGAGTCATGGAACAAGGAAGGGCTCAAACAACAAGAAAGTTCAAAGTCAAAGCCTGGACTGGGAAACACAGGGCTGGGAAGCACATATATACAGGACTAATGAGGGAAGTAACGAGAGGCAACTGGGAGTGGTTTCCACATGAGGGTTAGGAATGAGAGGGCTGATGGGAGGGATAGATGTGGCTTGTTACGGCCATGACAAGGAAGAAATGGGCAGGGATATGACACTGAGACCTTACACCTACCTCTAATGTTCAATCCTCAACTATTTGCTGACAGTTAAATCATGTTACATTGTGTTCCTTTGGGTAAATGCTCAAAAAGTCACTGGTGGACATATGGATGAGTTTGTTTCCAAGGACATGGAAGTCACTGAGAAAGCCTTCAGCCTTTATCTGCTGACAGCCTGTTTGCTGTGATACATGTAGAGGTTGAGTTGAGCTGAGCTGAGTCTAGGTATGGCAGGACACTTATTGTTGTGACCACATTTTTATTTACAAGGAAGACTAAGGAAATGTGATGTCACCTTTCCAGTATCTTGCTACATTTGCTGGTACATTCGGTACGGAGGTGGTTGTCCATCCGCATTTCTGGCCATGCCCACATTCCGGTGCCCTATCAAACATGCCAACTTGGCGTTGAGGGCTGTCCTAGCGAAAACCTGAATCCAGCCCTGCTCATTGTTTGAATTCCCCAGGGGAGCTTCTGTGTGACTGAGACTTAAAAAGACTCTCTGGAATTTTTTAATAAGCTTTACAGGAATTTGGAACAACCCCACTGGACATTAGTGTTTATTAGCCCCAGTTCTGTACACTGAGGACTTTTGTTATTATTCATGCGTTTGTCTTCTCTTGTTTGGACAGTGATCCCAGAATAGCTATTAGTGACTTGTGCTTTAGGTAATCTCCCTCTCCTGCTCAAATTCAGAGATGTTTTAGACTTGGATATATTTCTTTTCATGTCTTTTAGTTGAGTGTGTGTATAGTTTACGTTTGATCAATTATAAGTGTGTATCACTGAGGTGCACTAACATTTGTCTCGTTACTGCGGGGTATTTCCAGGAGTAGCTTCAATGTTTATAAACTAAAAGGTACATTTAAAAGTATGTTTACAGGAAAGTTTGTGCTGGTAGATTACAGTGTGCACCTGTACAGTGTTTGGCAAGGTTTGTGTGAGTGACAGTTTCCGCATAAGGGTTTTAAAAGCACAACATCCACATGGAAAGCTGAACTCATCTAATGTCACTCAGAGTAAACTGTATTATAGAGGCACTGAAAAATGCTAAATGTTCAGGAATAAAAAGTGTGAACACTTCATAAACAGTTACGTGAGCTGTGTAATATAATCATCCATTTGTAAGTCTGGCTTCCATATATAGAATGCGAATATCTGTTTATACTGAGCAGTCTTAAGAGTGTACATGTATAAACCGTGACACTGCTTTAAATATCAGCTTCTTACAACTATTTTTGCATCAAAGAGCTGCAAACGTCTGAGAATTATTTAGAAGTCCTTGCTGTTAGTTAGTTAGCTAACCAGCTATGTAGCTACTTACACTTACAATAGGAAGATAGTTAAAATTCTTGCCTCATGGCCAGCTGATGCTCAATAAAATAGTTATATATTCATACAGTCACAGGAAATAATGGTTCATCAAATAAAAATGTAATTTTCAGTAAATTTCCCTCACAAGTATAATCAAGGATAATATTCAAAGAAATTTCCAAAGGCTTCAGTGACATTAGATTTACTTTGAAATACATGATTTATATCAAACGTCTGTTTTTTTCTCTATAGAAAAAGGCTTTGTAGTCGTGAAAACTTTTTTTAATGAAAGTACCTTAGCAGTGCTGTAATATGAACATAGAGTGAAATCTACTAACTTTTTTAGTAGTAAATGCTGTATACTCAAACATGATATACTCCCCATCTCCGACAACCCTGAACAAGAAAAATATAAGATGTATCTAAATGATATAACATTACATATAAATCACATCAATTCTAAGCTGTAAATTCTAGCATTGCTAATTTGCGTAATTGTTTCTGTATCCTGGGTATTTTTAATTTTACTCCTGCGTCTACCTTAGACGGATCTTTCTATGTTGTCTTTTAAAACAGTAGAATATTAATTGCTTTTGTGTCTGTCTGTGGTAAATCTGCTTCATTTCTGGTAAATTGCGTTAAGTGCTTCAGGGCGACTGTCCTTGCAATCCGGCAATAAAATAAGGATTGCAGCCTCGTAATGTCACCGAGCATGCATATGTATACATTATGACCGGTTTGTGTGCCCCTGATGTGTACATGTATGTCTGTGGCTCCCCCAGGTATATAATGGAGCTTACCACGCGCTTCATCGCGAGCTCCCGGAGACGACAGACGCCGTGCTGAGGGACATCGCCGACTGGGTCGTGGGGCGAATCCCAGACCAGGCTGCATCTGGCTGCTAAGTCCCTCATTTACTCCCGCCCCCCCCGCCACCTTAGTTTGTGTACGTCCTGCTGTTCCGCCATTGTAACACCCGCCACACAATCTGTGCCCCCTCCCCCGCCACGTTGTGGGCACTGGCTGTGTTCATCATCACTAATCAGTCCTGGCCACCAAGTTGTGTGATTACTCAGTACTTCCGAGACACACATTCACCAGTTCATCGTTCCTTAGCGATATGCATGACTGGTGGTCTAATGGGTTTTACATGAATGGTACAGGATTTCCTTTATGTGACATGAGTTTCATTTTTCATTAGAATATCAACCAGGTGAGAGGCATTATTTTACCGCAAACTGATTTATCATTACTCAAAGGTGTAGGGTGTTTTTTTTACGAGTTGTAGCAATGTAATAATGACAGATCATACGTTCAAATGTATTACTGACCATGTAATCATTTGCTAGCACACAGAATCCATGCTCACTGTCATCTTTCAGCACTGCGGTTGTTACCAATTACCATTTTCAGTAAATAACCACAACACACAACCACAGAAACCTCTAGAGTAGCTGACTTAGAAAAAATATCATATAGTAACAACCTGACAAAATGAAAATACCAGTAACACCCACACTAACATCCTGCATTTATAATGTTTGTATTTTCATGGTTTGGAATACCTATTTGTTTTAAATATTTATTATATTAACAAAATGTATGTATAGTACTTGTATTTAAACAATTTGACCATTTGTATTTTAAAACATAAATAAATCTGTATATTTTGAAAAAAAAAGGCTCAGAATATTGCCTCTGACATCTACTGTGTAATACATGCATTCAAAGAATTTAAAAGAAATTCAGTTTTATTTCTATTTTATTTTTGTTAAATTTCTATAAGTGTTTGACATAAAGATGTCGTGCTTAGTTCCGTAGCCTCAGACATCCAGAATTGGGGACTCAGTTGCCATCCCAGGCTTTCTGTGTGTGGCATTTCCACAATATTCTCGTAACTGGGCGCTCACTGGAAGCTCAGCCTAGCCGCACTAAAGCCTAGTCGACTCCCTGAAAGATCAATATCTGCGATTTGCCTGACTCGTATGTTGCTTTGGACCAAAACATCTGCTAAATTTGTAAATTGTAAATGTTTGTGCTGGTTCCCTCTCACAGACAAAAACATACAGTTAGGAGAGTCGGCATCTCTAAATCACCATTAGTCTGTGAATGTGCGCACCGCGATAAACAGGCTCCCTATCCAGGACGTCCCCTTCCTCGCACCCTGAACTGTCTGGAACAGCCCCCAGGCTCATTGTGACCCTGCACTGGATACGTGGTTATGGAAGAGAGGTGAAGTGTTTTACTTTATTAAATTTAGGTTTTGGCCTAAGCAAGAATGGCAGAGACCCAGAAGATTGGGTTTATGTGCTTCAGGACAAAGGCCATTATTTTGGCCCCATTAGCAGCTTGGTATCTGTGTTACATTCATTAGCTGTATGCTTCATAAAATGTGCTTAATTGTACAGTGAACAACTGGAAAAAAAACGTTGTACGCATATTATTAATGATTATCAACAAACCAAACTATTCAGCTAACAGCAGAATGATCTTTTGTTTAATGCTGCACTCCATTAGAATTGTACCTATGTTTTAATCTAAGAAAATCAGAAAATAGTAATTAATTAAGATGCTTTAACATCTAATATTGTAAGATGAGAGCGGTTAAGTCAAACTTATCCCAAATTTACTAATCAGGAAACTGAGACTGCTCTGGGCTAGTGGCGATCAGAGCACAAGGGGCTGTCTAACACAACGATGGATCCTAAAATTAAACTACAGAGACTCCAAAGTGGGCTGAAAAGCTCATTCTCACCACGGAAACTGGCTCTGCCCCCTCTCACCCACGCTTCAGGGACAGACACAGACACACACACACGCAGCCAGAAGCCAGGACAATGTCATCCCTTCTGAAAATCCATTGTATATGTCATTGGTCTTAGACCATAGGGCTCAGCTGGCTCTCATTCAGAGGTTTGCTTTACAGAATGGGGCTAGATGGAGTCGGTCTGTTTCCTTTGAGCTTGTCAGTTGCCAGCAGGTACCGGCTTGGTAGTTTGGGTGACTTGGAGGTTATAAATCTTGTTGACCAGCATCTTGCTCTGGGCTTCTGGTTGGCTAGTTGTTGGTTTAGGAATTCATGAGCCCAAGGAACCGACATTCCACAGCTGGTGTGCTGTGTCACTGGTGTCCTGCTTTTGGGGTTTTCTACCTGTGTGTCCTGGTTTTTGTGTTCGTGCCCTTTTAAGTTCCTTAGTTTCTACTGCAGGATCTTCAGCCCTCTGTGTTTGATTCTGTCTTCTGGTTCACCTCATCCTGGAGCCATCCATCCAGTCAGCGGCCCAAGTCCCCCGGTTCCCTATTTCCAGTAGCACTGCTGGTGTCAGGGGGTAGTAAACCTGGATTGATGGATGGTGGCCGAGATGTTAGGTAGATCTTGTCTGTGAAGGCTAATAAAAGGTTTCTAACCAGTAAGCATTGAGTCTGAGTTGAGACAGTAATGATAAAACAATATTAACATTTCATTATTATTATACTAAGAATAGTAATGTTTTTAATGTTTTCTGTCTAATAAGTACAGACCATCAACCTAGCTAAGAGAATCACTTTTCAAATCATTTTTGTTTTCCTATATCTTTCAGACATGAGAAGTAAACGCACATTTAATGAAAACATGTAATGTGGCACCTGCCAGTTTTAAGGTACCAATGTTAACATGAGCTACAAGCAAATGGGGATGGACACCAGTCTGAAAAGCGAAAGATGGCCAGCCTTCAAATTCATGCAAGGTTTCCAACTTGTGTACATGAATTTTGTAAATGAGAAGTACAAATACCAACAGTATGCCAACTGCCTGGGTGTTAAGAGCAAAATGTCTATTTAAAGCCCCGGCAGTGACTGTGCTTCTGGTGGCCTCTCCTCTCCCATAATCACTGCTGACACCGGCTCTCCGACAATGTGCCGATCAGCGTTGCGACATTAGAAAATGAGTTAGGTAAGATATGGCATTTTTAGATAATACATTTAAACTGTGTTCTGTTAGCAAGGGTAAATTACATGATAGCATCGTATCTGAAGTAAACCAACAAACATTACTTGTATACTATCTAATCACAGCTACTAAGCGGTACAGAAATTAAACTAAATTTGAGCCAATTACACCGCAAACGTTACTAAAGGGGTTATTCTCAGTATGGGGGGCCTTTGTTGTCCCCTGAATAATGATTCAAAATTCATTCAAATACAGACGCTCCTCTACTTACGAACGTTCAACTTACGAACTTTCAGACATACGAACGAAGAGGATCTTTAAGTCC
>JAODKC010000130.1:7754661-7770249 GCA_026777985.1 Mormyrops attenuatus
ACTTGCGTATGCCCTTAAAATGATGTTGAATAACGACTTACAAACATTTCAAGTTACGAACGGCCGTTCGGAATGTATCTCGTTCACAGGTAGAGGAGCGTCTGTATTGCAAAACATTTTTTCCCCAAGTTCTATTATGAATGTATAAACAGTTATAAATATGTCAGTATAGTAGCGTTTGTTTTAAAATGCATTTTATACATTCTATACCATATTGACGGGATGTGGAGGATTTTCACATTACCTAGATGCCGCTTGATCTTCAATAAATATTTTAAGTGATTAAGTAAAAATATAATAGAAATGACACACTTTCTTTAAGTTATAACCAAGGAATTTCATAATGTAAGTCTTTTGACAAGTTAGTTGCATTTTTAATCATTATATCAAAGTGTGTTCTTTTGTGTCAATCTCATTACCATTATACTGTCTTCTATGGCGTGAGTGCAACTCCTGCTCGATTAGTATATTTATTTTTTCTTACCTTTCCTCATATTGTGTCTATAACTGGTTGTGGTCAAGCTTAACATGTCCACCATGTCATAATGAAATTGCCAATTAATGAATATTAGTTTACAATGTAAAAAGAAAGTGTCTTTTTAAACACAATGCCACCTTGAACAGTTGATACCTTTGCTGAATTTGTTGGTTAATTATCTTTTCATCAAATGTTCAGTAAAAATGTCCACTCTGTCATTGTCCACCCTATCATATTTGATTCCTCAACATTATGTTTCATCAAAATAAATCATTAATTTCTTTCAGCTAACAAAAAAACATTATTATTAAACAGGGATAAATAGGCATTTTTTCTGTTCGTTTTTGTGTACAGCAGAAAGCACAACTGTTGTGGATTTGGTGAAAGGAACTAATGTTATCAAAAAATCATAATTCATAAATATTTCATCAAACACAAAAGAATTATTGTTGAGAAAGGGACACAATAATTCTCTGAAAATGGCATTTCTGTCAACACAATGTGTTGTAACCAAAAATCAAAGGACTCAAGGGCAGGTGTTGGGAGAACGAAAATGGGCTCAAATTTAAACAAAACGGGGGCAGGGAAACAAACAAGACTGTGAGGGATCAAAATGAGAAGGCTAATATGGGGGAGGATTCAGGCAGACAAGAGGAGTGACGTCAATGATCAGACGCAGGAACACAGGACTGGGAAGCACTTGTATATGGGACTAACGAGGGGCTGACACGATGCAGGTGATGGTTATGTAAGTGGTTAGCACAATAGAGTAGAGGATCATGAGAAAGACACACCTGGGAAAGAATCAGGAGGGATCGAAGGACCAGCAGCGACCCCGACTGGTCATACTGGGGGATGGACCAGACAGGTCATGACAGAATGTCATGGAAATACTGTTAATATTTTTTTGTTTTTGTCTGTGACGGGGTGGACATTATTTGTGGTTGAACTACAAAGTTTCTGCTTACTGTCACAAAATAAAAAGTGGTTAAGCTTGACACAGATGTTTTCTGAGTAATGTAAGGTCTAAATAATATAAGAAATGTTATCGTTAAAACTAAATTCTTTTTTTTGGAAGTTACAGGATCCCAAAGGCACCTTATACTGAGAATGACCAAAAGAACTGGCAACCATTACACGTGCTACAGTCTTCGTCACCCCTCCTTTCTTATATAAGCTTTGCACATAGCTGTAGTTTATCAAAGATGCATTAACAGGAACAACAAGCTGTTCAGCAGCATAAATGTGCACAAACGTGCAACAACAAGTAGCAGGTTGACCTCATTTTTATGTGAGACAGGCCCGTAACCTGACTGACACAACCTAATTAACATTTATATGAGCACTGAACTCCACTGAGAATAGCGCAGTCCCTGGGTGTTTCGGGTGTAAATGTTTGCCAGCTATAAGTATTCTGCAATTAGGGTCAGAATACAAACAAGCCTCATAGGTGATGAATATTCATCAGCTGAACTCAAAACTCTTTGCATTTGAAGTGTCTCGATCAGACTTTTTATGATATGTGCATCACAGTGTAGTGTTACATTAGGTACCAGCTATTGTTGGATCTTTTGAAATAATTTCCAGATAATACAGACATTACATTATGTCAGCATGACATATCACAATGACAGAACCAGGTCATACGAGGATATGAATTTTATTTGGGGGTTCCCCCTTTGGGGCATACCTTTGGTAGACAGCTATTTCAGTCAAACCTGAAAACGTTTGAAAAGGTTAGCTCAGTGGAGATGGAATTAGCTCATACGTGACAAGTTAAAAAAGAATAGCAGGAACTCACAAACAATCGCAAAAACAATCGCAATGTGGAACAGCTAACTAATCCCTGGTATGACAGACTACATTCCAGAATGTAGGAATGATGAAGGGACCGGTACAGTCAGCAACAAAGAGCTGGGCTGTTTTCAGGAATATCTGCCACAAGGCACTATCAGTGAAAACAACTTTAGACCAGAAGTTGTACTAAAGACGTTATCCAAGTTTTGGGGTCTGTTTCAAACCAGTGACTTACGAGGCCGTGTATAGCACCGCTTCAGCGTCACAGCAAGCGTTCTCCTCTCTCGTCGTGCCACCTAGTGGTGTATGCTGGTCAACAACTTCAGGCGCCTTTCAACAAGACCGTGCAATCATCAGGTGCGGTATCTCGCAGGTACATAGAAATTTAGTTCAAAAACTACATTGATAAAGGTTACGTTGCATTGTTGGGCTCATCCTAATTCATGTAACTGCCCCTTATTTCTCTCTGTTTAAGGAATTTACCGTACTAAATAACAATCCATGATCGATTCAAATAAAATATTTTAATTGTGTGTAATCTGGCTTGTTTATGTGTGCACCCTTTTCGGAGAGCAGAGGACAGTAACAGCAGTATATATTAGAAAATTATTAAATCTCGAACTGTAACGTAGTGGAACATTAAAAAAACAAAGATTTTTACGCCGCAAAAGCCGGACAATAAAGGAAGATGCACACGACGATGTTACCCTGAATTTAGTCCGACTAGATATATAGGACAAAGGTGACCAGGGGTTTTGAGGGGGGGTGCCAGCAAAGAAACTGTTTTTCATGCGACTGGTCATAGCACTTTTACGGGGGCAGCCAGGTCGTGTCGTAGACTTGATTCGTCAACTTCATAATTAACTGTAATTATTTTCAACAGCAACGATGTCTAAACAGCCGCAACCGATCAGCCCTTTAAAAAATTTCTTCGCTGGCGGCTTCGGAGGCGTTTGTCTGGTCTTTGCTGGACACCCCCTTGATACCATAAAGGTAAAATTGTATTTGTAAAAGATAATGAATATTGTAATTCTGTGAAACAATAATGTTTAGCACTTCCGCGAATGGCTGATTTGCAGGCTTTTTCTTAACTGAAATAGTTTCGTTAAATTTTGTACTTAGTAGTGTGTTAGACACTGCAATGACAAATTATTATATTTTATATGCCTTGTTGAATTTTGTAGTACAATTCTTCATTTGCCATTTCTAAAATGTCCTTATCCTGTATTGCATTATTAACGCATCAATTTACTGAGTGTGTTCAGAAACACGAATCGACCTTTGACACACTAAAGAGTCTGTAAATGTGCAGTAGAAATATGTGACCTTTAACCCGTGGTGTCACATCGTTTAGAAGGTGCGCTGCCAAATTCAAGTTTGTTAACGCTCACGCATCTGGCATGATAGTTACGGCAGATCTATATTACTACATTATAAACCTAAAATTAACTACATCAAAAGCGTTAGGGTAGTTTTCAAACCCTACAGACTACTTACAACGTGATGAAACAGTTACGTACATGTAATTGCGTGTGCAGACTTGTCTCGAATTGAAAATCTGACACCAGTCAGTTGACCAAAGTTGGCCACCCTGCAAATAAATTTACCCAGTTAGTTATATTATGGTGTTTCAGGTTTGTGTAGGTGGCAGAGATATTCTAAATGATTAATTCAGATGGTTACCACCCTGAGCAAGTGCGGTAGCCACATCTCTAAAAAGTGCCGCCTTAGCAGAGACATGTCAGGATTTCTGTGAAGCACGAGATTATGCACAGAGATTTGGCTCTATCATGCTCAGCCATGTGGTCTATCCAGGTGCGCCTGCAGACTCAACCCAAGCCCAGTCCAGGCCAGCCGCTGCTGTACACTGGCACCTTTGACTGCTTCAGGAAGACCTTTGTCAAGGAGGTGAGAAGGAAGACACCCGAAAACCGTGCCACATGATACTGTACAAGTTTAATACAGCTGAGCTGTTCTGCATAACTTGCCAGTCTCTCAGACCTTCTGATACACCTGCTCCCTAAGCCAAACTCAAGGCTCAGCAGACTAAATCTCTCTGTCCATGATAAGAAGATCCTGGTTCGAGCCCCGGCCTCAGCATAACAGTCACATGTCCGTGGGCCCTTAAGCAAGGCCCTTACCCCCAGCTCCAGGGGCGCTGCACATTAGCTGACCCTGCGCTGTGACCCGCAAGCCATGGAGACCAAGCTGGGTTCGGCGACATACCGCTCCCCCAGTATATGTTATAATTATGGCCTTGGTCCCCCCCCCCCGCCAAGTGTCTACAGCCTCGGACAAACAGATAAATCTGCTAGCATGTAATGCTAACCGTTTCAGTTTTTCAAAGAGCCTGGCTCAGCGAACGTTGGTCGGCCTCATCACACAAAACTCAGTGGTCAGCAGCATCAGAAAGCCCATGGGAATGGGCAGGCAGCTTTTTCTAGTGATGGGAGATGGGAGCAGCCCATAGTGATGGAGATTATTGTGTGCATTCAGTTGCCTGCTTTAGCGCACTGGCCACTGGATGCTTCCTTGATTTGACTAAACCGTAACCTGATTCACAGTGCGGAATATTTCCATCGTCATTGTTCTGTCATGTACATAATTGGTAATAACTGCAAATCTGATCGAATAAGCCATAATTGAGTAATTCTACAATGGCAGCACTGAGGTAAATACCCCCACCCCCCTGTGGTTTTTGCCCCTGCCACTCCTATGCCCCATCTTCCTTTTAGGGTGTGCGAGGACTGTACAAAGGCATGGCAGCCCCCATCATCGGAGTCACACCCATGTTTGCCGTCTGCTTCTTTGGCTTCGGATTGGGCAAGAAACTGCAGCAGAAGCACCCTGACGACGTGCTGACGTGAGCGCGCTGGGGTGTGCGTGCGTGTGTTAGCACCGTGTGTGTGTCTGTATGTGGGGTAGGGTCTGGCTGAAAGGGGAAGGTTGCACTTATCTCTGACATTACAGTTTGCTTACCTGATGCCTAAGTGTAGACCCCTTTTGTGTCTTGAATGACCAATAAGAAAATAATTAGTGTAACATGGAGACAGCTACTGCCTAGTTGTGGAGCTTGTCACATGTAGTCCACAAAATACAGTTAGCATTATTTTATATATATATATATATATATATATCTTGTTATACACTGTAGTATCACATGAGGTATATTTGTATTGAAACATTCTGATTGTATAATAGCTGGTTATTGGTTTCACTGCAGCTGCATGTTTTAGCTCCTACTTGAGCTGGTCTTGACAGGTCCATGCCGTCATTGGCCCGCACTGTCACTCGCCCGCGTCATCATTGGCTGCCTGTCCTCTCACCTCTTTATGATCGCTTGCCAGTTGCTTTTCCAGACTCTCCCGTTAAGACCCTCCATGACTGGCCATCTGTCCCCAGGTACCCGCAGCTCTTTGCAGCAGGAATGCTGTCGGGGGTCTTTACTACTGCTATTATGGCTCCTGGGGAGAGGATCAAGTGTCTCTTGCAGGTTGGAAACCATTGTTCCCATTCTTACTTTCTGTGTGTGTGTGTGTGTGTGTGTGTGTGTGTGTGTGTGAGTGTGTGTGTGTGCTTGTGTGTACCAGTGTGTTTCATATGCTTGTACCTGTATATAAATGTACAATCTTATGATAAATCCATTTGGGACTTAATACTTTGTCCTTTGGGACATTAAGTCTTTGCATTTTCAGTGAATTTCACCATTG
This sequence comes from Mormyrops attenuatus, assembly GCA_026777985.1. Lineage (NCBI taxonomy): Eukaryota > Metazoa > Chordata > Actinopteri > Osteoglossiformes > Mormyridae > Mormyrops > Mormyrops attenuatus. The sequence goes on from JAODKC010000130.1 coordinate 7,760,647, forward strand.
CACACTCTGTGTGTGTGTTTGCACACAGATTCAGGCTTCATCAGGAGAAATTAAATATGCTGGGCCCATGGACTGTGTGAAGCAGCTGTACCGGGAGAGTGGGATCCGGGGCGTTTACAAAGGCACCGCGCTGACTCTCATGAGGGGTACTGTCCGTCCATCCACCTGTCTGTCAGCTGCAGAGGCGTTTCCCTGCTGTTAAGCAGCCAGCGACAGGGTGACCGACCCCATTTCTCTGTCTCAGATGTGCCAGCCAGCGGGATGTACTTCATGACCTATGAGTGGTTGAAGAACATCTTGACACCAGAAGGCCGGAGGTCTGTGTGGCGTCTGCCAGCGTGCTCTGAAATAGGCCCTTTAAGCAAATGGCTCCTTTGACAAAGTGGCCTGTCTCATGGGCCACTGGATGATGTGTAGGGAGCCCCAGTTATCTGAATAAGGTCATGATATGCAGGCATGTAGGTAGTGATATGCAGCACTGAATCTGAGCTGGAAGATGGTGTAATAATAATAAATAATAATAATAATAATAATAATAATGCATTGTTTAGTTCCTTTCAAGGACACAAAGACATTACATAAGAAGTGATGGGGATACAGGGGGCAGCTAAGTAATTATATATGATATAAGAATAATATATGTACAAAATATTGTTGTATATGAATCAATAATGGTGGAAAATATATGACAGGATTTTAATATACAAGTCATATATGTGTTGATTCATGAATATGATGTATGGTCCTGTAGTGATGCTGTGCTAAAATGCAGTATGTCTCGGTGGCGCCCCCTACAGCCCCAGTGAGCTGAGTGTGCCAAGTATTCTCTTCGCCGGCGGCATGGCTGGCATCTTCAACTGGGCCGTGGCCATCCCACCTGATGTGCTTAAGTCCCGCTTCCAGACAGGTGAGCCCCTCCACGTATGCCTGGGTGAGAGAGAGAGGCAATGCCCCCAACCTCTAACAGGTCTGTGTCTCCACCGGCGAGGTGCTTTGATCCCCCATCACAATGAGAATGAACCCGCGTCATTGCTAATGATGAAGGTGGGCGTGACAGACCTTGTACAGTGGACTGCTGGAAATGCCATCGCTGGTCGGTCTCCTTTAGAGCAGTGTTACTCAACTCAGTCCTTGGGGACCCCCAGACAGTCCACGGTTTTCCCCAAGGACTGAAATTGAGAAACACTGCTTTAGAGGTCCATGTAACTGCATAAAAAAACACTAGAATGTGAGAATGAGTCTGCCCCCCCACCCCAGGAAAGAGGAAATAGAGTCCTGACCCTGATAGAAGCATGTCCTCATGCCGGGTCTCGTATATAAATTATCACAGAACTATGCAGATTAGCTTGTTGGGTCAAGTCTGGTATCTTTAGTTAAAGATGGACCTTTTCCCTTTGGCTGGCTGTGATCATGGCTCCTTTAATTAGCCCGATTCTTCGACGAGCGGGAGAGAATTAAACTGCTGAGGGATTCTGCAGCTTGCTGGCAGCGCACAGCGGCGCGGCAGCATCTGTCAGGTGCCCATGAGGGATGCGTGACATCACTGCTTCTGCCGCTGCCACCTAACCCTCATTAATGGGACAGGGCACTCAGCGGCGGGGAGGGAGGTTGGAGCGCGAGAGGACGGGCAATGGACCGGGGCGTTCTCTGATCACGGACAAACACGTGGCCGTTGGGTACGGCCTGGCAGAGTTACTGAATTGGAGGGAACAGAATTGAAAGTGTGTCTGTGTGTGTGCATTTGGGGAGAGGCAGGTCTGAAAAGTCATCCTTCTAGTTGGGATCCAGCATGCAGAAGACCTATAGCTCTTCTCAAGAGTGTGTTTTACATGCAAAAAGAGATTAAATCAAAACTGCACCTGTGCTACTGTCAGTTAAAGCTGCATGTGTTTTCTGAAAACAGAACTCCTTTCTGGAAAATGTAGGAGAATACTTAACATAATGTTATATCTCACAGTTAAAGCAGACTGAGCTGTCCCCAAGAAAAAGCTGCTGTGAATAATGCTGACATCCTCCCCTCCCCCCAGCTCCTGAAGGAAAGTACCCCAACGGTTTTCGGGACGTCCTCCGCGAGCTGCTCAGAGAAGAAGGCGTGGGCTCCCTTTACAAGGGCTTTACGGCCGTCATGCTGAGGGCATTCCCCGCCAATGCTGTGCGTACCCATCACCGACCCCACACACAAACACACGCCTCGTCCAAATGGTGCCTCTTTATCACCGTGATGTAGCGCTCGAAACGGCCGCTAACACCTCATATTCATCAGTGGCTTATAACCTGTGACTCACGTCAGCACTGTTTACACATCTGCTGGCAACACTGTGCCGTTATCAGCATAGCCCCACTACTCACACACCACCGCCCCCCCCAGGCCTCCTGCCAACACTCTGGTTACTCACTCGCATCCCCTCACCCCCTCCTTATGCAAGCATGAGAAAAAAAAAAATTCTCGTTTACAGTCCTTACCGTGCAGCTCACTTTCACACAGGGCATATTCTGAGGCTCCTGATCGTGTTCCCCTGCAGGCCTGTTTCCTTGGGTTTGAAGTCGCAATGAAGCTCCTCAACTGGGCCGTGCCGAACCTGTGACCCCCACCCCCCCCCCCCCAACCGCTGATTTGGACCGATTCGCGCCCAAAAATGCACTTGCACCAAGGCTAAGAAGGACTAACGGAGAGTGGGGAGGAATGGGCATGACAGCTAGAGTCGTCTAGCTACCTGTTCTCGTTTGCTTGAAGTTAAATTCGGATTTTTTTTTAAACAACAAAGGGAGAATCGGACACAGGTGCCTTACTCTGTCTGAATGTGGGTCTCCTCAATGCACATGCATTCTGTTTGTGTGGTACAAGCCATTAGCTCTCAGTACTGCGGTGGTCTATAGTATGACTGTAAAACCTCAATCCCTGAGTGTGTGTGTTTGTGTCCATGTCACTAAATGTCAGGTTCTGTCTATAAGAGGACAGCTTTGCTGAAATTCACGCGAAGGGTAATTATTATAATCTATCATTCTGTTGTTGATTAATTCCAAAGATTGACATTTAATACATTTAATCTTAAGATTGTGACCGCAGGTGCACGTCACATTAACACATAGCTGCCACTCGCCATAGAGATGCAACACCACATGTCGAGACGTATTAATAAATATGAGAATAAACATGCTGCTATGTAGTAATGTGATTCTACTATGGTTCTACTATGTTTTATGTCTTGAGCGCTGTGGGATTTGAAACAAGCATCTATATGGAAACAGAAGGCATCAGGGTCATTAAATAAGCCAGTATCACTGCTGGAGTGGTCTATCAGTAATGCACGAGAGGGCAAACTTTTGAGAAGCAGTTCAGCTGCCTTGTATTCCTGGAAGATGTTTTACCTGGCTGACTCAGGTATGTAGGCTTGTATTTGTAACCATGTCAACTTCATATATGCATGGGTTCCCAGAATGCTGAAATGGATGGATGGATGGATGGAAAAGAGACTGACTGAGATAGCACATGCTGAATTGTTTTGCATCATGGGTGTAAGGTGAGCTCCAGTGTGCTGGGGTTTGCAGTCCTGCTATAACATGACCAATGCGTTCTTCCAAAACCTCGCATTCACTAAAATCAGTGATACCAGTGGTCAATAATCTAATGATATGTATTTTAAATTCATTCGTCCCTCTATACATTTTCTGTAACTTATCCTATTAAGGGTTGCGGGGGGTCCGGAGCCTATCCTGCAGGCTACAGGTGTAAGGCAAGGAACAACCCAGGGTGGTGTATTTTAAATTAAAAATACATTAATAAATTATATCATAAGGATTTCCTGTGGGTCTTTTAACCTCACGAGGATTGCCTAGTAACTGCTTCAACAAAAACTACTAAACTCATCAATTCATCGTTTGCCATGACTTGGGAGTGGTAATGGCCCAAATGACACTTCGTGAACCATTTGCTGTATTTTCTAACCCCACCAGATGGTGCTCTTGGTTTACTTTGGGGCATACTTCAAGTTTTTTTTCTTATCAGTGGGGACAGAAATCATAGCACATGGTTCATGGGGCATTGTTTTGGCCATCATTAGTAGTGAGCCTCTGCTACCATGCAGCCAGGCCTGCACACAGCACAAATACAATGGATTGCAGATTAGATTAGATTAGATTAAATTAGAAAACAATTTGACTGATTGATTGGTTTTCTTGTACCATTGTCATGTTCTGTCTATTTTTACTGATGCCTCAGCACTTTGGCACGGCCTCAGGACAGAGCTGTTTAGAATTTTTACAGTTGTGTAAACTTGTGTAGGGGACACAGCCCTCAGCACCATGGCTGTAAATAAAGTCAAAATTGATGATGTGGCATAAGTAGCTTATCTAAAGGCAAACAAACCTTTAAAAATCGTTAACTTATCATTGTTCAAAAATATTTCAGACCCAGAATTTTAAATTGTTCATTTGAACTTAACTGAAATGGAGAAAGGGGCTGCGTGTAGTGCAAATCAGTGTAGCCAGTCTGTTTTTTAACTTATGTAAATCTATTTGCTGTAAATTGCGACAGTCTGCGTTAAAATCTTGCAAGACTGCAATTTATACACTTACAGAAAGACCCCACCGGCCTGACCGCTAATGCTTTTAAAACTGCAAGCTCAAGAGTGGTCAGTCCTCATTGGCTAGGCCGTGGTTGCCATGGCAGCCCTGCAGCGCTGTTCCTGTGACCACGCCTCTAAAAAGGGCTGCCATAGTGGGTATTTATTATTTCATTGAAAATTTATTACAATATACACTTAAAAAAATTGCCTTATAATTAAATTAATATTTAAACGACACGCGTTTTAAAGCAAGTTTTGCAAGTACATCAGGCAGTGTAAAGTCCGTGTGGTATTATATTCACTCCATAAAATAAGTTTACCAATACGGGGACTCTACACGGATCGCTGGCAGCCCTGTTGCACGAGTGACTCACAGGCACAGAGTAAATTGCGGAATATCGGCAACCCTGGCGATCTTTAATACACTGATAATTAAATATCAAAGCCAATTTATCAAATGTTTATCAATTTATCAAAACCCCAAAACACATCAAGAACTCAACGTTCTGAACTAGATTTTTTTTTTCCTGAAAGGGGTTTATTTCGTGCTTAGATAACAGCCTCTCTTTCACAGCAACGGAAGAAATTCACCAGAGCTGCGTTATTTGCTGGGTACTGGACTCAGTGCAGTGCGTTTTGCTCACAGGCATTGCATTCTGCGCTTTGCAGCGGTCAACAACCCTTGCATTTTTATTTCCAGTTGCAACTCTTTCGCCCCGACGAGCGTCTGCTGTCACAGCCAAGGAAGCGACTGTTAACCCCATCCCCTCGCTCCCCGGGCTCCGACTTGGATGCGATCTGCGGTCGGCAGTTGGCGCTGGCTCTTGGAAACGCCACAGTTAAACGGAGGCCTTGTGGCATGGACTGGGAAAAAGATAAGGAGTGAGGAAGCCCCAGCCCAAAAAGGAAAGGAAAAAAAAGCATTCAGCAGGAAGCACCAGCAGAGCGAAACTGTGAAAATAACCAGCCACGGACAACGCTTCTAAAATACCAAACTTTAAAAAAAGTAAACCACTTTTGCAGATAACAGTAAAAAAAAATGTGTGCTTTGAAGGAAACGCGCCGGTAGCTCGCTTACTTGCTGGTTCCTATAATGAAGTTATCATGCACTCCGTCGTGCTGTTTGATTGCTCTGCCGTCAGAAGGGTGTTGGCCTAGATAGCCGTCTGCATGCAATCCAACTCACCTTACTATCCTGATCGCTAGCTGGGCATACAGTGAATGCATTGGAAAAGAGAAGGTGGCTTTTGGGATTGCATTTTGCACGGTGCGCGGTCAGCTGGGGGTTTTGGTATGGTGAGGATGCTTTTCGGAAGGGAAAGTAAAAGCTAGTGGATGATACAGAGTAGCGGCTGTAGAGGGCTGGCTGGGTCGTTTAAGTGTATCCGGTAACCGGCAGCGTTTGATAGTGCAGAAGTTCAGAGTAAAAAGTGATACGAGAGAGCGATCCGGTTCAACACACTATACTTAATCTACATCTTAGTACGGCTATATAACGAGGACCTACTAGGTGCCTGTATTGGTACATGGATTGAAAAGAGGTCGATTTTCTTCCCCTTTTTGCATTTTTTTTTAAAAAACTCTGCTCGGTGCTTCTGATAGGTGAGAACAAGAAATACATCGACAGACGCGTTGGCCATGAGTATCGAAATACCAGCCGGCTTGACCGAGCTGCTGCAGGGCTACACTCTGGAGGTCCTCCGCAGGAGACCGTCCGATTTGGTGGAGTTCGCCGTACAGTACTTCACCCGTCTGCGGGAAAGCCGGAGCCAGGATGGAGCCGGGTCTGGGGGCAAGGGGATCATCTTCGACGGAGAGCCCGTGCAGCCTGAGCCAAATGGAGATGAGGATGATGATGATGACGATGATGAGGACTCGGACTTTGAACGTGAGTTTTTAAGGATTTGCCACTTTGCCGCCTATACACGAAGGCCTTTAACTAAAATCCCATCATCTGCTCTTTTAATATCCAAGATAGCAAATTACTTCAGGATATAAGTTACATTACACTAAAATGTTATGAATACTTGCATGCATCTAGTTGCTTGTCATACTGCTGTCATCATGCCGGTTCACTGGAAAAATTGTTATATGGCTAGTTTTAATAAGAGCAAATACGTGTATGCATGATACACCGTAAAGGAGGGTAAGTCCGACTCTTTCGTAATTATTTGCTGTTTGAAAATGTTAACATACTAAATTACAGACTAAGATTTTCTTACCCTGTTTGTAATATTTTTGTTTTATTTATTCAGTTGTTTTTACTGCTGTCTTTTCCAACAGCCTCGTTATCTATGCTTAGTAATCCACCAGAAAAGCATTGCATAAGAACAGCAGCCCGCACATGGCCGTGAGCGTTTTCGGTTTCATACACAGTTTAATCCGCCTTCCGCCTTTGCATGGCGGGGGTCAATTACCATACGATCGCGGCAGTAGGCGCTAGGCTGCCTGAACCTGTGATGAGAAGGTTGCTTGTTCAAGAAACTCCTGTTGTTTTTTCAAGCAAAGCTTCTTACTGGAAATGGCTCCACTGGCGTTGCGATACACCTGACGATTTTATTTTCTTCCACCAAATTTTGGGCAGATGGGGGTCGTTTGAAATGGTGTCAAAATCCCCCTGGAGAAAAAGGGACCGTGCATGTCAGCACTGCAAGGCCGTATCGATATAAAAGTCTGCTCTGAAGCAAAAACTCCAATTAGAAGCAGTGTGGCACCCGACCGGAGCGGCTCCCATCATCTATATGCACCATAGTTAATGTTATGCGTGTTGCTCTAATGACTCACCAGCATCGTGCAGTTTTCTTTCTTTGCGTGTGTGGGACCTGAATCAGTGGCGATAAGGGTTCATTTTCATGTTGGTTTCCATCTGTTGTTGAATTCAAGTATTCGTGCTAGTAATTCCTCTAGGCATCCCCACAAGTGGTGGGACCTTCGACATACTTCATGCTTTGCGTGCGAGATCGCAGTAGTTTTACTAGCAGATCTCATGCTCCCTGTCAGGCTAGCTTTAGGCTACTTATTCCTCTCGGTACTCGATTCACAGATAGGCAGCACTGCTAAGTCTGTGACCACACGCAGTATCTACACACACGTTTTCACTCGCGCATTTAGTCACACACGTGTACATTCCTTATAGTCACTTCCGGAAACCGACGAATCTTAGGTCAGGGGCATAAACATACATTTGGGGATAAAAGAGTCCTTTGCAAGGCTTGTACTGCCTGGAGTGGGAAGGCTCCACAGTAGATGTGGCTCTTATCTCTGCCCTGATAGGAAAGGTGGCTTTCACAATGAGGCTCGCCTGCTTCATTCTCTTACTTCTCCATTTCTTAATTAAAATCTTATTCACTTTATCCATCTAAAACATTGAGTGATTCCTCGACTGTAACGGGTTATAGCTATAAGTGAATCATGTTCAGTGCCATAATGACTATATAATTGATCCCCCAACCCAAGGGTAAGCAGTGAGAAGATGGATGATGGATGCATTGATAAAAAATTAATGATTCACCACAGACAAATATGATGGTAAAAAAAACTGCCTCATTGTAATCATTTGGTTGCTGAAAATATTCTTGATTAAATTTTCATCATGGTAGAGAGCATTTCTTTATACTAACTACAGTTTCATAACTGTCTGCTCTGCTGTTAGTGGTTCTCTAATGTGTACAACCTCAGGTGGGGCTGGGGGGCCGCGGCTGCCCTCGGCCAGTGATACCACCTCTCGGTGGTCTCTCCTAATTGCCCTGTTTGGTAGCTGTTAGCCCCGTCCATTTTGCATTGTCCAATCGCATATTGACCAGGCATATTATCCCAAGCCCTTCAGTATGGCCATGCACGCGTCTCATGGACAAGAATCATGTGATCAGGGGTACTACTGCCTTCATTTATATTGTGTGGAAACCGTTAACATGGCCAGGAAGTAAAAGGAGAAATACTGACCTAATCACTGCTCCGAGAGCCCTTTTTCAATGCCCCTGTCAATAATCAAATTGTTTCCCATAACCACAAGCTGCTCTCCATTCTTCTGCATTCACAGCTGATTTGTGTTCTTAAAGACAGGTATTTGTTACCATCTTTCTTTGTTCATCAGGTTCTGTTGTCACAACGCCCGTGTCGTTTACAGACGTTGCTGTGCAAAAGCAGAGGACATTTTGAAGAAATTTTTTCCAGTGAAACCCAGGTTGACACCTATGACACTAATCATGGCGACTTGCTATTGCCCTTTACCGGCTATAACAGCACGATAACAGACTCCCTACCCGTGATAATCTTGGGCACATCCTCCAAAATATGCACCTTTCCAAATGGTGACAATGAATCGTGTCGTCAATGTTTTAGCCTGATTTTTTTTTTTTATATATATTTTTTTTTCCCCATTAGAGTTGTTTTGCAATTATGGTCAGCCACTGCCTTTTAAGGGGTCAGGCCTGGTTGGGGGTCTGTGTTTTCTGAGCAGTCGTTAAAGGAGGTGTTGTTATGGATACACAGAAAGAGGTTTCTCTCCATGTTTTGTCGCCTGGCAACCCGATCCACTTCACATGGCACTCCTAATGCACGTCTGAGGGGGAATTCCTCGCAGGAACCGTGCTGAATTTTATTCTATTTGTCCCCAGATAACATCCTACATAGCCAAAGGGAATTTTACTGAGAGAACATGAAACCTGCTTTACCTGACTGGGACATTAAACCTAAAAGCTATTTGTAATGTCAACTGATGCCAGAACTATTCCCAATTGAGGTATTCATCTGAAAACAACATTTATATATTGCAATTCTGTCAAGCTTTTTACATTTCTATTCTATATTAAAATTGAAGGTTTCTATAGTATTTTTTTCTCTAATCCTCTATTTCCCATGAATCCTCACCATCATAAAAAAGCTAATCCATGGTGGAATCCTATTAGGCAGCCAAATAGCAATGAAATAAGATGTGAAAATGGAGCCTTTATTGAATGCAAAAAAATAACCAGACAAGCAATGTGGTTCGGGGGGGGGGGGGCGCGGCCGGGCCGCGCCGGGGGGCGGGTGGGGGGGG
>JAODKC010000130.1:7770349-7790909 GCA_026777985.1 Mormyrops attenuatus
CAAACTAACTGATTGTTTTTCTGCTGGCTACACATTCATACCCCCAGACAGGGAACTGTCGTTGAACTCTTGAGAAACTTCGTTTTGGCACGGTGTGTCTTTGAAACGCACTTATGGCCTGAGTTTTGGATAGTTCTATCTGACAGCTCTGCCATAAAATTCCAACTGTTCATTTTTAGCTCCAGTTCTGTGTTTTTTGACATCAGGGGTGCCTCATCTGGCCTGTGTTTGCCGCATGGCGAAATTCCAGCTGTGTATAAAATTTGTCTTTCTGGAACAAAACTTTGGGAAGCAATGTGTGGCTGGGCGGGTTAGGGCTCAGTGCCCATGATCGGAAGGTTGCCTGTTCAAATCCAGAGTGATTTCACCATTGGGCCCCTGAGCAAGGCCCTGTCTGACCCTGTTTTCTCAAAAATGTACTTCACTTTGGATAAAACTGTCTGCTAAATAAAGAAAATGTAAAATGACTTGCACAGAATACAATGAAACGTAGCCTGTGGAAACCCAAGGGCCGAATCCCCTGAGCGACAAGTTACACACATAAGAGAACAACGCCAGAGATCCATTTCAGTGCATTTTAAGTGCTTTTGAGAGTCTCAACAGTGAGGTGTGGGAAATTAACACTGCGGCGTGGGAGCTTGATGTCACGGTGAGGGAACTTGACAGGGTGATGATTCATTTTTGGAAGAGGAGTTCAATTGCGTTACGGCCGCCACTCTGGTGGTACTCTAGGTTTACTGTCGACATGACGACTCTGGGCCTGGTAGTGACACGTGCGTGTGCGGCCTGTCATGCTCGCTGGCCTGATTCACACCCCCCTGTATGCTGATACACACTCAGACACACTGCGACACGCCTGCGTACGTTGACGAAGTCTCAGGCCTGAAAATACACACACAGTGGAATTTAAAGCCTTAATATTTTAAAAATAAGGAACTAGAACCAAAAAATACAACAGTAGGGGGATTCATATAGGCTAGGGTTAGAAAAGTGAGTATTTCTGCTTAAAATGGATTTCCCACCTTGACTTGTCTATAACATTATACGTGTGGGTTGAGAACTCAGGACTGAATATTATATGACCCCTATTCCAGACAGCTTCCTGGAATACTTTGTCACAGCTACATTTTATGTTAATGTTATGAAAGCTGCAAAGCTGTGCAGTTAATGAATAAGATGTTTACAGTTTTGGGACCCTGGAGGGAAATGTACTTCGCTCAAGGCTGTTTCACAAGCAGCGGTTGTTTAATATCACACTCTTTCTCTGTCTCTCCAGCGCCCCCTCCCAGTCGATTCAACCGCAGGGTATCAGGTGGGTATCAGGTGGCCATGTTGTGTCTGAATGTTGTCTCCTTCCCGCATCGCAAGTTAGCATTAGTGCAAGAGCTATACATTACAAAATATTGTAAGAGGCTTACAGAAGAGCCATTCAAATCAAAACACCATGAGGACCATGGAATAGCCAGTGAAGACAGACAGCAGGTCAGTGATAGGCTGAGTTAGTCAAGATGGCTCTTGTGGCATTTTTTTGAAGGCTGAGTGGAACATGTTATCGGAATGTGGATGAGTAGCTGGTTCCATCACCAAGGAACCACACAGGATAAACATCTAGACTAGGGGTGGGCAATCTTATCCAGAAAGGGCTGCTGTGTGTGCAGGTTCTCGCTACAACTCACGATTTAGATTACTAATTAGAGGACTGATTTGATGAAGGGTCCTCACACTTGGGTTTGAACAGCTGACCTGAAGGTTATCCCAAAAACCTGCATACACTTTGTGGATAAGATTGCCCACCCCGATTTAGACTGATACTTCTCATGTGGTGGAATGATCACTAGGGGGCACTAGCTGACATCTGGGAGGTCAGAGTTTGCATCTGCATGTCCCCAGTGTGTGCCGAAGCCTTTAACCCTGATGAAGAAGAGGAGGACGCAGAGACCCGTGTCGTCCACCCCAAAACGGACGAGCAGCGCTCTCGACTGCAGGAGGCCTGCAGGGACATCCTTCTGTTCAAAACCCTCGATACGGTATGTGCAGAACATCTTGGGGTCCTGTCCCTTTAAACAGCTGACTAGCTGCTGGTATGTGCGCAGGGTCTCTACAATCACTCCATGTTTAGCGACTACCGTAGTTTGCGGTCATTCGCAAATATGACCGTAATCACTTTCCGAACAATACGCACATGTATACATGTCGTAGTGAGATCTTAGAAGTAGAATGTATAAAATATTGTTAGAAATGTGCACTTCATGAAGGATAAAAGAAACCGGAATGCTGGAGTAAAGTCGTAAGCATGGTCATGCTTTGGCTACCTTGTTTTTCCCTTGGTGACCGTTTTGCTTAGCACCCTGGTCATTGAAAAGGGATTCATTCGCTAAACGAGGATTGGTTGTAGTCACTAATCAGTAAACATTTAGAGAGATGTATTCAGAGAGATACAAGTTGTAAACCTATACAGCACTGGAACCGTGGGCTGAATTAGCATTTGGAAGATGGATGGGTGGTTGCTGTATTAGCAGTGTTGATGATTAATTGTATAATTACTCTATGATTTATTTTGATGTGGTTGTCTTGAACAAAATGTATTAATGTTGCTCTTAGTTGAGCTCTCCTCCTGATTTATAGTAAGGAACAGAAGCATAGAAGTCAGACAGTTTGCACCTGTATTAGATGCACATTCACGCAAGGGTTGATTTTGTTATTTCTGGGGCCCCTTTCAAAAACCACCCTCAGATGTTTCAAAACAGAAATAAATAACTAGTAAGTAGAGTTAGAAGATTGTAGCTAGCTAGCGGCTTCAGCAGCACAGGCTGCTTAAACATTTCCTAAATAAGGAACGCATTTCTATAAAATTTAGTGTAGTGAAAACTCAGGGACCCCTTACAAATGCATGTTTTGAGTTACTACATCGATTTGGATGCTGCTAGCTTTGAATATTGATGAAGTTTAAATCAGCCGGCAAAAGATTGAGACACCAGATCGATACTGATACTAAGAAAGTTAACAAATATCGGCCCGATACGATATGTTAACTGATATATTGTTCATGTAATTCTGCTGCTTTCATTTTTGTTTTTGTTGTATGCTTCTGTTGTCTGCGTTTGTTTTTCTTTCTGTTGTCACGCAGGGTCCTTTTGTAAAAGACATCTCAAAAAGTCTTCAGGATTTTATTATTATTATTATTATTAATAATAATAATAGCACTGCTGCTGCCCGTACGCAGCTGAAATAGGGTTCAGAAATTCTCAGCCAGACCCATGGCTCTCACATTTCCTACAATTCTGTTTTTTTGCTGCAGTGTGTTTATGCTAAACCTGTTACTTCTCTCTCTTATTCGTTCCGAAGTTCATTCATTCAAAGCTGTTAAACATTTCCTTTTATAGCAAAGCTTTTACTGTTAAGATGTGAAGATGAGCCTGACATTTCTGAGATTCCTGAACAGTGTTACTGTTGACTTTGACCATTGATAAAATCCATGTTTGAACAAAAATGAATCCATGCCGGAAGATGTTTTTATTCGTGATAGCTTTTGCTATAGATTTTATCCAAAGCAGCGTAAGACCCCCTCACCTGTATTTGCCTGCTTTTCCATATCTATTCTTTTAGACATTTTTCTGAAGTAACTTTAGAATCCCCTTTCTTGGAGGTGGCCATTTTTGATATGCACATAAAGCTCCTTCCACATGCCGACCCCTTTTCTGCTTGCAGTCCACGCCAGTGAAATAACTGAGGAGCTCTGTTAGACAGCTGCTGTTGTGTGTGTGGTGTGGTGTGTTTTTTTTGATGGCTGGCAGTGGTTATGTCTGCAGCTGTGGCACTGCCACACATTGGGGCTTATGAGAATGCGTCTTTGCATTTTTGTTTTTACCGATTTGCATTCTCTATCAGTGTCCAAGCTTTTTGGTAATGGCTTTGTGTCTGAGATTGTCACACAGTGTTTGGCATTGTCCTCGGTGTGGAGTCTCTTGCTTTTATGTCTGTAATGACGACTCCCTCAAACGTCTCTTGACCTGTAACAGGAACAGTTTGCACAAGTGCTAGATGCCATGTTTGAAGTCCGGGTCCAGACCAAGGAGCACATAATCAACCAGGGTGATGATGGAGACAACTTCTATGTCATAGAGAGGTGAGCGCGCGCGTGTGTGTGCGTGTGCATGTGTTTGCGCACGTGCGCATTTGCATGCGTGTGAGAGCAAGTCACTGCATTGGCTAAACTAGTGTTTTTATATTTGTTTTATTAATTCGTAATGAGAGGCTACCATTTGTGGTTTTTTTTTTTCCTTTCCACTTCTAGCAGCTTGTTTTCCAAATAAAACACCCAGTGCATTGTGGTGTTGTACCTTCAGCTGCAGGGCTTGTTCCCTGTTATTCTCTCTCCTGCAGGGGTGTGTACGATATCGTTGTACAAAAGGACGGCGTCGGCTGCTGTGTGGGAAAGTATGACAACAAGGGCAGTTTCGGGGAGCTGGCGCTAATGTACAACACTCCACGCGCCGCCACCATCATCGCCACCACTGAGGGAGCCCTATGGGGGCTGGTGAGGCTGCCACGCTAGCAGGCTCTCACTTCATTAACCTCTAACATGCTGTTTTGTGGGGTTTTTTTTTTAACTGGTTCGTTGTGCAACCACAACGCCATCTATTGGTAACTCAGTGAACAACTTCGCTGTTTGTACTGTTTTTATTTGGCGTGCTGGTTCTTCCTTATGTATCAGGTTATTGTTATTACTGTTATTGTTGTTGTTATTAGTGTGATTTTGGACCAAACCATATGGAAGGTTTTTTAATGACAATATTCAATAAATGATTATTTAAATTACAGTTTAAATGATACGAGCAACAATTAAAATGATCAGTTATAAGTAACCAATACAATTATTAGTTACCCATCAAACTCAGTGGGATAGCTCTAAACAAAATCTGTAATTGCCTGCATTGCAAACTGTCACAACAGGTCAATCTCAGCTAGTCGAATGAATTCTGATTGATAACCGCATTTATATCTTACTTTGCAATGTAACCAATCAGATATTAGGTTTTGTTTTAGAGTCTACCATCTGAGTTTGATAGGTGACTTTTACAATTTTAATGGTTGCTGCTATCAATTAAATTGTAATTTTAAATGATTATTTATTCATTTCGCCAACCAGGTGGTGGTTCGTCAAGTGGGCAGAGAGGGGCAGGGGGTCCTGGCATCCAGTTGCACCCTGGATGCTGTGTGTAGCAGATGTTGTCAAAATTAGGTTTATTTCCATAGCACATTTTAAAATAAACGCAACAGGTTTATCCAAAGTGCTGAACAGCAATAATAAAACTCCAGTTAGCAGATAAATAACAAATAAAATAATTCACTGCCTGTTATTTGATAATTTAACTAAGAACATCCCATAAAATACTAATAAGCATCCCAATCGCTCAATCAAGCTACACCAAAATAGCGCAGTGCGATTTTCAAAGGTAAGGCATTCCATAGATGGGGTGCAGTAACAGCAAATGCATGGTGACCAGAAGATTTTAATCCAGACCTTGGGGTGGTTATGAGAAACTAATCTGATGATCTCTTAGATCATGAGGCGGAATAAGGGATGCGGAGATCAGAAAGACAACATGGGGCAAGGCCATTCAAATATTTGTACACCAACAATAAGATTTTTAAATCCACCCTAAACTCTACACAATTAATCATAAAAACGCGCGATCGTGATTCACAGCTCTGTGTGATCTCATTTCTAAATTACGTCTAAATTCTGCATTGTGTTACATCAGCTGGATCAAAACAAAAGCTCCTACTTTTCCCCAGAGAGTCTCAAGCACCTCATAATTCTGCATTCTCTTTAAAGGGCACTTTCCCACCGCACCAGGTACCGTACTTTTGGTACTTCAAGAAAGTACCAAAAGTACGGTGCTTCAAGCTGTTGGTTTTCCACTGGAGTAAAAACTGGTACTGGTGCTGATGACATCGCAGCGTGAGGCGGGTATTTTGTACCGAATTCGAAAAATGACTGCAGTACATTATTGGTCTGGATGATGTGCAGTATTAATACCTGCATTGCATGTTATGTATGTGCAATTTTTACTTTTCTAGTTAGATTAAGATCAGGCTTTTTCTTTCCTTCAATTTGGTACTGATATTATAGCGCAGTGAGTTTAGGTTTCACTAAAACATTTTTACAGTTTTTTTTTTTTCCTATCAAGTTTTGCAATTTTAATTATTCTTTTTCAAAATTATCTAGTATATGTTTTAAAATCACTTTACCTCCGCTGCTTTTGCATGAGTTGCATGCGTTCTCCGAGACAATCATAATCATTTTCTTCCATGCTATTTAAATCATACCCTAATTGATTGGCTTTATTGTTTCATAAGTACCCCAATATTTATTACAACAAAATCACATTGCAATACTTAGAAATTTTCCAATACTGTGCTGTCCTAGTATATTATACAAAATACTTTATTTCTTTTTATGCTATCCTGACCTCTGGTTCTTCCAACAAGCTTGTAGTACAAGCTTGGCTCACTTCACTTGTCCACGCATCCATTATTTTGATTTATTTTTATTTTTTTACCGTTTATCATTGTTCGCAACTGTTTTCAAGACGGCGGTTTTATTGTGTTTCAGAGGCAGGCTGTTTGCATAACCAATTAACAAAGAAAGCATTTCAAGTCCCACCCCAAAGTACCGAAAAAGTACCCTACTGACAGGTTTGGTACTGGAACTTTTGGTATGGCTGTTTTGGTTACCCTAATTGAATGGCTAATTGAGCCTTTTGTTTCTGTTGTCAGAAATTGATATGAGTTCAATAAACATTTAAATTTGAGAGAAAAAAATCATTACACAGAATCATGATCTTCGTTCTAAGCAAAAAGAAATCACGATTCACATTTTTTTCCCAGAATGGTGCAGCCCTACCCTAAACTTCTCCGGCAGCCAGTGTAAAGAGGCTAAAATAGGCATAATATGTTACCTTTTTTGATTCCGGTCAGAGATCTAGCGGTGACATTCTGTACAAGCTGCAAACAAGGCAATAAAGATTTACCCACCCGCAGGTGTAAAGATTTGCAGTAATCCAAGTTAAAGTAAGAAAACCATGATTTAATCTTGGTGTTTTTATGCGGAAAAAGCACACCAAATCAATTTGTCAAAATTCAGATTGTTGTCAAAAAAGGTTTCTTACCTGCGACCTCTATAAATCAACTAGGGGAGCAAGACAAACTGCATTTGTACGAGAACGAAAAAGAATAACCTCTGTTTTGTCTTGATTCATGTCTAAACATTTTACAGCCTTCCAACCCTTAACATCTAGGCATTCTAGTAGTGACTTCTAGTAGTGATACATTCCATAAATATCATTGGCATTTAAATATGCCACAGACTGATCATAACTCTAAAGTTTTGAAAGAAAATGGCAGCTGGGAGATTAACCTAAACTAAAATTCAACTAAACTTTAAGGAGGTCCAGTTAGAGAAAATTTCTTGAAGCAAAGGTCCGGAAGATCATAATGTCTAACTATTTAGTGTGATGTCTGTGAAGATTCTCGGTCATCCAGGTCATGGTTATCCCAAAAAAGGTTATACGGTGGCAACTGGACTTGTTTAGTTCCTTGAAGACATTTCGTTCTTCAAGGAGCCCTCAGGATGAAAGGGTGAAACGTCTTCAAGGAACTAAACAAGTCCAGTTGCCACCGTATAACCTTTTTTGGGATATTTAGTGTGATGTATATTTAAGTAGCCTATTAATTGTATTAACATTGCATGTAATCAATACATGACTGTACATGGCACTTTTGACGTAGCTAAGTTTAGGTTTATAACAGAATAATATAGATTTGCCGTAAGATTTCCTGCGTGAGTCTGAGAGCGTGAGTATTATGCCAGATGCTTAAGATTTGGCACACTGAAAACGTGCGTTTTTGTTTCACCTGAATTGATTTATATAACAGATAACATTACTTTATATGTAGTTGTTAAAAAGCGGAAACTTCAGCAATCATGAAATCCTGAATAAACTACATATATTTATCCAACATGAAATACATACCGTGTTTGAAAACTTCAGCATTACGATTTCAGGACAGATCAGCCACTCTGTTAGGAACATTACGGCTTTTTGGTTGCGGGTCTTAGCTTCGCTGCTGCTATTAACATTAATGGCACATTTACGCAGACAAAGGGCTGCAAACGCCGGACTACGTCTTACTTGGCGGTCAAAGGCGTTTGACGTTTGTTGGCGTGGGAAACGGCGGTTCTAGTGCTAAACCACTACCGGAAAGATTACAAAAGCTGCTTCAGTTAAAATAGAAGCGCCCCGTCAGGTTTAAAATCATAACTTTCTGTTTTGGTTATCGGTCCGTATGGGACAGCTTCTGGATCCGGACCGTGATCCGCCTGTTAGTGACCTCTGACCTATAGTGTGTAAGAGCAAGTGGATTAAGTTTAGGGGTGTCTAACAGAGGCTTCAGAAAAGCATGCTTGAAATAATCATGAACATCTCCATGGATGATTGAACAGCTCACAGTGTTTAAGATGTTAATTAATACATAGGTGATAGTGTAATAATGTATTATTTGTGCCCCCTCAAGTAAAGTGTTACAAAAAAAGCCCAACAGTTTCAAATGTGTGGCAGTCAGAATGCCCACAAGTGTCTGTGTGTTGCAGGACCGGGCCACGTTCCGCAGATTGATAGTGAAGAACAATGCGAAGAAGAGGAGGATGTATGAGACCTTTATAGAGTCTGTCCCCCTGCTCACATCTTTGGAGGTGTGTTCGTGTTTGGATCTGCATTTGCTCATGTTTAAAGATATACTGATTTCCTTCGACTGAAATCTACCCCGAACTCTTTACCTCAGGCGTCGGAGAGGATGAAGCTTGTCGATGTTTTAGGGGGAAAGGCGTTCCAGGACGGGGAGCGGATAATCACGCAGGTGGGGCGGCGCTGGCGACGCGGGCTTCCCTGCATGTGTCTGCCAGCCTTTCTCGCATGTGAGTTAATGTCTGCTGGGGGGGCTCCTCTTCTCAGGGTGAGAAAGCTGACTGTTTCTACATTGTGGAGTCGGGGGAGGTGAAGATCATGATGAAGAGCAAAGTGAGTTTGTCCCCCCCCCATCCCAATTCACCTTCTGGCATGTCAGATTGAACATCTTCGTGAGTGGATTTTGCCTGAAATGACCCTGTTACCTCTAGACTAAGGCAGACCAGCAGGACAATGCGGAGGTGGAGATCGCACGCTGTCACAGGGGGCAGTATTTCGGCGAGCTGGCCCTGGTCAACAACAAGCCCCGGGCTGCCTCCGTCTATGCTGTGGGGGGGGTCAAGTGTTTGAGTAAGATCCTCGGCCCCCCTGTTCATGTGTGTGAGAGAGAGAAACCTCTGCTTCTATCCCCCTTCCTTGTCTGTTTTGTCCGTCTCAGCCCTGTCCTTTTGTCTCTCCCTTGTTTTCAGTCATAGATGTGCAGGCATTTGAGCGTCTTCTGGGCTCCTGCAAGGAGATCATGCAGAGGAACATTGCCACCTACGAGGAACAGCTGGTGGCGCTGTTTGGCTCCAGTGCAGACCTGCGGGACTGAACAGCCCACCTGTGCCGTGTTGACACGCCACGTTTGCGCGTGCACTCGCACGCGGATATGCAGGCCTCCTCCCACGTGCTCCTGCGTACATATACGCTTCCCATGTATGTAGTGAGACACGGAGATACACACATTCACACACACTCCCTAATGTATGCTATCACTATCACTCAGAAGCATTAAAAGCGTGGATGAATCTGTAGCTTAGTACGTTCCCTGGGAATATCGGAGTATATAGATCCTGTGCACTGACATTGTAACCCTTTGAGTCTGCCAAAGGGTGTGTGTGTGTGCGTGTGTATGTGTTCAGCCGGTACGCTGCAGTATTGATGTGTGTTGTGTGGGTGTGACAGATTCAGCACTGGGAGAGACACAGAACTTTCCTATCAGGGATTTCCTCTGAAATGTCCACGCTCTGTATTTTGTACCTGTCTTGAAAGAAGAATGCCATTGCAAGGTCACCATTCAGACCATGATCCTGATAACAGGACCCCTGCGGCATTGTGCCACCCTTGACCAATGTTGTGCATTTTTGGACCTGCTCTTGCATATTTTGTAGACAATGTTAAATTGTTAGATGATTTTTTTTTTAATCCAACAAAACTTGCATGAATTTCACAGACACCAACATAACCGAAACTCTCCACGAGGACACATGCAAATGTTATTTTTAAAACTTTAATGAAACTGAATGTTTTACATCTGTTTTATCTTGATGAACAAGCTTTGATATGGTCTTATTCACAAGAAGACAAAGTGTTTGCTTTCGGCAGTTGAGTTCCTCTTGTTTGTCCTGCAGCACTTGGGTTTCTTGAGTCCTATAACTGATGTTTGCGAACTTCGCACCTGTTGGTTGATGTATTTGTTGATACTATTCTATGTTTCTTTTGAATGACTTAGAAAAACATTTCAAAACAAAGTGTGGAGCTTATTTCTCCTTGGTTTTAGTGCAGGGCTGCTCTTTGGAAGAAAATAAAGCCAGCATTTTGTTAAGATCCATGGTTAGTGTATTGTTTTGTGGGTATTTGACGGCTTTGTGGGTAATGTGGATAGCCAATGGGTAATGTATAAAAATGGGCGAGGCGCCCAGTGGACGCTAACTGGCTCACATAGGGGTCTGCAGTTCTTTTGGTGGAAAGCAGTGAGTGGCCGGGAGGTCACTGTTTGGGTCTGCTGCGCTTCACCCATTTCAATGTTTGTATGCAGTTCCATACAACAGAAATTGTCTAAAAATTTCAATCTGTTTTTAATAACATATGGTTCGAGGGTTTTTTTAATTGATACTTTATCAATCCCTGTGGGGGTGGTTGTCTTTACAGCTGTCCTCGCTTGCTCTTTGTAGAGTAAGCTGACCACAAAGGACAGTCACTTGTGGTGCCCAGGGAGCTGGGGGTTAAGGGTCTTTCTCAAGGACCTGCTGAGGCTGGGTTCAAACTAGTAACCCTCTGATTTTAGGTACACAAGCTTAGCCCACTGAGCCGCATGCTGGCCTCGATGTTAATTATGAGGATCTAGAAAGACGTATAATTACTGGTGCCAATATTATTATGCTGTGCTATTGGTGCAATCTCTTTTTTTCCCCTCAAGCATGTCGTTTAGGTATATTCATTTGGTAACTGCACTTGGTCTTTTGTCCACCAGAGGGCAGCTGACATATGTACTCCAGTCTGTTTTCCCATTGGATCAATTGATGAGCAGGGGCGTGATTTAATTAGGTTCATTTGTCCCTCCAAAAAAATTAAACTTAACATTTAACTTATTAAAACGTGTCCCTCCAATATCAAACACTGCATCATTGACCATGAGCTCAGCAAAATATTACAAAGTAAGAGATGCATGGTGTGGTCAGATGAGGAATAATCCTGTAATCCCAAACTTTCAAGCTTTAACTAACCTGCTCTCTGCCTCTAGTTATTTTACATGGAGCAGCATTTCAAATGTGTTCATTCCTAAGAATAAAGCACACAGTTTTAATCTCAGTTAAAGAAAGACTTTTTATATTTCAAGTAAATTTCAGTTTACCAGGACAATATTTGCTAAGGTATTTGTGTCTTTAAAATACTTTGAGTAATTTAATTAATTATGTAAGCTTGCAAACCACAGCAAATGAGACGCACAGTGCCAGTTAGAACACTGCACATCCGAATTCCTCCCTAGTGACTCAGGACACACAATGAGTCGGTGTCTTTCCCTGAGCTGGTTTCCCCTGACATAAACGAATAAAAATTAATGTAAAATTACCAGCTTCTCTGTTTTTCTTTTACATACAATAAATACACACAGTAGGCCTATTCAGAGATTCACTTACTGTTCAGCTAACGGTTAATGATTAAGACTACTGACATAAGAGGTTTTGAACATGGTGTCATTGTGAACGCAGAGGTGCACGTGGTGATTCAGTAGGATAGAGTGGGGATAGAGGCAATGTGGCTTATCCCTAAAATCAGGAATGAGCTATAGTAATGATGTTCATACTGCATATGCTCAGTTAGCCCCTCCTCCTTCCTGGAAGAAGGCAGCGACTGATTATCCCTTGTGCAACAAATACATTTCAAGGTAAAAAAGTGTTTTTTTATGATCAAAGTTTTTGTCCTGCTGTCAAAATTGTTTGCGTGAAGCATTGTAACGTTATATTCTTTTAATCCGTGTTTTCTTAGCTTCTAACAGGCATTGCTAACATGTGTCACAGCAATTGTATCAAGCTAGCATAGCAAGTTTATTATGGCTGTCAGTGTAGGAGCAGTTGTAACATGTTGTTGCAACCGTCCCAACATGTTGTTACACTGATGGAGGAGCCATTCACATTTGCCACACCTGCTAGTCTGATGTGGACTAATTTCCTTCTCTCTTACCATCTCTCTGTCACACACACATAAGCTACATCACATGCACATATCTTCCTGAGATCCAGGGCAAAAAAAAGATTTTTCAATTTTGATTTTTTTTGTTTTACATAAATTGTTGGGATGGTAAAAAGCACACCCCCACATATGTGATGTCATCTCAAAGCCCTAACTGTCCTCTTTAAGGAACAACAGGACCTAAAAGAGTAGCATGTATAATATGAATGATAAGAGCAAAAATGTAATGTCCTCTACAGAGGACAAAAATGAATTGCTGGATCTCAGGAGTAGATAGACACACACACAAATGAAAACTTACCTGCTTATCTGGTCACACATTTAAAAATACTTTGCAACGTTCACTGAAACACACACACACAAAGTTCACTTCCGTAAGCTTTCATCTGATGTGGACTAATTGCCCTATCTCTCTCACACACACATATGCAACCTCAACTGCACAATTCAGAAACACACACCCACAAATAATGACTTACCTGCAAATCCAGATGCACATTTAAAAATATATTCCAATATTCACTTAAACACACACACACACGCAGTTCAGTAAACTTTCACAGAAGTTCACAGAAGTATTATCAAATTTCAGTGTCTTGATTTTGATTAAAAAACATATTTTGTAGTTCAAATGCATTGTGATAACTAAAATACGATAATTACTTGTTGCATGAAAATGCTTTTTTCCTTTTACTAGTCTTTGTCTTTATACAGCCATTTTAAGTTAGTGAAGAACCTCTCTGTGCAGAAAATAAAGTAAATAAATTGCAAAATTATGTTAAAGAATGATTTCATTAAATTTTTATGAATGTTGCAACTGCCCCTGTGGATAGTGGACCGTCCCCTGTTATGGGGTCAGCTGCAACATTTGAGTTCGTCTATTTAAGTAAAAATTATATGTATTTTATCATATGCACATGTTACAGCAGAGTGGGTGGGTAGCTGGCAGATGTGGGTTTATTGTATTAAAATTTTGTCTTCCCAATACAAACAGTCTCTGAGAAATTGAGGGAAATGCAAAAAGTGATGCAACCGTCCCTCCTCTCCCCCCCCCTCTCAGAAACAGCCACCATCCTGGGATTTTTATCCACTGCAGTAGCTGGAGTTTCATAAAGAGTTGTGACGAACAAAATAAAGTCAATGGCTTTTCTCTGTTAGTGAGAGGAATCAAAGCAGGACACATCCTCAAAGCTAACAGGAAAGTCACAAGTGCAGAAATAACTCAGAACAACACTGATGTCTAGAAAGGCTTCTCGAAATAATATTGGAAGCTGTACTATTCTTTGTGACCCTAGACCATTAAAAATGAATTGTTCTTTTTTTGTTTTCCAATTTACAGTTGTTCTCAAGGGGCGGGACTCAAGGCAGTGTGCACTGGCATCCCAATGCTTTTAGCGAGGACCCGGTGACAGGCATGACCCCGCGGCAGGAAAGACACAAGTTTTGTTCAGACATCTCCAACAATTTTAGTGGAAATTTTTAAAAAGACAATTTTCCTATATATAGTGGGTTTGTTTGTCGGTTTATACAACGCTGAAAAGCAAACGTGCCCGTTAAAATTCCTGAAAGGTTTTATACTCAGCGAATGAAAGTGGAGCGACGTTCCGGCGTCGCGCTATGGAGACGGGGAGATCGGGCGGAGTGCTGCACTGTACACCCCGGGGCTTGGGAAAGCGCTGCTATAACGCCGGTAGGAAATTATTAAGCTCAACATCTCTCTCCATTTCTCTGCAATTGTGTATAATCTAGTTCTGTGCACCAAACTGGAGTAATTTACCATAAAATCAGGTTAAATTACTGTTTGTTGTTTGCGATGTGTAATTGATGTCATGCTTTAGTACTGAAGATGATTTTTCTTTATTATTCTGCATTATTTGTGAATAATTTAAAATACCATCCTTAATGTCACTTTACTTTCGACAAAAGCGTTTAAAATAGTTATTTTCATTTAAGGTAACAGGCATAAATTAGGCCTAATTCAATCATAACCGGTAGAAGTAGGAAAACAGTTTAATACAAACAAAAGTTTAATACAAATAAAATAAAAGAACGACGATAAGATTAATATCAGATGGTACATAATTTCTGACAACAATAAAGGACTAGGAAATGCATTTTTCGCATCTAGGAGCTAAAATTAAAAAATGGCTAATAAGTACTCTAAATAATCGTTAAGGTTAATAGAATATTATTTGTTCGATCGCTTTCACCTCCTTTAATATCCCCTGAAAACGTGGTAAAAGCTTTGTTATAAAAATCGACGTACAGATGGCTGTTTAGTTATGCACGGAGTTAAATCAACCTTTATGGAAGCGGCCGTGACGCATATAATCTGCTTTTGGCTCGTCGCAGCTAGGATCTCGTAGTGGACAGTTTATTAAATCGCAGATAATTAAACGAAAGAGGAAAAAACATGAAAACTGAGTTACTATATAAAGTCTCTCTACAATTAAGAATGAAGCTGGAGAACCCCCGGGCAGGGAGACATTCTGTCCTCCTATTGAGAAGGAGACTGTCCAGCTTGGGGTTTCCTGTGTGGTGCCTCTGAGGGGAGGAAATTGTACCTTTAATTTTGGCGTCTGTCCGACTATCGCTCCCAGCTGTCCTTGTTTAGAGAATAGTAATAAGCACCTAGGCTAGGGGTGTCAAACTCCATTCCTGGGGGGTCGGTGCCCTGTGTAGCTTTGCTCTTTCCCTGTTCCCACCACAAATGATTCAGCTCAAAAGCTGTGTGATAATTAGCACAGGGAGTTGCAAGGAGTTGAATCAGGTGTGTTAAACGAGGGGAAACCGAAATATGTGCAGGACTCTGACCCTCCAGGACTGGAGTTTGACACCCCTGACCTAGGCAGAATGAACAGATTACAGTCGGACAGGAAGTTATTGTAGTGTTTCCAAGCATACTCTAATCAAGGTGTCCTAATAGGTGCTTTAGAGATGAGCCTGTGAGTTACCTCTGGGATGTGTGTCCCCACTACAACCTGGAGGTGAAGGGCTGACGTCACCTTGGGGGTGGCATGTCTCAGGATGAGCTGATAGAGCTGCAGGACCTGACACCAGAGGGGCACATCGAACTGGTGGCCCCCCGCCTCGCGGCAGGGCAACAGCACTACTCAGAGAGGGTGCGGGCCGTGCGGCTGGTGGATGGTGGCTTGTGTTGGGAGGGGCCAGGCGAGGGCCATGCCTTTGACCCCTGCAGCCTTGCCCAGCCCAGCTGGTGTGACCTGTGCGGGGAATTCATCTGGGGGTTGTACAAACAGAGCCTGCGCTGCACATGTGAGTACCACCCTGGCTGCGTGTGTCCGTTTCCGTCTTCCTGGTCTCTGACTTCCTCCTCTGCTTCCTTCCAGCTCTCGTTCCCCTCCTGCCTGCCTCTCAGCCATGCCGCCTCTCTCTGTCTGTCTGCTTTGATGTATCTCTGTGCCCCCAGATGTACAGCATACGCTGATAAACACGACTCACAGGCCCCCTACTTTCTGGCAGTGGTGCCTGTTAGCCAGACACTATCCCGGCATATAAACTCGCCCAACACAAGCAAGTGGGGTCAGTGATGGCCGACTTGCATTTCATCACATGGTTCATGTTCA
Source organism: Mormyrops attenuatus (assembly GCA_026777985.1). Classification (NCBI taxonomy): domain Eukaryota; kingdom Metazoa; phylum Chordata; class Actinopteri; order Osteoglossiformes; family Mormyridae; genus Mormyrops; species Mormyrops attenuatus. Next base: position 7,786,362 of record JAODKC010000130.1, read on the forward strand.
ACCCCAAATCAGGCCTTGAGATCCACAGCTGGGAACCAGAGCAGCAGGGTCTTCTGGTAGAGGGTGAGCCTTCTACCCATCACCCTGTGGTTCTGTTATTCATGGGCATCAGGTCAATACCGTATCCAGTGCGCTGTGGGGGAAAATTGCAGTGCATTTATAGGTGGAGAGTCATTATGGATGTTGTGCTCTCCCTTTGCTAACCTTTAGATGACTGGATAAGAGACAGTGGGATGGATTCATCAATTTGTTAATAATACACCTGACCTCATTCCTTGCTCTGTAATGCAGTCTGCAGATTCACTTGCCACTACCGCTGCAGAGCCTTCATCAAGTTAGACTGCAGCTGGAAAGGCGGGGCCCTTGCCAACCTATCAGATTTGGCGGATGACTCAGTGGAGGCAGACACCAATGTGGTAAACAGGGGTGCTTCGGTTCCCTGCTGGTGGTCCCCTTATGGTTTACAAATGTGCTGTTATTTATTTATGCATCTAAAGCTGGTGTTTGTGGCGCTAAAACTGAGAACGCATAATGTGGATACGGCTTATTCACTCAGTAACCCTCTTTGAATTTTATATCCATATATAGATATAGATATACAGTATGTGTGTGTGTGTATGTATATAAAGAGTAAAAGAAAAAGAGAGACAGATTATATATTGAATAAAATGTTTTAAAGAAGCTCTTTTATGGCTCTGGAGAGGGAAGAACCCCTTCCACCACTGCACACTCCTCCACACACTTTTCCATGAATAACGAGCAGTATCACCACCACTATCACCAATGTATCTGTGGGGACGGGGCTCGGTGGCTGTGCAATGGGCTTCTCTCTGTGACCAAAAAGGATGAGCCGATGGAATGGAGGGTAGGTGAACTGTCCTTCACTGAGCTCGAGCAGAAGGTGAGGGAGTTCAACGCGCAGGTCAACAGAGATCTCTACATAGTCCTGGTGGGTGACCTCACTGACAGTCTGCACACTCCCAAAAGCACAAAAGTACATCTATTGACATTCTTTGCACACACACAGACCAAGCATGCAAAAATACATATAATGTAGGTTCACAGTATAGTTTGAGGAACAATCTTAACTTTAAGTCACATCTCTGTACATTTAGCACACTAATGGAGGTGGTGTTTTGACATGCATCCATGCAGAATAAAGATGGCTCCTTTACTGGTGTCATCAAAGTCTGGATCAGACTGAAGCACTCCGTGTCTGTGCCAATTGAGGGTACGAGGCCTAAGCTCCGCAGCTCCTATCACCTGCCCCAGCTGAACACAGCCGCGCCCCTGCACATCAGCTCGTCCACCCATGCCCGTGACATTGTCCGCGCGTTGCTTAGTACATTTGGTGTGACAGACAACCCTGGCGAGTTTGCCCTATTTGAACACAGAGAGCAGAGTGACCAAGGTGAGATATTACCTGGGCATGACTGCGCTCGATGTCTTTGTTTTGTAGTAGGTACTGTTATTGAATCCTTCCATCTTCCAATTGCTTATCCTGTAAAGATCGCAAGGGGACGTGGAACTTATAAGAATAGCTCATCTTGCACACGACTGGGGGGGGGGGGACTATGATGTGCATAACATGATGAATAAATAGAAAGGATGGATTAGTGGGCTGTCGCTGTCTCTTTGTCCCCAAAGTGTATCAGAGGAAATTGGAGGGTTCAGAGCGCCCCCTGCTGCTGCGGATATGTGCTGGCCCTAGTGAAAAGTCCCTCAGCCTGGTGCTGAAGGAGAACACGACTGGCGAGATCAATGTAAGTACAGCTATTCTACCAGCATCTGATCACTGGTAATACATTTTAATTAAATGTATTTAGTACTAACACATGGCCTCATTAATCGTTAATGATTTGTGGATAATGCCCAAAATGCATACACATATATTGAAGTGGGATGGCTTATAGCTACTGATGGGCATATTAAGCTTCAGGAACCATTTGCTGTATTTTCTGATCCCACTAGATGCTCTCTCGGTGCTCTCTGTTCATAAAAGGGCTCAAAGCATGCCCCAAAGCAAACAAAGAGCACCATCTAGTGGGGTCAAAAAAACAGCAAATGGTTCATGAAGCTGCATTTGCCCATCACTACTTATCCGCGCAAGCAGAATTTACTAAATAAGTAATACTGGTCAAAAGTATCTGCTATTTTGTTCCTCTTGTTGTTGACAATGGAGTGTCACTGGGTCACTCCATTGCATTACTGGGTTAACAACTAATTCACTGTTGTGCACACACACACACACACACAGTGGGAAGCTTTCACTAAGCCAGAGCTACGCAACTTCCTACACATCCTGCAGGGTGAAGAAGAGGAGCACATCAGGCAAATAGTGGAACGTTATGCCTGTGCTCGGGACCACCTGCAGGCGGCGCTGGCGAGCATCACACAGCCTGATATGACTCATATGTCGGAACAGCGCCATCAGGGGGCACCCAGAATCCAAAAATCATACAAATTGCTGCATGTGAGTAGTGAATTTGAGGGAATGAACGACCTAACGACCAGGAACTGGTGAAGTGCAGGCTGGCTGCTTCATACTATAACATACAAAGGGCTTCAGGAACCGAGTGTGTAATGATAGGTGGAGGGAGTGTGTGTGAGATTTACCACAGAATGTGTCCATTTACTAGGGCTGTCTGTGGACATTGGTAGCTGGAACTTCTCTGTTGTAAGAGGTGAAATATAAATTCTTCAACCACAGAAAAGTTATATCAACATTACATTGAAGTTAATACATCTGCTTCTGTTATACAATATACAGAATCTGTATATTTTTGTTAACTGTTTTTATTCATTCTTTTTTTTTACTTCACTCAGAATGTTTATCTGATGTCTAGGAGACCTTAAAAAGTTCTGTCAAGACATAGTGTGCACAAAATATGATGCATTCTATACATTACTACACTTTGGAGATAGTGGTATGAGGAGTATTGTGAGACATATTAGCGTTGGTATGTATTTTCCGTATCCATCAGTATCCCAGACCAAAGTGCTTTGTACTTGCGGTATGTCAGTTCTGTCTTTATCCAAATTATGATTTTATTACAAATAAACATACTGTTCATTGCTTCAGCTCCAGGTTGTGGTTCTGTTCAACTCCCTGCTCCAACGCACTCTAACAGCACACTACCATGAAGAGTGTGATTCATTAAAAGTAAAATTCATTAAAAGGTCTATGGACTCGTGCATATGTCTATGACTCTATGACACTTATTGTTCTCACTTCAGTGGTGATGCATGAGACAAACTTACGGACAACTTACTCTACAAAGAGCAAGTTGAGGGAGACGTAAAAAGAATTATTATGTTGACGACAACCACAGCCTATCCCAACCAATTAAAACCTTTATGAAAGTAAGGTAAACCCATATGGGTCATTCTACACAGGTCATTTGGTGCCATTTAAGTACTTTTAATGTCCCAAGATATACTATCAATAAGACTTTTCAGAGCATTGATACAATATACACAACTACTACATATCATAGTAATGCATTTTTTTAAAATTAATTTCAACATTTATATGTTTGTTGTTCCTTGGACCATTAGGAATTTCACCAGTCCCCAGTAACCATCATAACAATAACATAATTCATTTTGAGTACACAATGTTAAATAATACTGCACTTTTTGGTTAAATTCAGATGCCCATTTTTCATGTATTATACATTTTCTCTAAAATGGCATATGGATTTTCAGAGAAATGAAAGTGTTTACCTTTGTCCTTGTGTTTTAATCAACCCCAGCGTGGTGCACTGATAGATGCTAGCATCAACACATTAACAACAGGTTAGCACAAAACCTTCAACCCTGTAAGCAGTAAGGGATACATTAAACAGCCTTGGAGAGTATGCAGGTCATTCAGTCTATACTGTCAGTTTCAACAATAGCAAAAAACAGCAGCAGAAAGGCATAGTTAAGGAAGAAATGCTGATACAGATCAAAGGGAAAGGTACCTCCTGAGCAAATGTGAGAGATGTAAAAGAGACATTAAGGCTGGGAAGAAAAGAATTTAAGATCTAGGTAAGTGAGGTCAAAAGAGGAAGAGAAAGAGACGGAGAGTAGTGAAAGTATGGCAAAAGCAAAGGGAAAGGCCCTTAAACAAATTGCTACTCCTCCACAAAGTCCTGAAAGAGATTGGAGATTTCTAGTGTTCATATATAGTGTTCAAAAGAGAGGAATTAATTATCAGGTGTGTGTAGGTTATGCATTGCATATATTACGTTTTGGGGGCCAAATGTCCCCACAATGTGATAAAAATCTGTTATTTTGACATTGTGGGGACCATTTTTTCAGTCTCCATGGGGGAGATTTTATAAAGATCTGTAACCTCAGTCAAAAAACTAAAAATGCCAAAAGTCTTGTATTTTGTTTGGTTACTTATGGTTAAGGCTGTCATTGCTGGGATTAGAAATAGAAATAAATAGACAGTCCCCATAAAGATATGGATACAAATGTGTGTGGATGCGCATCGCTGCCATGAGGCGCGCGTAGAGCACCAAGTCAGCCCAAGGCAGGAGAGAAAAAAAAGAGACGAGT
>JAODKC010000130.1:7791009-7839527 GCA_026777985.1 Mormyrops attenuatus
ATAAGCTAGACGTAAAATCAGCAGCTGTCAAGATCAATTTACCGCTAAGAACGTTGTATAAAAGTTGTTAGGAAAGAATGCACAGGAAAAGGAAAAGATTGTTAGTGGATTTTTTTTACTAATTTTTTTTTGTAGTGGGGGGGGCGGGCTCAGAATAAAATTCTGCTTAGGGGCCCATTTTGGCCAGGGGCGGCACTGAATGTATATATTTAGTAAATTATTTGTGGGTTTAGGATATCAATTGTTCTTTTTGAATGAAAAATATTTAGAGAGGTTCAAAACCTTCCATTCATTTAGCTGCAGAAATTAGTAAATATATCACTTCGGTCTTGTGCAGATAGAATGCTTGTGGCAAATTTGGCTTATTTTTCAAAGTCATTTTTCAAAAGATATTTTCAGACATCCTGAGTCAACATGAGAAGCTCCTGCTATTGGCCTGTTCTGCCAAATATGCTCAGTATAAAGTTACTGTATTGGCTACTTAAAATATAGTTTTCTTATTTTAGGGTGACCAGATAATCCATGCCATCCCGGACACTTTGAGCTACTTCGGGTTTTACAAACTACCTTCAAACTGAAAGGCTCCTGTGCTCCGCTACATATTCAGCTCTTCTTGCGCTTTGACTGGTTCGTTTCCTTGATTGAAAGACTCATCCTGCTGTTTCATATGAACATTAGTGACACATTCATGATTATAGGAGACTGACCAATAAGCACACAGCAAGAACTCAGTGCTAAAGTGAAATCCGGGTCCTTTTCATTGAAATTGTAATTTACAATTCCTGTCCTAAATCAGTGTCCGATATGACATGGATTATCTGGTCACCCTACTTATTCACATTATCAAGTTTTGTAAAGCTTCAAAAATTCCCCGCTTTGGCTAAAACTTGTCTTAATATACCTCCGTTCTTTTTACGGTTCTGCTCAGAAGTCCCGCTGCAAACCTGTGCCCCAGCACGTTACTGGTTTAGAGTAACCCCTTCCCCGGGTCCTAAATAAAGCAGTCAGTGTGAATCTGGAGAAGCGATGTTACGTTTGGATTGATTATAGAATGTACTGTATATGATATAATTCTATATAACATAAAAAGCTATTCATGACTTAAGCCCCCCCCCTAAAATAGCCATAATGATGCCACAGCTTCCCTTATCATGGTGTGCATGGTAGGATTTTTAATGCAGGGGTGGTGCAGTATATGCGTTTAGGGCATTCCTCTGTCATGTGACAAGGTGCGCATCGGAAATGACGTTGAGAAACGGCAGGTTTTTATAAGGACAAAACCTTTGAACTTTGAAGACTGGCAAGGGACGTCTAAGAGCTTCCGGTTTTATTATAGAGGCAGTTTAACATGTCATGCTGGGTTAGTTTGCCACCTCGTATTTCATTTTCTTATTGTCAACATTTTTTTCTTGATGTTCAGTGTTTACTTGAATTATAGTAAAGTATATAGACACTTAGCGATCTGACAAATATTTATGTTTTAGTAGCTAGCTTGCGATTGAACAGTCTGTGATTGCCCGATTTTTGGTTTGTATCTTGCATAAACTGTATCTGCACACTTGCCTGCGCTGTCTGCAAACTCTATCCTTTACGGACACCCGAAAATCTAACCCTAACGCCTTGGTAAGGTAATGGGTCACGATGTTATAGTATTTTGTCATTGCCCTATTTGCTTCAAATCAGTTTTTGTCTGGAAAAGTACCAACTAAATATTTGCCTCAGTATCCGTGTATAAATAATTTTAATAACAGTGTCAGCCTCTTAAAACCAACACGTAATGCCTTGCCTTCTCCGACTTTTGAAGTCTATGGATTACTGTCAGTGAATGCTACATACTAGCCTCTTATTCATTATATTAACTGATAACACAGGGTAAGCCGTGTATTCGTTTAAATGGCGTTTTGTCGCCCGCAGTAATAATGTTTCAAGGCTGAAGATGGGTGGCAGTGGATCCAAGAGGGGTTATTGGCCTTTTGCCGGCTCAGGTACCGGCTCCGATGCGACCAAAGATAGAAATGCACAGTCTCTGGCTCGGCCCCGAGATTTCCGAAATGCGACACCATTCGTGTTTACGAGGAGGAGGTAAATATAGACCCACGTTACAAGATATGTGTTTGTTACACTTATTTGGCGTGTGTGTGTATTCATGCTCTTGGATGTGTTGATCCATCTGTGATGCCCATGCAAGATTAAGGTTCCTCAAAATATTTCAAGGATCACATCTATTACTAGAATAGCTTTGCTGCCCAGACATTTTATTAATTGTCTGGTTATTGACAGTGCGTTATTCACGACACCGTGTCATCACCTTTTTTTTTTTTAACCAATTGCAAATCGTTGCGTTATTTGCAGTTCTTTGTACTACGATGAAGACGGAGACTTGGCCCACGAATTTTACGAGGAGACCATAGTGATGAAAAATGGACGCAAAAGGGCCAAATTAAAGAAAATTGAGAAGAACCTAATACCGCAGGTGAGTGTGACTTCCGTTTACAATGTGACCAGCTCAAGATCAAGGCATATAGTTTTTAAAATATCTTAAAGTATGGCCACCCACGCAAATCCCTACCGAAGTCGATGCGTGTCATGGCACTGTATTATTTATGAGTCGTAAACCTTTCACAGGTTACAGATATGTAATGACATTGACTCATTGATGTGGCAAACTTCTGTTCAGTTTTACTTCCACATCTTGTGTCAGTCTCGTCAATTATCCATGCTCACAGCAGAGTTGGGAACTTCAGCTGGTAGTGTTTTAACTTCTGCTTTTGATTTTTAGAGGAAATGGCTTCCAGTGATCTCCAGGTGCTGGGTTTATGAAAATGATAACAAATTAATTGTTCAGTGTTTGATGTTGGTAGCCTTTGTAGGTGGCCTGAAGTGCTGTGTTGTCAGACCAGTAGGGGGCAGTATTCACTTAATCTTACTCGTTGTGGAGACATCATTCGCCTGTGTTAATTTCTGTCACTATGAAGGGAGATCCTAGCTGTTAATAGAGTTGCTGACAGGCTTTGTGTCATTGTATCTTTCATTAATTAATTAATGGGGATAAGGACTGAAAATTGAAAATCCACGGGGAATCCTCAGCGACGCTTTGTTTCTGGGATGATTTCAGCTGTTTCATTTTAATAATGGCTCATTCAAGGCAGTTTAGGTGTTTTGGCGGAAAAGAAACCAGACTGTGTAATACGCTGCCAGCACTGGGTTGTGCGTTTCCTGACAAGCCGCTATAGTACCCTATGAAGCATTAAAGTCTGAGCTTCATAGAAGCTATTCTTAACGCTCAAATTCTCAATTGTTTTAAAAACATTTGATCTTTCCTTGTTATCAATGCCACTACACTACCAGTCAAAAGTTTTTGAGACTTTCTACATTTGCCTGTTATTTACTTAACAACAGCCATTTATTTGACTGAAGCATTTTTTCGGTTTCATTCAAACTCAGTGTATGGCTGAAAAAAAATGGCCCTGTTTGCCTAATAAGGGTATGACTACTCAGTGCTTCATTTTGATTGCTGTATTGTTGGTCATTAATCATGCCAATGCACCTCACGCCGTCTCTCTGTCTGAAGGGCATCATAAAGCTGGAGCCTCCTTGCATCCACGTAGATTTCCCTGTCGTCCTCTGCGAGATCTGACAGAGCCCAGGGCATTCCAGGACGCTGTGTCGAGCTTGCCCTCGCCATCCACCCTCTCACCCAACCTCCCACCTTCACCACGGGCCCCCCTCCGTCTGTGTGCGACCTTTCAATACCCCCCTCTGTGAGCTGGAGTCCACGCAACGCTTGTCACTGGCCTGATCCAGGTGCTGTGATCCCATCAGGGACGGCGTCGGACCAGGGGAATCTCAACGGAAGAGAGTGTAGCTTCACAGGGTGGTTTGCAAGTGGAGTTTGGGACGGTTCCCTGTCACTGGCCTAGAAAACGACCTAACTGTGAACCATCTACAGTGCAACCCTCTCTGCAGTGTGGCAGGCAATGTCTGCCTCGGGGTTAGAGTGGATCATGGGAGGATAAAAGGCTTAATGTGGACCACCTGTGTGTGTGTGTGTGTGTGGGGGGGGGGGATGCTGTACTACAACTTGAGGAGGGGGTGGGCTTTTGCTTCGCTGTGTGTGCTTTTCATTGATATGGATGTGTTAAGCTGAGACACAGATTGTTCACAATCCAGTTTGTGTTTAGGTGTCAAATGGTTGGTAAAAATTAGATATCCAATGAGAAAAAAACGCTTCTCTGTTTATGCTGTGCATGGAAAGGTTTTTGTTTAAGACAGTGGTGGCCAGTAGGCGTCAGTTATGTTAAACCTGGAAAACCTACCATACCGCTGTCCAGATCCACAGAGTAGCTGTAAGTTCACACGGAACATTTTTTTTTCTCATGGCAATATGAGGTTTATTTTACTATTAATTGATCACTGTTGATTTTTTTTAAATATAAAATACTGGAATAAATATATTTGTTTGTCTAGTTCCTTCCATAAATCAGAAGGACAGGATCACTGTTGTAGTTAATCTGTGCTTTGTAAATCATCCCTGCAAGGGCTTTGTGGTTGGGCATCCATCTCCGTGTGCTTAAAGCCCTTAGGGACCTTCGATCTTCACCGAAAGCAGCAAGTTGTAACAGCTAAAATCCACCACTAGGTGTCAGCCATTTCCATGAGCATAACATTTCTGCTCCAGAGCCTCATTGTTCCTACTTACCACTTGCCAGATAAGGCACTGCTTAGAGCTACTGCGGTTGATGTAGATCAGATATGGAGCCTTGTAGTCCTTCTAACATAGCATGTGATGGGGAAACATGCTTAGTCCTCCTTTCCCAGTTCAAGCCAGTTCATTTCCTATTCAGCTTATTTCTCTCCGACTCAAGACATTGAGGACAACAGGTAATGCAGAGATTAGCAGCACAGACTTCTGATGCTAGGCTATCATCTCAGAGAGATATCACTAAATAACGTTCAGCTGTGTAAACCGATAAAAGTTCATCCAAAGGACTGGTTGAGTAATAATATGCTAATATGCTGAGATTGAACTCGTTAGAGGCACCCAGCCCTGTAGTTTGTATGCCAGTTTATGAGGATGGTTTAATTTCCAGCCTGTTCCTGTTAGTTGTAAGCTTATAGGAACTGCCGTGAGGAAAACGTAAGGTTATTCTGTTGTCTTATGGCAGAAATATCCTTTTGCGTGTAGGAATAACGTAATATCTACCTTTTCTGATAAACAAGAACGGTAAGTGAGGGAGATAACAGAATGTCCCTCCTGAAACTATTCCAATTACCTCTGATCCCTGCTATGAAATCCAGGGGAGGTGGGGACCGGGACTTTCTTGTGCCAGGACATACAGTCTTGGGGTGAGTTTCTCGAAGACTTCTTAACGCTACGTCGTTCGTTAGTTCTATCTTTTAACACAGAACTTACGAACGACGTAGCGTTAAGAAGGCTTCAGGAAACTCACCCTTGGAGCTTTTATGCTTTGGAATAGATTCGCCTGAACTAAGTGAATCTGCCCCCCCCCGTTCACTGGAGGGACTTCCTGATTGTGGCACTATTGACAGCATTGTCCCTCCCAACTTTCTGACATCCAACATGGTAAATTCCAGCGCAGTGACCTACGGGGTGGATTTGGATCTGTGAAACCACAATGAATATTTTTGTTTTAGCTGAGCAGCACTTGTCAGCCTGGAGGGTAAATGTGCTTGAGCAACAACGAGGCAAACAGGCATGCCAGGACCAAAGTTCTCCTATCACCTTGGGGAGCTTTATGGATGATTGTGAAAAAGGGTGTGTGTTATACACTTCTCACCTTACTCTAAATTGCAGGCTTCACTGCTGGCACTCCTGGTCAGAGACAAAGTAAGAATGACTTGTTAACTGGGCACCTCCTCAAAAGATGGCGGCCTAGGTGGCCACCCATGCTTGTGTCAACAGGTGCAAACATTGCTGTCAGTGTTAGCTCACTGAAATTACCGTGTGAATAGAGCGATTGCGCAATGCACGTTTTGAAAGTCTGAGCTGTTCCCTAGCAGATGAAGGAAGCGTGTGAAACACGAAACGAATCATGGTGGATTCTTCCTTTGTGTGTCACTTCTGCTGTGACCCACGTCTCTGGTGTCTGTTTGGTCAGCAACATCTCCACACTTCCTGTCTTCACAGTTATCTCCTAAAGGTTCAGCAAGCCCAGACAGAGTCACATGACAGCAGCAGAGTGGAGGTCAGAACACAGCTTTGTGCCGAGCATCTGTCACTGCTGATGGATGACCCCACCATCACCCCTACCAGGTCCCATTTGCGTGTTTCCTCCACTCTGGGGTCATGGGCCTCCATTAGCTTACTATAATTTCAGTGGCTTTCTGTTTCAATGCCACTGTCAGCAGAGTAATTGTCTCATGAGCTTTTGTGTTTTCAGAACATTGGTCACATAGGCTATGTACCTCACAGGGATTGACTAGGCTTTAACCTATGTTAAATAGCAAATAAAACATATTTATAGAGGGCTAGCTATAATTCATTACTCAAGTTGTCTAGCTCATGGAAGGAATACATCCAATGGTGAAACAGTTTTTGTTTAGAAACATTTACTTATTGGCTATTAAATAATGAAATTTTTAATAAACATTATCTCAATGCAATGCAATAGTCATCCTTGGCCTTTTTGTATGCAAATAGATTATAAAGCACTTATCAAATTTTGGTTAAAAAGAAAAATATTCATTTATAAAAGTCATATCCATTATGTTAAATGTAACGTTTTATAAATGCATAGCATAGTCAAACTGTAAGTTATAAGAAATTTAAAAATAAGTTTGCCATCTTCAATCTTTAATGCGATTTTATTGATGTAATATATTAAATTAACTGTCCAGACATGGCTACATAAGAGCTTAGCTGCTCAAGAAAAACTATTTACACAGTAGCTCAGTAGGGATGAGACTTCTGATCCTGTTCTTTGGTGATGGAAAGGGTCAGAGGGCTGTAAGATTTAGATCGAGATGTCTGTCTGCATGTCTGGTTCTGCGTTTTGGGCTGGACCATATCAGCATAGTCTCATCAGTGGTGGTATTTACCACCACTCAAACCACACATTTGTGTTTTTGGGCCCCCTTTTGGCCTCCAACAGTCACTACACTAAACATTAAATAAACATGTTCCTTATTTAGGAGATGCTGAAGCAGCATGATATGCTAACCAGCGTGCTAGCTACCATCTTCTGACTCTATGCACTAGTTGTTTATTTAGTTTTGGATCATTTGAGATGGGTCTCATTACAGTTATGTCATTGGGAATGAATGTATTGAAGAAGTTGTTATTTTAGGGTGCATTAATCTGCTGATCTTACACGATCCTACATTCGCTGATCCAAAAGCCGTCCCAGGTTGGCCTAAACACCTCATTATGCAATTTAATTCTGGATTTTTTGCAGGGAGACCACAATCAATCAAGGTTGGCGATAAAGTGTGAGATACCATCAAACTAAATGCAGATACTCGAGGGTGTGTCCTCAGTCCTCGTAAATGATGGTTATGAAAGTGAATACAGGCAGGAAGTAGAGCAATTAGTAAACTAGTGGAGTCATGCTAGTAAACTGTTGCTCAGTGTGATAAAATTAAGGAAATAACAATAGACTTCAAGGGAACATAACAGCAGAACAAGCCACGGCACATCAGAGGCCCTGTCATGACAGAGTAAACAGCATTACATTTCTTATAGCACACCTTACTGAGGGCCTCTCCTGGACCCAGTACACATCCTCCCTGGTCAAGAAGGCCCCTAAACTTTTTGCAGTAACTGAGGCAAGCAGGACTCCCTCCCTCCTGTCCACTTTCTATAGCGGTTTTACTGAGAGTGCCCTACCTCACTGCATCACTGTCTAATTTGGGTCCTGCAATGCCTCAGACACTCCACTGTGTTAAGGTGGCAGCAGTCCTTATCCAGGCCCCCCTCATGGTGTCACATGTCAAAACTAGAGGGCGATAAGACACAAAGTGAAAAATATAAACCTGCAAGTTTTTACATTTTGCACACATAAATATCCCACTTTCGATATGGAATAAAATATGAAACTTGTGAGTACAGAAAGAAATGTGTGCACATCTGTTATAATATTGCGCTCAAACTGTCTTTTTTCCTTCTCCAGTGTTTTCTTCTTCTTGATTTCACAGATGTTCTCACAAGCCAAGTGGATTACCTTCGGCTGCTCTCTGTGCTTGAGTGAAATTTTTGCGCTCAAGTTTTGAGATCGGGGGCGTTTTGACAGTTTTGGGACGGGCTCATGGCTGATTCTGTCAATGAATGCTATTGGCCGATGGGTCCTGGTTTTGTGATTGACTCTATGCTCATAAAAAGACTTAATGCTTTACTATTAATTTATTATTATATAATAGATGAACCATGCTTTGCTTCTAACCTAGCTACCTATCGACATTTACTCTTCGTCGGCTAGTGATGTGTCAGTCAAGAACAAGTTGGCTCCCATCTGAGAGCTGATTATTTTTTTTTCTTTTTGTTAATTCATACAAAGAAAATAAACATTTGAGAAAGAAAAAATTCCTGGCAGGTTTATATTTTTCACTTTGTGTTTTATCGCCCTCGAGTTTTGACATGGGTGTGACGCCATAGCCTCTGCTGACCCTCTCACATCCTTTTAGCCCCTTTCTGTTTAACCTGAGGTTCTAGCCTGAAAGCCAAAATGGTCATTTTGGGAAACTGTCCAGCTCCTAAACATCATGACACCCAATCTTTGTCTGTACTTAATAAAAGGTGTGACCGCCTCCCCCTCCCAACCAACTGTATCTCCCTCCAGTGCAAAGCCCTTTAATGTCCTCAGGGTGTCACTTGAAGATTTACTCTAATTCTTCTGAATGTATTGAATGGATCTTGTATTGAATTTATCTCATCATGTTTACTCCCTTTAATGGTCTATGGGCCTCTATTACTGTTTTATACGTCTATGTTTAACATGCCTATGCGCCATTGTACTTTTTATTTCTCTGCTATGCCATGGCCTTGGTGAAATGAAATGTCATTCCACTGTGCGAACACGTGCATCTCCTGCAGCTGCGAATGACAGCAATGTGAACTTTGACTTTGCCTAGACTAAACAGCAGGCTCAAATGACACCTGACAGCTGACCTACTGACTAAAGTGTGTCATATGTTTCCTGTGAGTGACACCAGTGCCTGAGCTGTTTACAATGAGCCAGAGGTCTGCGATTCACAAGTCACAACGGCATGGTCGGCCACCATAGGATGAAGCATGTAGCCTGGGTGGAGCAAGTCCTGTGAACCTTCTCCTTGTCCCGGATGGGGGACAAGAACTCTGCCCTTGGTCTTGTTGACAGAGCCCCTGAGAGAAAAGCTCTATGTGTGGTATTGTCTAGGGGAAAAGATTCAACGATTACTGTCTTACTGCATTTAATTACACCCTCCTTAACATGCCTCAGCAGAGAGCCATAGCTGCTTCCCGTGTTTCCTGAACCACAGCCAGGTCCCTGGAGCTTTGCTGACCCCACTCTGCCACACACACTCTCCCAGAACCAGTACTCAGTCACAAAGTACGTCAATTATGAAAAAAGTCAAATGGCCGACTGGCTAACCGCCCACATCTGTCAATAAAGCGGCTTGACGATTTGTCATTAGATGTCCATTCCACTGAGAATCTTCCAGACAGAGCTGAGCAAGAAAAAGGAAAATCAAAAGGACATCATGTTTATTTGACAAGACCGCCAAGCACTATATTCCCCCAATACTGAAGCTTTACAGGAACTAACATGCCAAACAATCGACTTCCCATCTGACTCTGTATGCTTTGTTTGGGCAGAATGTTGGGGAGGAGAAGGAGCAGGCAAAGTGTCAAGTTTATACAGGCCCTGTCTGGGTTAAGGAAGTCTGACTTACGGATGACTTCCATACATAAAGCCTATTATATAAAAAAAAATTCAGGTTACATACTGCTCGGCTTCAGACATTTGTCAGCTTGAGGTACAGTACAATACCTATTTATTTACTTTTATTATCACTGTGTAATTATAAGAACAATAATTATTATTATTTACAGTATTACTTTTTTTCGACTTATAAATTCAACTTAAAGACAGACTTTGGGATTTTGTTCATGGCCTGGGGACCGCCTCTATACCATCAGTCTGGGGACATGACGGTAGATCTTTAACACGTATCTTTCCTGACACTCAGTTGTGATATGTATACTTCACATAACCTCATTGTAAGATTTCAGCCTATGGGAGCTTAGCATAGCTTTTTTAATGATAGGACAATTGGCATACAGTGGAATAAAATAACAGTCCCCCAGGACCACAGTGTGGCATGTAAACAGGAAGTGATAAGGGGGGAAAAAACACAGAACAGTGCGAAACACATCTGCATCCAGAGTGTCAGCTCAGGCTGGGCTTGGGCTTGATGTACCACAGACACTCCTCACTGACTTGCTAACTCCTTGGTGATGTTCTTCGCAAACTCAAACCTCCATCTTGCCCAGGATGCAGTGCTCGTCTTCAAATCCACAGTCCAGTCCTTGAAGCACACTCAGGGTCAAAAGGGTTGCACCCACAGACAGAATCTTTTACATCAGAGAATGATAAACCTGACAATCCCGCATTTGGTCATACTGCTTATGCTAAATTAATTTAAATAATGAATAGACGCACATATGCAATTTATGCCAACGTATGCTGTGTGGCTTCCTGCCTGAATCTTTCCCCCCCATTCAGCTGAGCCCCCTGGGAGGCAGGGGTAGGAGGTGACCATCTGGACCTAGCAGGTATAAATAGAGGTACCTCAGGGTTCTGAGCTGCTTGTGAGTCCCATCACCTCAGAACAAAGTCACTGTCATTCACGGGAAGTGCCCTGATGCCTGGCTCCCCGTTGCTTACAGGACAAACAGCTGCACGTGCCCTCCGCTGCCGAAAAAGTGTCGTATTCAGCAGATCGGAAAAAGACTGACCAGAAAAAGGAAGGGGAGCCACTAAGTTGGTGAGTGTTTCTTCTTGTTAATTTGCATCATATCCTACGAGGAAATTAACCAATAGTAAAAAGATGAGCTACTTTGTTAATCCCGTGTCATGTTTATATGTTTTCCTAGGAAGGCAATAATGATGTGATTACCAGCCCTCCATGAAACCGGCAATATGAGAATTAAGAAAGCTGTATTTTTATCTATTTATTCAATCCACTATATTTATTCCACCCCATTTTGCTGCAGTGTTTATTGTTTACATACATATAGCACTTTGCATATAAACCCTTGTATACAGTACGTTTCACACTGTCCTGTGTTATTGCACTGATTTATTGTGTATTAGGGTTTTATAAACAGTGTTTCTTTTGTCTCAGTCACCCTGCTTATCAGTGTCTTTTCTTCTGAAAGGGGGCTTTCTTCACGTCTCCTCGTCATATTAAGGATTAAACTAGTTTAAGTCCTTTTGCTTGGTTGAAGCTGGCTTGTTGATCCTTTATTCAACATTGCGGCAGACACCAACTCTGCAACCTGCCACGAAAGTTAACTTGCAAAAGTCCTGTCTCTGGTTCACCAGTTGTTCTAAAATTTGATGTTTTATACTGACTTATTAGGTACATTTTCTATTGATTTACAAATGGGTGCATAGAAGCGCAGTACCATGATTTTTTTTTTTAACTTTAGCTCTGTGTTATCTTGGTTCTAAATGTACTTTTTTTACTCTTTTGTTAAGGCATTTCTGTGCACATAGAGGAGATTCACACTAACGTCTGTGTGTTTGAGGCAAGCCCCCAAGAACTAAGACTAGTAGTGTAGTAATCCTGTTTCTTTCTGAGGTAATTTGCTGACCTTCTTTGTCCATTTATTCCATATTAGTCTTCAATATATTTATTTAATATATAAAGAGTGATGTGGAGGTTCAGAGACCTGGGTGCTTTCTGACTGCACGGTGACAGCTAAATGTTGTATAGGAAGGCTGACGCCACTCTGACCTTTTCTGACCTTTGCATAGGCAGGCAGAGTCAGTGCCATTTAAAAGAAGAATGGTAGCGTTTTTTTTTTCTAACTGTTTAGTACTAAGTATTCGTTCAAATTACCTACTTAATTCATACACTCAAAATAGAAAACTAGGTTTAATCATTTTCCCACAAAAAACATGCAGAATCGGAAAAATCACATCTTGGATATTTCAAAATTATGAGACTCATATATGCATGCTACACGAATATACTGTACTGTATATTCAGCAGTTTATGCATCCGTCTCTCTGAGCAGCAGCATTGAGATCTTTCCTGCCCGTAAAGTCACATAAGTGGTACCAGCTGTATGTCGCAGTTCCACTGCATCCACGCCACTATAAAAAACACTTAGAGGTACGTTTTATGAGCGTCAGTTAATGGATCATCGATGACCCATTCAGAGGTTAAAGTTGAAGTGTCATGTTTCCAAAAGAGACTTAATGCATCCCCGATGTCCGGCCATCTGATGAGATAACGCTACCGATACGGCGCGTTTTTAAACCCTTAGAATACATATGTATTGTTGATTATTATATAGTGTTCTCAGAACAATAACCGAACATCCCAGGACATATATACATATTGAAGACCAGAATACGTCTTTAACTGAAGAAATAATACTTCGAATAACGCGGAAGCCATAACCAACTTCATCTGATCCAAAGGTAGCGGTAGCCAAAGTACGATTTCATCCCCAGCAGCGAATTCTGTGGACGGAGCGACTATGTCTTAGGTGGGGGGTAGATGTGGAATATAGTATTAGTCAAATGCGAGAAGCAGTAGTAGTTTTTACATCAGTAAAGACGCATATGTACTAGGTTGCATATAAAAGAAGCTGTATATAAAATGGAAAGCGGCCGTAATATTTCATTGAATACGTTCCCGCATGTGTTCCATCACTGCTCCCCCATTTCGTACAACATAGAAGAGTCCAAACCCGACTCCCTGCACATTGAGTTGCCCCACTGAGCGAAAGGTGGCTTCATTACTGTCGGGAGTTTGACTTCTTTGGAATTGAGGGTGTGTCATCGTTCGTGGCTCGCTGGCTTTGACGAAAATGCAGAAGAGAGAAGCTGTTCCGATATTTCGCTTTGGGAGAACAACAGTGTAGGAAACCAGCCCAACAAATAAAACATGCCGCGTTTTTCCTTGTTTAAAAGTGCTGGAGCTTGGCGTGGAATAGACCGGCATTCTCCGGGAATATATATTTTCTCCCCGATTTGCTGGTCAAGTTTTCTTAGTGGAACAAAAAAGCCCGGAATCGCATGCTCATTTTGATGTTTAAAGGGACATTTTACTTACAAGCACACGGCTGGACGGTTTGGCTGAAGAGGACACCGTGTGAAACCTAACTGTATAATTAACGCCGGCTTGTTTATAAATTATTATTATTGTTTATCACGGATAAACATTCCGTTTAAAGTGGATCTCAGGTTTCGGAAGCGGGCGAGCCACGCTGAGATCTTTGATCTTTACTTCTCGTTATCCCTCAGCATTGCTCTTACAACTTTGCTAATAGTCTACGCTTTGTGCGAAATACAAGATAACGTGGCTAAATAACTGCTCGGCAGTGATTAAAGGTATAATCACACGCACAGGTTGTTTTGGAAACGTTTTAGTGTTTTTTGCGATTGTTTTTCTAGCTGTTTATCGTATTCCCTCTTGAAAAGCGAAGTACACCGGGTGTCCAAGCAAGGTAAGAACAGGCACTGGTTAAAATGCAGTTTTGTATTCCTGTATATTTGAGCTAACTCCGACACTTTTTGCATTTTGCGATGATTTATTTTCCCAATATGAACCTTAAGTGTGTAAGCATGAATTGCCACTTTCAAGCATCGTTTACTGTCTCATTTTCAATTCCTTCTAGTGGCTTTCAGTTTTTTTTTTTCGGTCTCTGGATGGCACTATGTAGCTTTTTAATGTGCCTTATCCTTCTCTAACAGGATGACACAGTAGCTAGGTGAGCTGTGTCTGACGTCTGCATCCACCAGTGATGTCTCTCTGGCTGCGGAGCTGGCCTGACAGGAGGCCTTTGCTTCTCATCTTCCTGCTATGGGACTGTCTCTGGGGCCAGGTGCTTAAGCCAACCCAGTGGCCCCTGGTTTCTGGGAAGCCCGTGCTGCTTGCCTGGAATGCCCCTACGGAGGAGTGCGCACCTCGCCACGGCGTCCGGTTAGGGCTGGACCTGTTTGACATCGTGGCATCGCCCAGTGAAGGTTTCGTCAGACAAAACCTCACCATCTTTTACAAGGAACGCCTGGGCCTGTACCCTTACTTTGAGAACTCTGAGACTCCTGTAAATGGGGGTCTGCCCCAAACCGCCAGCTTAACCAAACACCTAGATGCGATGAATGACGGCCTAAAGAAGTACATCCGTGACTCCAGTGTCCGGGGCCTGGCTGTAATCGACTGGGAGGAATGGCGCCCTTTGTGGATTCGCAACTGGGATGCCAAGGACATTTACCGGGTCAAGTCGCGTGAGCTGGTCTCCCAGAAGAACCCTAAGTGGACCCAGGAGGAGGTTGCACGGGTAGCACAGCAGGAGTTCGAGCAGTCGGCTCACAGGTTCATGCTGGACACTCTGAGGATGGCCAAGAGCAAGCGGCCCAATCAGCTGTGGGGCTTCTACCTGTTCCCTGACTGCTACAACCACGATTACAAGGCCGGCTTGGCCGGATACACGGGCCGCTGTCCGCACGTGGAGGTGACGCGCAACGACCAGCTGGCCTGGCTGTGGACTGAGAGCACGGCGCTCTTCCCATCGGTTTACATGTCGGCGGTGCTGCGCTCCACACCGTCGGGCCGGCAGTTCGTGCGTAACCGCGTGCGGGAGGGCATGCGGCTGGCGGCGGTGGGCGAAGGCCTGACACGGCCCGTCTTCGTCTACACGCGCCCCACTTACACCAACGAGATGTCCCTTCTGACAGAGGTAAACCAACGTGTGATAATGTCAGCAGCTGTGTTTTATTCAAAGTGGCCGGCAGTCTTGCCCCTTGACATACCCATATATTTTCCTGGAGGAATTATGCTGAACACCATACTTTTGGGTACAGCTTGAAGCCCACTTCAGGTTACAAATTCATGTTCACGGCTACCTTATACGATACCTACAGGTTGGCCCCAGTAACCTCTATATGGAGAAAAACATGCTAAAAGCCTGAGCCTCACGCCAGTGTTATTTCTCCCCCCTCGAGAGCTACAGTACAACACCCCTCTCTCCCTCCAGTGAATTCATCATGCATTTATGCATAGTTATGAGTTTCCACAAGAGAAAATATTAGCGGGATGCCTAGTTGTTAAGCCCTGATGTCATCTAGGATATCAGCGTAATAGATTCCATCTGGCAACTCGGTCTTTAGCTGTGATTTCCGTCTTGTAGGCAGCATGTCTGTCGACTCTTGGCCACTGGACTGCAGGCGTTGCATAAATCGACCTTGTCGAGGTCTGTGCTCCATTCTGCTTGTATATTTATAGATGCAGTTTTGGAGAGGATGCTGTACAACGTATGAACGAGGCAACTAGAGTTATTGTCAAGTAGGCGCACTTTCCCTCTTATCAGAAGGGATTCTGGGTGATGTAAGTCATGCATATGAGAAATAAATGATTTATTGTGTATATGGGGATATTTAGCCAAGACAGGGCTCTAATTCAGAGTATACCTTAGTGGCTGTAATTCAGAGTTTAGATTGTCGGATACATTTTCCTGGCAATGTCAGGCCCTATGGGAACCTGGCAGTAAACACTGTCAGCCTGCCGATACGCTGGGGCAGATTAAACTGGCATTGAACATGGAATCTCTGTCAGACAGTGAGCCCTTTGTTTCTCTTGAAGATTCTCTGTGGCCTTAAAGAACGACGTTACCTGTCGCTGACCAGCGCAGACACCCCCGACTTCAGATTCTGGGCCCGGGTCTCACATTTCCCCTCAAAATGGGGATCTTTGTTTTTGTGAGGGCCTTATGGTCGTCTGCTAAAGAGCTTCTCCTGCTGTTTGTGGCCTTCACAGTGAAAGGCCAATGACAGCAGATACAGACCTACCAGCAAGGGAAGCCAAGGTGATCTGCAAAAGGTAGTAAAAAAGAGTTAATTTTGCATTTCAACAGTGATACTTAAAATGGCATTTACTTATTGAAAGATTATCTAAATTAAGCAAATTGAGTAATATATAAATGCAGCTATTATTCCTTTATGGACACCCTAGGGACTCATGTTTTGAGGTCCTAGAGTGACAAGTTATTGTGAAGAATGAATGAGTTTTGAGAGCTGGATTATTTTCCTCCTGGATTTCCATGTGGATGCACAGACGCCTCTGTTCCCACCTTCCTGTTTGTGAAACCGTGAAGCACATGTGTGATGGGATTCATTCAGTTGTTTAACCCAGCATGAAAGCTTAGATGAGGAGCTTCCCAAACTCATAATACACTTCAGATAAGAAGATGAGGGATAACATGTTAAAATTTAAAAGTGAAATTAGAAATGAAATGGAGCCTTTCTGCAAGAACATCTGTTGCCAGGCTGGGTGAGGGGAAACATGCCCTGGGATAGAAAGATTGTTTGTGGTTTGTAGGAGAGAGGTCAGCCGCTGGCATTGGGGTGATACTGTGGAGGTTAAAGGTCATATCTGGGCAGACTTGGGTCATGTGATTAAACAGAGTCCTCCTTGAACTCTGTCCATAATAAAGTAAATTATGGGAACCCCCCAATAGTAATGGGGCCAAAAACCTTGGGGAGGAGCAGTTCTGTTTGATTCCCTACGTGATTTAGTGGTCACATTTTGGTGCTCTCACCATCTTGGTTTGGATTCAGTTCCTAGTCAGGGAATGTCAAGTGTCAAAAAGAAAATATACACTTTGCCCTAATAAAGAGGAAATTGTCCATATGTGGTAGAGAACAGGAAAAAAATACATATATATTTATACTCTGCATAGAGGATAAGTGGACATAACTGTCGATGAGCTCTTGCTCACTGATAAATAATATTAAATGTAAGGTCACTAACCCTGCTCCTGGAGACCTACCACCCTATAAAGTTTATGTACAGCCCTAATTTGACACACATGGTACAGGTAATCAGGTCCTTGAGTAGCATGTTGGTAGTTGAGCCACCTTGGCTTCAACATAGCCAGCTCCAATACTTATCTGTGTAAGGTGTGTTAAATTAGCACTTAACCTCTGAAGGGTGGTAGATTTCCAGGAACAGCGTCAGTGACCACTGACTTATCCTGTCCTGCTTTCCATGAGGCGTACATATATAAGAGCAATTTTTTGTGGGGGGTCACAGCACCTGATCAACAGTGTCTAGCACCCCTGGGGCAGTTGGGGTTAAGGGCCTTCCTCAAGGGCCCAACAGTGGCATCACTCTACCAGCCATGGGATTCAAATTGATGACCCTCTGGACAGAGATTTAATCTACAGAGTCGCACACACCATTTCTAATGCCTGATTTAAGTTGATCTTGCTTGCAGTACTAAACAAAGTGAAGGTCATGTTTCTTCAAAAGGGGTGACATGGCCAGTAACACTCACCTGTATAATACTCACCTGTAAGTCTGTGTAGTGAGATGGTGTGTGCACGCCCTCCCATGGTCACCATCCCACATGACACCCTAACCCCATTGTTTCCTCCCTAACCAAGCCCTCAGTGACACGTGTGCATCGTTAGCCCTATAGCTTCTTGGTGAACTTTCCTTGCAGAGAAGATGGAGAGATGCACATAAATAGCCCCCTGAAAAACATGTTCTGACCTTGGTGTGTCTTTCTGTAGGTGGACCTGGTTTCCACCATCGGGGAGAGCGTGGCCCTCGGGGCAGCTGGGGTGATCTTCTGGGGAGACACCGCCTACGCCAGCAGCAATGCAAGTTGCCTTATGTGCTCCTATCCTGCCTTTGCTTCCGTTTCCTCATCAGCTTGGTCATTAACATGAAGCTCTTCTGTGGGTCTCTTGTCTTCCCTTGCGCAGGCCAACTGCTCCAACCTCAGCTCGTACCTGCAGGGTCCTCTGGGCAAGTACCTGCTCAACGTCACCACGGCCGCACAACACTGCAGCCAGTCGCGCTGCAGCTCCCGTGGCCGCTGCCTTCGCCGCCTCGCTGATGCCGACTCCTACTTACACTTGAGCCCACAGAGCTTCTCGCTGGAGAGTACTGACAGGCAGCTGCAAGTTCGAGGGCAGCTGGGGGCTGGTGACAGAGAGACCTTCAAAAGGGATTTCCAGTGCCAGTGTTACAGCGGCTACCAGGGTGACTCTTGTTCCAAGGAGATTGGACCACCAGGGGCCTCCTCTAGTATGGGGGCGACGTGGGTGTCGGTTATGTTCTCCCTGGTCCTCTTGTTCCTCCTCCACTGACCTGGAGATTGACAGCAGCTCAGGTCCTAGTTGTAGCCTCAAGCTCCATTTGGACGTCATCCTTGGTGAGAGCTGGGGAAGGGATCTGGGGACTGACTGGGATGGTGTATCCTACCAAATGGGAATGAGTAGATCCTGCAGGCCACAGAAAGAAAGGACCACTCCATTTGTGGCGTACACCAGATCTATGCACTATGTCATCACATCTCATGATCGTGTGAACCATCTTCGCGTCTTCCTCACCTCGGCAGCCCCTCCGTTTGTCTATCAGACCTCAGATGGATGGCACTCCGGTTCACAAACATGCACAGCGTTTTCCTTGGCTTCTATTTTACACTACTACGTCATCCTAGGAGGTTCAGAGTAGGGCGGTGCAATTGTTAATGTCCTTACAGCAGCACTGTCTGTCACTGAACGAAATCCTGTGTGACTGGATGGTTTTGATGTTTTTTATGCGGATGGTTCTGCTTTTCTTGCGTTAGGTAAACTTTGGTTTCCTCCACCTGTTTCTGTGTGTGACTGTATAGAGTAGAGCGTGAGTCGGTGTGAAGCTTGCTTGTGCAAATATATATCATATGTCAATCTGTGTCTCCTTAGCCCAATTAAGGGACGGCCATGTTTTTATTTCCTGTGCGGGTGTGGAAACCTTCCACTGCTGCTTTTCTTGGAATTGGTGGTTCCTGGAAAATAAGGACCCTGATAATAAGAGAAAGCACCATGCTCTTGTATGCTTTCATTTGTATTTTGTATATTTTTGCTATTTTAACTGGAACAGTAAGAGAACACTTTGCGCTTGTGTGGTTCTGTACCTGTTTCATCCCTTTGGTTGGTTTATATAAGCGATCCTCAATCCAGTGCACATTTAAGGAATAATTTAAAAGTTTGTGCACTTGGAAAAGGTGAGGGGAGAGATGGTCCAGCTAAGCCGTGAATGAACTACTCTGTTGGGCAGAAGTGAAAGCTGAGGTACAGTAATTTCCCCTCCCCAACTCCGCTGTCTTGGCCAAATGTGGTACAGAGGTTTTAAATCAAAAATTTTAAATGATTCTTTTTCCGTATTTTAATCATAAACTTTCAGTCCAGCGTTTTGAAGATGCATGTGTGTGTTTTTACTTTGCATAACTTTCCCATTCCTGAGCCTTCCACTATAGTCACGTGTTTCAGTTCAGCTTTATTGATGCTGTCAGTAACCTATTCACTCCTTCCTTAATATGCACTTCAAGGTATTTTACATTGCTCACGTGTCTGGTTGGTGGTGGGTGTGACTAATAAACCATGATTTACATGTCAGTTCTAGGCTAGGAAGGGCCTAGACAGCCCTGCAACCCTTCTGTACCCAAAGGTTTTTCCAGGTTCTCCTGGGAATTTAGACCACCTTCAGCCCCATAAGGGATTTGCTGGAGCTGCTTATTTTTTAATTATATTATTATTATTGGCAAATCAAAGAGATTTTATAATTAAACTGATTTGACACTGTTGCTGGTTTCTTTGTCACTGAGCATGACTTGTATCAAGATCGGTGTTCTCTTCTGCTGCCACAGATGGTGTTCATTGATTTCTGATGTTAAAAGCACCAAATATGCGATATTCAGTCTAAACTGTCTTTGTTTTGTCTACCTGATATCCCTCTGGAAGAAACTACACCAACTACACATCTTAGCATGGGTGAGATAATTGTCCGACATTTCTGGGTATTTTTGGCTTTGAGATCAAATGTTCCATCACTTGTGGACCTCCTTCTCACGGGACCATCTGTCACGGAGATAGGATCCGTCTGCTTCCTTTAATTTGCCTGGTTCCTCACAGCAGCTTTTATCTTTAAAACTCAAAAAGCTCCAGCGATTATAATTACATTTCATTTCCTTGCACAGTTGGCATGTTAACTGAGAGGTAAGTGCCTTTCTGAAAAACACCACCCAGGACATTTTCTGGGCCTAAAGCCTTAAGCTTTTAATATACGATGTTCTCTTGTGTGTCCTGGACTGCTCAGAGATGGAAAATGGAAGAATATTCCTTAATGCCTCTTGTACCTTTACTGGTAAATACTAGGCTAGTCTTATCCAGCTTGGAATTTGCAGTATTTCAGCTGCTATGGGAAGTCAACTCTAAATAGATAAATCATGTGAGGTTTCTTTTGAGAGATGGTTGCTATTATTATTAATTGATGTCACATGTATGATGCATGTTTGTATGGTTTAAAAATCTTTCTAGTTAATAGTAAGCATAGAATATATACAAAAGACGGGAATTATGTCTCACCATTATGTCTTGCAAGAGACTAAACACAGATTATTATAAAAATCGGTGAGCTGTCTTGCCGTGAATCTTGCTGATTACTCCGGTGAGATGCTGGAGAGATACTGTAACAGTAGTTGGAACCCATATCCCCCCCCACCCCATGACTATTTGAAGAGACCCCAGGTCTCCCTGCCTCCCACCAGGTTCCTTCAGCGTCTCTCTGCTGACTGATGGAACCACAGTGCTTTTCTACTATGGGATCCTTTCCAGTTAGGAATAGTGAAGCACTGGTGCCAAAAGCAATATTATTGGCCTGAAAATACAGAGTGAGCCTTGTTTTCTAACTTATTCCAGACACGGGCGCCATGCTTCTTGGGGTCTCCGCAGGTTTACTGCCGCTTTGCCCTTTGACCCTTGGTGGGGAAAGACCAGTCTGCGGTAACCTACTGAGAAATTAATCTCCAGTGCTCTCTTGACATGTTTGGATAAAATAAGCAAAATAGCAATATAGACACTTTTTAATACAAGTGACTAAAATCTAGAAATACATTATATAAATAAATTATCCTGCCACTGGTGAGTCTCTCGCGACCACTACTGAATAAATTGGCACTCTTATTTACTACAGAAAATGATTATGAGTTTGACTAGGATAATGCGCCAAATGACCATGTCAACATACAGAATGTGTATTACAGCGCATGTACTGAGGGGCATATTGAATATTTCTTGGCTGATATTAAAAGTCATTGGAACTAGTGGCAAAATTTCCTTTGGGATTTAATATCAAGAAAATGTTTACAAGCCAATGTTACATGTCAGCAAATGTTCCTCAGGAATGCGAATCTATAATTTAAGAGAGACAAAGGTTTATCATTACATTTACCATGTATTACATAATTATAAAAACAGCAAGTTTAAGCATACATATTCTGTTAACAGTAGACTTTATAGCATCTGCGATATTGTGATAATTACTGGCAATTGTTTGTCTTTAGTTATTTGCATTTTACACATTTAGCACATAGAGACCTATAAGTGATGCAGATAGCCGGGGAGGGGAACAAGGCACTCCTTGTTGAGTCAAGTCTCAAGTAAAAACATTGCAGTCCAAGTCAAGTCTCGAGTTGTTTGCCCCCAAGTCTAAGTCAAGTCCAAGTCTTTCCATCATTTTTGCTGTCACGTCACAAGACATCAAATTTGTGACTCAAGTCTAGTTGTGAATCATGTAGCTTGAGATCCTACTTTTGTCAGTTTTTTACCTTTAGTGATTAAAAGTTGCTGCAGCAAAAACCTGGCACAGTGCATTGTAGGATACGTTCTTTATAAGCGGAGATAGGTTGAAAAGAGAATGTCCACTCACGGTTGTCCTGACTCAGTTTTTACGTCTGCATATATGCAGGGAGTGATATTCTTTCCAACAAACTATCTCAGGAGACCTTGCATTTTGAAAATGCAGACAGCAGAGAATTAATATACAGACGCTCCTCTACTTACGAACGAGATACATTCCAAACAGCCATTCGCAACTTGAAATGTTCGTAAGTCATTATTCATCATTTTAAGGGTATACGCAAGTACTAAGAACAAGGATGCTGGGAGTACGCACGCTACGCTGCTGCGCTGCGGGAGTAGCGGCCAGAAGTCGTACTAGGCGGAATTGGTGTGCAGAAAAAAAAATTGATGTTACAGACAGGAAATGGGAGTCCAGTGAACACAATTTGGACTTACAGTCCTCTTCGTTCGTATGTCTGAAGGTTCGTAAGTCGAAAGTTCGTAAGTAGAGGAGCGTCTACAGAGAAATTATAAAATGAATGTTATGGTATCCAGATGGGGGACTATAACCTCAAGTCTTCTCGTGTCATAGGGTCCAAGTCTTGAGTAATTTGCCCTTTTCAACAGTTTTGCCTAGTCGAGTCACAAGTCATCAGATTTGTGACTAGAGTCCAAGTTGAGTTGCAGGATCACTAGTGGTTGTGGATTGGGATGGTTATTTCATATGTTCAGGGTTGGACAGTCTATATGTCTGGAGTTTGTATGGTGTCCTGAGTCATGCAAATTCCCTCCTGCAGTTCAAAGACACGCAGTTAGGTGATCTGGCTTCCTTAAATGGCTTTGGTGTGGGTCCGTCCTGGCATCCCGTTCAGGATGAGCCCCAAACGTTGCGCTCTATGTAGCCTGGGATTAGCACCACCCCCATACGAACCTGAGCGGGATAACTATTGGAAGATTAATGGTGGTTGCTTGGGTGATAATCTCGATGCCTTTGTTTAACATGACTGCCTCTAACATCCTAGCATTTGAACGAAAGCAGTCCAACCATTTCTCACAAATCTGTACGAGACCATGACGCTTATGCTGTACGGTGAGGCTGCACGGTCAGCCTGGAGCCGCGCCTCCGGGAAGCACAGGGAACAAGGAAGTGAATATGTTTAGGTCGAATCCATCACACAATAAAAATAAACCGCATCTTAATACGTAGGCCTTGATTATCATTAATAGATTGCACATCCTCAAAATACTAATTGGCGCACACAATAGGTGTTTTCTGGTAGTATGGTGAACGGCACTGTTGCTGCATGCCTTTCGGAGGTAAGGAAAAACAAGAAATATCACTTTAAATAATGTTTAAGTAATGTTTTAAACTTAATCGTTAGTACGGATTACGGATCATACAGACATCGATGTACATTTCTATATGGGAACAAGAGTTTTCGAAACGTAAATGTGTTCTGCTGCAGTTGGACTTTCTAACCCTCATTTTACTCTACTGCGTCTTCTTCAACAGTAACAAAGCAGAGATATTCATGTGAAGTTTGAGAAACTTTAACGCCGTAATTTAACATTCGTCGTAATTCCGGGCCGGCGATGATAATTTTGCTTTTGATCGACTCGTAAAGGTCTCCGCGTCTGTAACGAAGTACCTCACTGCACAAACACACGCGTCCCGAAAACGATCAGCCAGACATTAGGCTGTAGCGAATGTCGTAGAACGGAGTTAATGAAAAGTTTCAGGTTTTAAATACAGTCTTGGTCAGTGGCGGCGTATTAGTTTGTTCTGAGGTTGTTAGATTGTGGACTTGTTTATTTTACAGTATCATCCAAAATAAGTCTGTTTTAACAAGCAGGCGTGCTGTTTATGACTAACTACTCGACCACCTTAGTGTCTGCTTATTTGGTGCGTTCCTTCCTGCATTTCCTCTCGTTCTTCTTCTTGTCATTCTGATTTTTTTTCTGGATTGATCGTCGAAGCTAAATCTAAATGAGGGTCATGAAATGCAAACAAATAGGCCAAGCTCTATGTTCACGATAAAACTTTAAAAGTAAGCCATCTAAAATGTTAGCCATTTGCCATGCCAGATTTATGCATTGTGTGACGGTAAATGCAAATAGGCCTATAGCATATTGCAAAAATAATACAAGAAGTTTAGTTTAAACTGCAATACATATATTTGTATTATATAGTTGTGCGTAAATCTCACGCCGAACGAGTCAACACTAGCTAGTAACCCTTCTTAACATTCTGAACCCAATAATAATAATAATCTCTTCCAATATGTATTGTAACTGTATGAAACTGTTCTTGGCTATTGCATTGCTGTAACTGTCCAGTCACAGGCCAATACCCGAAATGAACTTTGTAAAAAGAAAAAAAAAGAGACACTTATTTAGGTTGTATTAATTTTTTCCCCACTACAACAGTGAAAGTAATGTACATAAGGCATGTTAAGTTAACCTTGGGTTCTTGAATTAACTCTTGCATATAGGCATAGAACATTGTTTTCAGATTGCAAGTTTAATCATGAGAGTGTTAATGTTGGTTTTACTGCTTTACCACAGACAGACTTACTCCCTCAATAGGTGAAGGAGCAGCAGCATGGTGCGTCTAATCCTTCTCTTCCTTTGGATTGGGGCACCCATCTCAGGGTGGTACAAACCTAATGCCTCACCCTCTTTGGCCAATATCCCCTTCCTCACTGTCTGGAATGCCCCAACAGAGCCTTGTAAGTCCAAGTATGGTGTGGACCTGGACCTGGGCATATTTGATATTGCAGTGAATGAGAACCAAACGTTCATGGGTGGAAACATCACTATTTTCTATGAGAGCAAGCTAGGGCTATACCCATACTACGACGGCCAGGGTGTGGCCATCAATGGCGGCGTGCCCCAGAATGCTAGCTTGCAACTCCACTTGCAAGCTGCCCAGGCCAACATCCTGACTGACATCCCCCAGCCTGACTTTTCTGGGTTGGCCGTGGTGGACTGGGAGAGCTGGAGGCCCCTGTGGTCTCGAAACTGGGACTCGAAGAGCATATACTGGGCGGGCTCCAGGGTACTGGTGAAGGCCCAGCATCCAGACTGGAGCCTGGCGCAAGTGGAGGTTGAGGCCAAAAGGGAGTTTGAAGAAGCTGCGCGGGCGTTTATGGATGATACCCTGAAACTAGGCCGTAGCCTTCGGCCTGGGGGGCTTTGGGGTCTCTATGGGTTTCCAGGCTGCTACAACAATCAATATAAGAATGCCACAGCCAACTACACAGGGCTCTGCCCCCAACAGGAAGTGCAGAGGAACGACCAGCTGGGCTGGTTGTGGAATATCAGCTCTGCCTTCTACCCTGACATCTACTTGGAGTTGTCGCTGCAGGGCCGGGGGGAGGCCATCCTCCGCTACACCCGCTACCGCGTGCTGGAAGCCCTGAGAGTCGCGAGTCAGGTTTCTGCAGCAGCTCCGCCAGTGCTGCCCTATGCACGCATCGCCTATACCTACTCCCTTGACTTCCTATCTGAGGCAAGTCATCCAGAGTGAACGGTATTTAATCATGCGAATAATGGGCACACTTCAAACAAAGCTGCATGTGATCTGTTACAGTGCTGTTCTTGGATGTTGTGTTCCTTCTCAGACAGTGGCTGATGGTTCTTCGGACTCTTTGTGTCACAGGAGGACCTGGTCCACACCATTGGGGAGAGTGCCGCACTTGGAGCCGCTGGGGTGGTGCTCTGGGGTGATTCTTATTTTGCCAAATCACAGGTAGGAAGCTGCAGAGACCTATACAATTGACATGGAACCACCTGTATTTTTTGGGGACTATCGATTCTTTCCAATTCAGACCATTGATTATTTCCCTGTGTCAGCAAAGGAGATAAAAACAGATAAAAATGAGTAATACTTTTTTGGTGCAATAATCATTTTTGCATGCATCTCGTCAAAATGTCTCCAAAAAAATCTAGGTTCAGAGGCAAGATGAGAGGCAATAAATGTTTCATTCATGGATGCTGCTTAAGTTGATTAGCTGAACTGGTCTCTCCACAATAATTACATAAGTTTTCACTGTATCACAATGCATTCCCTGCCAGGAATTTTAATTCGTACTGGATTATCTCACTGCTGAACAAATACAGTTACGGTGCTTTGCTTGCAGTGCCCAGAAACAGAGGCAGCATCTGTACAGGAATACCAGGCATGCGGCTTCCTGTTATAACGGCTAAAGTGTCTCGGGAGGATGTGACATTATCAGTCTGCAGACTAGCTGTAAACCCCAGGTGTCGAATTTGCTGCTGACGTCTGCAGTGTGTGAAAACGTGACAGAAAGGCCCTGAAATGTCTGTGTTGCTGGTCTCCGGGCGTCGGACTTAAAAAGACCAGTCAGCAGACCGCTGAGCGTCGATCCCCCTGAAGGGGCCCTTACAGTAAAACCTCACATTTATGCTGCTCAACCGTAACATCATACACCAATGCAAGAAAAAGAAAATATATTTTCAAAAACCAGTATTGGTGCATTTGAAAAAATAGTGCCAGCATTGAAAATATGAAGGAACAGGATATATATCCAGAGAATCATCCTGGATGAGATACCAGACACACACACACACACACACTACCCAAACACACTGTATAAGCAATGTAGAGACACTGTTCTGCTTATCCCATAGGTTTTCAGTCTCTTTAAAACCAGGGACCCCCAAATAAAAACAGACTAGATCTAGGGACCCCTCTACCCTTAATGCATGAGCTGGAGACATGGGCTTTTATTTTTCCCAATAAACCAGTAAAGTCACCGGCATGAAGTGGGTTACCCTTTATTCCCATCACCAGTACACAATTCGTCCCACATTAGCTACATTTATATTGTATTGTTCGCATGGTAAAACACTCCCAGCAGCATCTTGATTTCCTTTTTAAATTCGGAGGAGCTCCCTGACGGGCGCGTCCAGCGGGGGTGGATGACATAAGAACAGATGTGCACTGACGCACAATCGCCGCAGCCCGTGTCGACCGTTTAGAGCAGTGGAACAGGACTGCATTGTTCAATTATGTTTCAAAACAAAATGGGGGAAAAATAATCGCGCGGAAAAATCAAAACTTGCTTTGAAATTTAAGAAGCGGCCAGCCTTGGATGGAAGCCACCTGACATGGGTGCTTTATATATACATATTAATCACTAGATTTATCAAATATTAACATGTGAATGCTTCTAATTGAAAAAAAATTCAGGAATGTGAAATAAGGTTAAACAATACATTGAAATTTATTGATCTCTAAGGTGCATTTTTTTTGCTGTTCCCAAAGAGATATTGCAACACAGTAGTCACAAAAAAAACAAATATTAACAGAGAAGTCCATAATACATCGCAGGTGGTTCAGGGGAGGTCAAGCATGCCTTGTTAACGTGAAAGGTGAATGATTTATTGCAGGTGGAACAGTGCAGTAATGAGTCAGAGAGTTGAAATAGTGTCCACTGAATAAAATCTAAAGTATGTATTAAGGAAAGCATTAAGAAAAAATACTACATTCGTATTTTCTTTCTTTCATTCATCTATATCACTTATCACAGGGTCTTGGGGGTCCAGAACCTGTCCGGTAAACAATGTGT
Organism: Mormyrops attenuatus; assembly: GCA_026777985.1. Classification (NCBI taxonomy): domain Eukaryota; kingdom Metazoa; phylum Chordata; class Actinopteri; order Osteoglossiformes; family Mormyridae; genus Mormyrops; species Mormyrops attenuatus. The sequence goes on from JAODKC010000130.1 coordinate 7,818,446, forward strand.
GCCGCATACATTAATATTTAACCAGAGTAATGCAAAAACATCAAACAAAAATTAGCCTGATCGTGAAATAGAACACAACCGTAAAGTAAAAGCCAGACTAATGTCACAGTGTGTAGGGCAGGATACACCCTGAGCAGGATGTCAGACCACCACTGGACATCCACATAGTCACAGGGAAATTATGAGAAATCAGTGCCCCTAAACTACACGCGTTTGGGGGGGGATAATATCCAATCTACACACGCACAGAGGCAGAATCGAACCCACATGAAGTGGAGAGAGGTTACAGTAGTGTCCAGTTAGCCAGTGCATCCATTTACGTAAACATGCAAGGACAAAAAAAAAGACACATCACCCTAGATAAAAGCCATTTCCTTAGAAATGAACTTATTTAAAATTGTGATGGGGGCAGGGCGGAGTGTGTCAGCCTTGTGTTTCTCATCCCAGGCTACCTGCATCGCCATCAAGAGCAACCTAGAAGGCACCTTGGGCCGCTACCTGGTCAACGTGACGAGTGCCGCTGCACTTTGCAGTGAGGCCGTGTGCTCTGGCCGGGGCCGGTGTCGGAGGCGAGACACCTTCCCTGGAGCGTACCTCCACCTGGACCCAGGAAGCTGGAGCATGGTCCGGACTGTGGGGCCACACGGGGCCCGCTGGCACACCCTGAGAACGCGGCAGGATAACGGCTATGTCCGCAACATGCTGGCGGGCTTTGACTGCCAGTGCTTCCCAGGATGGGGAGGGCCGCGGTGTACAGAAAAGAGGTCGTAGGTCACGGGTGTCCAACAGAGGGAGCTGTGCATTAAGGAGCCACGACTTCGACTGTAAAGAATTAAATTGTGACTGAGTTAAGCTGAAGGGAAACAAAGACAGCCTGTCTGAGCTTGCCGCAATCTGCAGCAGACCCAAGTGAATCGAGGAACACAAGTGGAGACCTAGAAATCTGGAAAATGCCATGAATGTTCTAGTAACAAAATCTACTGCTGCACGCAGACACTAAAGCAAAGATGAGAGCACTTTAAGAATTTTTTATTAGAGTTTTATTTGATTTTAACTGCCTGTAGTATTAATCCTTTTCATTAATGTGTTCTTAATAGTGGCACTGCATGATACTTCCGTATCTGTGAACTTAAAACCTTTGACTACATTCCCCCAAGATATACTAAAAATTTAAAGGGCCGGTTTCTGTTTTGATGAAAACTGTTCAAAGGTTTCCCTAATATTCCCTGGAATTGACAGAAGAATATAGGCCTAATTACAAATGCCTGTTGTATACATACAACGCCTGTTGTATGATACTAATAGTATTGTAATGTGTGCACCTATTCTGTGTGTACAAGGTACATAAAAATACAAACAGCTGTGGTGATTATCAAAGTTTGGTCTGTGCTTGACATTTATGATTTTTTTCCATCCCATCCCATTCGATTTGCTCCAGTAAGATTCTGACTTTTCAGAGTATCCTCCGAAGCCCATCCACACCTCATACCTGTGCAAATGACCTTTACTTGTAGTGTTTATGTCAAATGTTAGGAAATGAGTTCCTGTGTTGGTGGGAGACGATGGTGTATGTGTAGGTCACCGTATTACATCAGCCACTCGGCTTCTAAGTGGTTGCTGATTGGCTGTTTACTGGAAACCTTGTTAAAAACAGTTTGTAGGTGAGCGATGTCCTCAGTCTGCATACTCTCATGGCTGATCGCTCTCTCAGCCCCATCCACTGTAACAGTGTATCATGCAGCATCGATCACAGACCAACTTCTCATGAGGAACATTGTGGCCCTGGGTGCAGTTAAAGCAGATGTCAGCTACGATGGGACTTACTTGGAAGAGTTACTGATTACCCAGGCACTGTCTCCAAGGAGGCTCCACTTGCCAGCCAACGGAGGTTTTCCTGCGGCAAGCTGGTGAGATCAGTTAGGGGTTACTATCTGAAAGATACTGCTGAATCAGAAGCTTTTGTTTGGTGTCTTGCTTGCATTCAGAGCTCCTCGCTCATGAAGCAGTAGTCCTGTCCCTAGCCATACTTAATAACATAGCTCCTATATTCCTTACTTAATTCTGGATCTCTTAAAATATCAATGATGGATCTCCATTCAGTCATTCCTGCTGTTTTCCTATCTTCCAGCTCTGGGAATACAGGGGGATATATTCTTGGAGGAAAGAACAAAAGAGTATATAATTAACAATGAGATATAATTGAAACTGCCTGTGAGCTTCTATCTTAAGTTTAACATATGCTTTCCAGTCTCTAATTTAAACTAACAAGTCATCTAGTACAAAAGTAACAGAACTGGGGAAAGCCATCGTATGTGACTGTTTGACGTTTAGTTTGCTTTATTTAAGAGCACATAAAGTAAGGAAATGTTTCTTTATTGTATAATGTACATCTTAAACGAGAAATACGCACTATCCAGAAGTCGTCGAACTTTCTCCATTCAGCAAAAACGTATTAAATTTTGCTGCGGATGCATGAAAATATGTCTTCAGGGTTCCGCTGGAGTAACTTCGGTAATATGTTCAGCAATAACCACAGATCTTTTGATTAGCGATCACTTTATTAGTTAGTGGTTGAGTGCGGATTGCGGGGCACCGACACGAGCTGCCGGACCTTCCCGGCAGGCTGCGCGGTGACAGGCGCCGTCTCGGTGACGTGCCTCGGATCTTCGCCGCGCTTGAGGAGGCTGACCCTGCGGGCGGGCACCGCCGTCGTCCGGCGGATTAGCGAACGGAGGGTGCGGTAGCTGCCGAGCGCGATAATTGTCGACATGGCGGCAACAGTAGCGGCCGCGGCGGACGGCTGGCCGGTTATGGCGACGGAGTTGCGGACGCTGTTAGATAATTAACGTCGAGCGGCGCACCAATGGGTCGGCTCACGTAAAAAAACGCAGGTTTAGTGTTTTTTTTTTCCCTTTGCACGATTCGTCCGCCATCAAAAGCTGATATCGTCTGTTTGTTTCCTCCGGGTGTCCCATTACTAAGGTTTTAATTAAATCTTTTATACGAGATAAGCGGCTTTTTAAATATGAACTTTCTGCGCAACCGGCTGGTAGTACTCGGCCTGGTGCTGCTGGCCACTCTGCTGCTGTACCTGCTGCTGCCCGCCATCCGCCAGGGCAGCATGGAGCCGTCGCTGGACGTGCAGCGAGTCGGGCTGCGGGAGAGGCTGGCTGCCGCAGGCCCGTCGTCCGTCGCGCCTCCTCCGGCCGTCAACGTGAGCGTCCGCACCGGGCAGCTGCCAGGCGACCCGCCGGTCTTCTTCAGGGAGGCGCTGCCCGTGGACGCCGCGGGCAGACAGATACTGCCCAGGTGAGGCCGGGCTTCGGGGCTTCGCGTCTCTCATCTTCGCTTTCTGCTTTTACCGTTTGTAAGCTGTAATTTTATTATGCAGCATCTACGTATGTATATTACACACGATGGCTGATTTATTTTTGCTGAAATAATAAAGAATGATCTCGATAAAGACATCCATGTGAAACTGCCAACTAGATCCTTACCACTTCCTTCAAATACTTAATGTTCATATGCATTCGTCCCGCTACACTTCATAGTTCCATGTGTACATGTTTATTTTGCGAGTTCGTTTATCGAATTGTTGCCAGAGTTACGTTTACTGACCGATCGGCGCGATGAATCATAACCAACCACGACATCATCTTTATGAATCCTCTCCCTTCAGTAAACAAAGCTTTATCGCTGAAGCGGATAAAAATGCATTTTTCAACGATGCTCTCGGTACCGATTCGCTTCTCCAATTTTCTCAGGCTGCAGGTGGTTCTTCTGCATGGCCAGGCTTTCACCTCGAAAAACTGGGAGGACCTGGGGACCCTGGCGCTGCTGGCCGTTAACGGGTACCAGGCCCTGGCGCTGGATCTTCCCGGTGAGGGTTGCGCTTGGTTTGGGTCGCCAAGCCGCCTGTACAGCAAAGTATTTACCCCCACATTCTATATACATGAAAACGAAGAAATATATTAAAATATTGATGTTTGTGCAGTTCCTACATTGCAGACAAAAATGCTAAAGTTAATAAGATACTTTCCTTGAGGCCAAAAAGGTTTGAGCTGTTTTCTGTGAAATCTGGTGGTTGAAAACATATATAATATATAGCTGATGTGCTGAAATTCTGTAGGTAAGACTGTTTCAATTGGAACCATTGTTTGCCAAAAAGCCCAAAGACACACCCATCCCTCGAGCCCATGTATGTGGAGTGTGTTACTGGTCCTCACACGTTAAGCCTGCCTCCATTCTACCTGCAGGCTTCGGAAACTCCCTCGACTCTGAGGCACTGAAGACGGATGAGCAACGCGTGGCCCTGCTGCAGCGCTTCCTGGAGGCGCTGGGCGTGCGTGCACCCGTGCTCCTGAGCCCCTCCATGAGTGGCCGATTTTCCCTGCCCTTCCTGGTGCAGCGTGGCACGCAGCTCCGCGGCTTCGTCTCCATTGCACCTGTGGGGACACGCAACTTCTCAGCGCAGCAGTACCAGGCCATCCAGGTGATTGTCACATTGGGTGCAGTCTCACGTCGATGACCTCAAGCTGCTGTCCCATGTTGGTGACCTCAACACGTCCTTTATTGTACTATTGCCTGAGGGTTCTTCCCTTAGTTCGGAGACATTGGAGGGGCCTATCGATATGCATACTTCACCATACTTGTGTTCTTGTGTACCTGTTTGATGTCATCTTCCATTGCCGAAGTACAATTCAAGTACTCATGAACAGAAGTATGGAGAACAGTAAAAAGATGAAGGATACATCGGTTGCATCCTCACCAATGAGAACCGTCCTATGATTCATTGCATCCCGAGTTCGTTGTTGGGAAGCAGGCTGGCAAGAATGCTCTTGGCAAGAACACAAGCATGTTCTTTGTTCTTGGTATTGAGAAACACCCAGGATGTTAGGATAAATGAGCACTTGAATTTGCCCTTAGCGTGTGTGTGTGTGTGTGTGCGCCACGTGATGGACTAGCATCCCGTCCAGGCAGTAGCTCTGCCTCATGCTCTATCCTTCCTGGTGACCCTACATTGCATATAGTGTTTAAAGATTTTTTTGATGGTTTTCCAAACTTTCTATATTCAACATAAAGTTGTGTATGGAACATGCATCATAGCTCAAAATAAGTTCCTTTAAGGAGTTGGGGGTTAGCGGTTAGGGAGCTGTGTGACTTCAACCTCTGGTGGTGCACAACCTTAGACATTTCTTCATTTTATCTGTTTGCCAAAGGATTGTTCTTATAATATACAAAACATCTGAAAGATTTATACATGTGACACTTCAAAGCGCTATAGTCATAATGCAAGAATTCCAGTACATAAAAATGTTAAAATTCTGACTTTTGGTAATAGCACCGTTTGTTCTTGAGGAAGTCCTCAGATGTAACCTCAGATGTGTCACTTTAAAGCCGTGCTTTGCTCCAACCCCTGGGACAGACTCCAACCCTGATTGTCTACGGGGATCAAGACACCAACCTGGGAGCTCAATCTTACAAGAATCTGAGCCAGCTTCCCCGGAGCTCGACGGTGCGGCTGGAGGGGGCAGGCCATGCCTGCTATCTGGACAAGCCCAGGGAGTTTCACCAGGCCCTGCTGGACTTCCTCAGCAAGCTGGAGTGAGAGGAAACCGGAGACCAGAGAACGATGACAGGCGGGGTTTTAGGGGGGTGGATTTGGACTTTCTGATTGGCTTTGGGATTGGGTGATGGGGGTGGGGCATGGAGCTTATTGGCTATGAGGTGAGTATGGTCATTTGATTGACTATAAGGTAGTGGCCCCAGTTGGAGAGCAGTATACCTGGAAATTCTGGGATTTAAATATACCTGGAAGCTGAAAGACACAAGGGGGCAGTGTGATGTAAGCACTTCACCCATCCTGCTTGCCTCTTACAAGTAAATTCCTGCATCCCATACCATAGTGAGAGAAGCCAAAGGAAAGATAATGTGTTCTCAGGTTTGGGTGTAAAGATTTTGTCCTTCCTCTAGACTCTCTGGTTTGTTACAAGCTTCATATCAACAGTTGCCGTCTTGGTAAACCTTCAAGTGTCGTCTTTGTGTTTACTGTACTTGGAATCTCGTTTAGAAATTACCTGCTATTGCAGAGTAGCTTTGTTGTACAGTTACAGAGTTAAAAGTGCACGACTTAAATGTAAGAATTATTTCAGTGCTTTCTTATTGATACAGTAGGGTTGTTGACATGTCTTTCTCATTTTTCACATTTTTACAGATAACCTTATTTGCCAAGAAATACTGGGCAGACACAGAATGTGTAATGGAATATTTGGCTTATGCTAGATGTATGACCACTATTTATTTGTATTTATGTTCAATACAGAGTTATATATATATATATTATAGGGGTTGCATTGTACATCTTTTGCTGTATTTTTTGCATTTTTCATCATTAAATTAATATTGTAAATATCTGAATATTGTGTGCATTTTAATTTACAGCTATCTGTTGTCCCCATTACTTTGAACACATGCTTGTTTTTGTCAAAATATGTAATTACTGACTGACACAAACCATGACACTTGCGGTTTTTGTTTCTCTTTGAAATTTGTGGTGCTCCGAAGTTTGGTTTAGCAGGTAAGGTTTAAATACTTGTAATGCAGGGGTGGCTAATCTTATCCACAAAGGTCCTGTGTGTGTGGGTGTGGGTCTTTGGGATAACCTTTAGGTCAGCTGTTCAAACCCAGGTGTGAGGACTCTTTGGCCAATCACTCCTCTAATTAGTAATCTAATATAACTTTGTAGTGAAAACCTGCATCCCCAATGACCCTTTCTAGACCAGATTGGCCACCCCTATTGTAATGTCTGCATGTAATAGTGTTATGAATTAATGCATACATTGGTCTTTATGCACGGAAGTAAAGTTGTACTGTTGAGTTATGTGGGCAAAGACCAGTGTCATTCAACAGAAATGTACTTTCCACTCTGTTTTCCAGGAAACTGGGAGACCAGTAAAAAAAAAAAGGGGGGTGTGTGGCTAATAAGTCTAATAAATCGGAAGATACACGAACACCTAATGAACTGTTTAAGCACCTGTAGAAGGTTCACAAGGTGTGTTCAAATGATCTTTAATTTTTTTGTTTTAATAGTTTTACAGTCCGTTTCAACACTGACTCAGGGCTAAATGCCAGCATAATTGTCTCAAGGAATTAGACAATGTTTAATTTGCAAACTCATTGAAAGGTCATGCATGGCCATGTGCTTTCTTCATGACATAAGTGATTATATGATTTTGTTTGCCTTACATATATTGTTGGGTGTGACTCTGCAGGTTTGGACTCTGTGATCATGACTGGAACTTTGCTGGTTCAAATTCCGTGGGTGGTGTGATTATATCACCCTTCTGAATCTGCTCCTGGTGTGCTGGATAAATGGCTGACCTTGGACTCTGACCCCAAGCTTTGCTCTCACCTTTATATGTGGGTCCAATAGGAGAGTATGATGGGATATGTAAAAACTAAAGAATAATATTGCTACTAATTATTTTGCCATTGGAATTATTTTCCTCTTTTTTCCACATCCCATACTCATTTCACATGTACTTTTCTATTAGAAACTATAATTATTATCATTAAGGAATATGAAACGCATTTTCATTACATTTCTTTTGTTGATCTGGAGTGGTTTTATGTCAGTTAGCGCAGGTATCAGTAACCAGAAAATCTTTAAAAAACAACCCTGTTTAAGTTGAGGTTTACTATGCCTTTATTTCCATTGAGACCTACTGCCAGACTTGCGATGGTTAAGGAAAACCTTGTATAAATTGCAATGCAAGGCCTCTTTCTCTGTTGACGTGGGCACAAAAATCGTACCGTCATGGTGGTTTTATTAAGCTGGAACGTAAACAAATTTCGGTGTTTATTACCGCATTTTCACTCCGGACACTAGGTGGCGGTGTTGCGCATCGTAAGACTCCTCCTACCAATTAAATATACCGAAGGAAAAGGAAGTAGCGTGATTTGAAAAAAGTGAAGTTTGCACCTCTTGTACTGCGAGACAAGGTACATCTGGACGGGATAACCGTCTGATCGTTTCTCCTTCTGCAGCTGCCGCCGGAGCCATTTTCCGGAGCTCCGCTCGTTATTTGATCCGCAGCTCCGTACCCTGGGGAAATAGGTAGCTTAGCTATTGACAGTTCACTGTGACAGTGCCGGACCGTCACACGCGCCTATTTTTGGCTTATGCCTCCGTACTGGAAGCCATGCAACTGGGCTCCTGCTGATATTTGTGCACTTGTCCTTTCGCTGACAGCTCGGAGGAGCGTCCCTCAGGTGAAATAGGCCATACCTGTACGTATATACCTGTCAACTCCGCGATGAGTCACTTGAGTCACAGTGTCTTGTTTAAATGCTGTTTTTATGTTTCTTTTCTTTCTCCATGTCAGGATAACTAAGTAATTATTAAAGCAGTCGTTTGTAATTGCGAGGACTTCTGAGGGGAAGGAATAGATTGTTCTCGTCATGGTCCTCTGTAATTATTATTTTTTTAATTAATGTATTACTTTTGTTATGCTTGACGTTTATGTATATGTGTGTCACATAACCACAGACGTGGTTAGGCAATCCCGGGTGGGGGGGCGTGGCCTGGGGGGAGAAGGAGGGGGATCTGCTTAAGCTATTTTTTTTTTCCAGACTAACTGTGTACGTGTTGTGTCCATATGGGTATAGAGGATATAACACTAGTTGCAGTCTGTGTGTGCATTTAGTCTGCTTGGTCCAGTTCTAGTGGAGAAACAGAATTAGTGTTATACTTACTCTTCCACAGGGTGTGTGAAACACACACACACACATACATACGCACACACACGCGGCATGCTGCCAGACAAGGATGAGCCAAGCGCAGTGGGTGGTGGCCAGGCTGGTCCTGTGAGGTCTGAGGATCCTGCTGTCACTCTCTTCAGGCAGTACCTGCGGCTGAGGACCGTCCACCCGGAGCCTGACTATGGTAAGGGTTCTGACACGGACAGTATGTCCTGTGGGGGTTATCACTAATGGCAATTCAGAGGCTTGTTAATGCTGCACCAGAGCAGCACTGAGCATCAAAGTGTCACAAACATGAAGAATGACTGACCATATATTTAAACTCCAGTGTAATAACATAGGAAAATGGTCCTTGTGAGAAATGTTTCTGGAGGTGAATGACTGCTGAGAAGATGACTAAAGTTAAAAACAACAACACATTTTTAAATTTCACTCATTACTAAACCATTATTTCTTGTGAATTAAATACTCATAGGCCTTAAACAATTAGATGCATTTTGCTTATTAAATATACTAACGTTTCCCATTGTAAATAGGCTTATGTAGACAACATTCAAGTATTCATTTTCATTTGTGGAAAAAAACCTTACAGTTCCTGTCAGCTGTTTTTCTTAAGGCGTTTTGTTGACTGGAACAAAAACTTAGATAGATAGCGACTCTCTGGCACACAGCTATTTAAAGGGATTTGTTCTGATTGTGTATGCTTGTAGTTTCACTGTACCTGCACTGTAATCAGATTATGTGAATAATTTTAATTTAGCTTTCTCACTCTATTGAACTTTATGGTCATTTTCAGTGAACTTTGAAGCCTATATTTTTCATAGCTTTCTGAATAATGGCAGTGAAACCTCAGTTTTAATGAATCTGTGATGTATATTTAGGTTTCATCGTGCAGCAAAGGAATGGATTGCATTCAGTAACTGCTCTGTTGACAGTTAAGATGGTAAGATGGTGCTAGTGTTTGTGGGAAAACATTGTTCTGTTAGGTAGTGTGTTATGTTAATGCACTGAACACTGCCTCTAGCTTAGTGCAAGAGTCTCACTTTTCAAGCATTGACCTCTGATCCTCACTTCTTTGCAGATGCTGCGCTGCAGTTCCTGGACCGTATAGCCCTGGAACTGGAGCTCCCCATAAAGAAGGTGGAGGTACTGTACCAGCCCTGTGATCAACCAGCTTCCGTCTATAACCGCATACTGCTCTTGGTGCACTACCTCATATGGGCAACAGTATGCAAGGATGTGTGACCGGTGCATGTGGGATTTCACAGGTCTGCCCAGGGAGGGTAGTAGCCATCATAACGTGGACAGGCACCAACCCTGCTCTCAAGTCGGTCCTGCTTAACTCCCACACGGATGTTGTACCGGTGTACCAGGTAAGGTCCTCCATATTTTTTCACGCAGTGCCCATGACTCCTGAGTATACTTTATGGACAGATTTAAGAGAACTTAAGAAGTAGGAAAATGTAACATTTTTATGCAAAGCTGCTTCTCTGTCCCATCTTTCTGTTCCTCAGGAGCATTGGAAGTATGATGCCTTCGCTGCAGTCAAAGACGAGCATGGAAACATTTATGGCCGGGGGACCCAGGACATGAAGTGCGTGACCATACAGTGAGTGAGGCATCACAGATCACTGTAGCCATTCCTTTTCTACCTCTGTTAAATACATCAGTGCCCCTTTTCAACCCCAGCTGCTTCCTTTATAACTGCGTTGACCGATCACATGAGCTCCAGTGGCCTCGACAGCACTGTGAGAGTCCTGCCTTTGTTCTTCCTCCAGGTACATCGAAGCCATTCGCAGACTGAAATCCCAGGGGAAGACTCTGTCTCGCACTGTCCACATGATGTTTGTTCCAGGTGCGATCCCCCTCGCCGCTAAAGCCAGCCCTCAGTAAATGTTATTGATTAATCAAGCTGCCGTTTAGTCTGTTATTGGTTAATCTGACTGTCAGCTGGTTTGTGAATGGTTAATCTTTCTCTCAACTAGTCTTTTTATTGATCCACCCATTTCTAAACAGCGAATTTTTAAATTGAAGTGGCGTTCAAGAGCTGTCGCCTTTCCTAAGCTACAAGTGCAGGGCTATATCAGAGCCAAGAACCCAGTAGTAGTTTCTTGGTTTCTTCCGACACATTTACGAAGCTGGAATTGTGGTCAGTCAAGTACAGGCTACAGGAGACCAGCATGAACATCACAAAGGGCCCTGAGTGTCATTTAGCTGGATTTTTGTTCTGATTTTGTTCTCAAATTCCTGTGTGTTGGTTCTGCCCTCCTGCTTTCAGATGAGGAAGTAGGAGGTCAGAAAGGGATGGAGAAATTTGTGGAGCATCCTGAATTTAAGCAGCTGAATATTGGCTTTGCCCTGGATGAGGGTGACGTTTTTTTTTTCTTGTTCTTCTTGTTCTTCTTCTTGTTAGATGACATCCAAAGCAAATCGCATTGCATGTACATAAAATATAAACAACTTAATCACATCTGCCAAAACCTTCTGGTTGAAGTCTGACTGCATACAACCTTACTGTCATATCACTGTTTAGATTTTTAACCCTTTTCATAAGAAGAGAACATTGTTTTCCCTGTTCTTCCAGGTTTGGCTAATCCTGGGGAGTCATTCACTGTGTTTTATGGAGAGAAAAATCCATGGTGTAAGTGTCGGCCTGTGTGATATATGAACACTCGTACCTTTTCCAAGTCCATTCATGCCATATCAGTGTCATTATAAACGACACAAGCCAATTTAGTGACATTTTAACATTATAAATGATTAAAGACATTGAACAAATGTAGTATTTCTGATATTTGACAGACATCAAAGTGTCATCATTGGAATGTAGCTGGCAGATTGCACTCTTATCACACACATTGCGGAGAACTGGAGGGTCTATAGGATGATGGTTGTTCAGTCGTTTTTCCCGTTTTTATGTGCAGCATACATCATGAGGTCTGTCTTATGATCCTGTGTGAGCTATCTCACCACGTACACACACCCACACGGAGCCTGCGCTCATGCTGGGTTTGGCCTTTTCTGGTCCCTCCAGGGATTACCGTGACGTGTCCAGGGAACCCAGGCCACGGATCCAGGTTTGTGGAGAACACGGCGGCTGAGAAACTGGTGAGTCCCAGAAGACGAGGAGTAGGAGGAGGATCCAATAAAACTTGAAAGCTACCCGAGTCTGTCAAACTCATTGTTCCCCTGTGTCTCTCCTCAGCGCCGAGTAATCAACACCTTCCTAGATTTTAGAGAAACAGAGAAGAAGCGGTGAGCTCCCCCTCGTGTCTCTTTGTAAGGCGAAACCTGGGTGCACACAAAGTCAACAGCAAAAACCTAGTGCCAACCAAGGCTGACGAATGGTTGGCTCTTGTAGATTGTGAAAATTTGCTCTGAAACACACTGGCACAACTAGTGGTGACTTGATACAGCCCTGTCAGAGAGCTCAGTATCACCAACTAGCTTCAATGCCAATTCAACATGCTGGAACGGTCAAAATGGCGTCAACGGCGACCGACCATATCCGGCTGTGCCAAACTAGACAGTCACTGACTCTCTCTGGCAGACGGACAGCTTTCGATGGCTGAAAATTGGCTTAGTGTGTTTCAGGGTTAAGGATGAGAATATCCCAACTTAAAGCTTGTGTCTGGTGGTGGCAGGAGTAAAAGCTGTCTTATTGGCTAACCTTGTAAACCAGGGGTTTGGAACGTTCCTTAAACTAGTGACCCCTAGAGGACCCCTCTGGCACTAATGTGTGCTTAATATTTTTTACATGATATTTTGTCAGTTCCTGGACGATCTCTGCAGGTTCCCTGCAATGGCTGATGAGTTCCTCAGGCTGAAGATCCCTGTTTTAGAACTGCCTCTCTCAGGGGGTGCAGTTTGGAGTGTAGGTCAGCACTGTGTCTCCCTCACAGGCTTAACACCAGTGAGTGTTTCACTCTGGGTGACGTCACCACCGTCAATATGACCATGGTGAAAGGTGGCTTGACCTATAACATGGTGCCTGCCGAAATGGACGTCAGCTTCGACCTGCGCATCCCCCCCACTGTGAACCTGCAGGTCCGAGTGAGCCTGATGTGCCTTTTCGGTAACACACATCCGAACTCTCCATACGCCAATCAGCTGTACATCTTTAATATTTCTTCTTTCCTCTTCCTGCTGGTCTGTCCCCCATCTTCTCTTCCAGGAGTTTGAAGAACGAATTAAGCAGTGGTGCAAGGAAGCTGGAGATGGCGTGTCATACGTGTTTGCTCAGGTCAGTCAGAAGCCAGCCAACCATCCATCCATCCAGTCACCCACTCGCACATCCATTTATCCATCCATCCATCTTCTAACTGCATATCCTAGACAGGATGCTGACTTGATGTGGATCCTTCCGATACTTCATTTTTCTTCTCTTTATCTTCGTAGTATTTCTAATTTCGGTGGTTTTGCTCCAGTTACTGGTGCACCATAGTGCTATTGTCTATTGTGCATCTTTTTAATAATGATCGCAGCATACAATTACTCTTCAATCGAGTTGGTTTACGATGACTAACCCTAAATCGATTTGGTTGTGAGTCAAACATTATAAAGTCCGGAAGTGCAAGCAAGTCTTATTACCAGAACTATTACTTTTTCTTTTGCTTGCCATCTTCTCAGCAAAGAGACATAAGCACTCCGGACACTTTTATTTGTGTACGTACACTGACGTCCGTGACTTGAAAATAATTAAGGATATTGGGATGTTGATTGTAAGTATGAATAATTGGATGTCACATGCAGCTATTAAAAAATTTAAGAGACCACACCATTTTCAGTTTCACTCACTTCTCAATTTATGGGTATGCTGCTTTTGTGGGAATATGTTTATTTATTTGCTAACTGTAGCCTGGTTCTCCCCCTTCTCATTAATGAAGGGCTTCTTCCTTGCTTTATGAGTCCTGCTTCTAGGAGTCTGATATACACTGTCCCAGCAGTGCACTTCACACCTGCGCTTAATGTTTCCCATTCCATTTGAAGGTCTCTTGATGTTATCCTCTGAATCATGAGAAACTGTTGGATAAGTTAACGGCCATCTCTGGCATTAGAAAGTCGCTTCCGTCCTTTACCTGGTTGGTTTCTGGTCGTTCCCAGTGCCTCCTACTTCACCTTGTTCTTATGTACTGCTGTCTTAAAAATTTTTAACCTGGAAGTAACCTGTTGCTCAACCTAACCTTATGCCAGCAGAGCCATGGTTAAATCAGTATTTAAAAAATGCAGATTTATTAAAAAAATATAGAGTGGTCTCTTATTTTTTTCCAGAGCATTATATTGAAATTTGAGGTGGGACCTGTATACACATTTTTAGAATTGGGTCCTTGCCAAAAGTAGCCCCAGCGTGCTTAACATATACGACTGTTATGAATATAATTAACGGTCAAGAGCACCAAAACCAGCTTGTAAAATGAGAGTGGAGGAAGCCAGGAGACCTGAGAAGACCCATGTCGGGCCCTTAAAAGTGAAAAGTAAACCTGAGCCTGGATGACCAGCTGTTCTGACCTTATAAAATGGCGGTAGGTTATGCACAAGCTTAAGTGATGGTTTCTGAAGAAGCTGTTCCTGGCCGGTTGCCCACTCGTGTACTGGGGATCAACTAGTGGTAGCAAGGCATCTGCCGTCTGGCTCGAGGATGGTCCTAAAGACTCGCACATGTCTCTCAGTGATATAGAGGGGCAGTTTTTTTTCAGGGATTTAGTGGTTATCATACAGTTACTGTGCCTCCTCTGAACGGGTCGACATTCTGTTTGGGTCAGAGTGGACTTCGCCTACCTTGAGGTTTTATTCCCCTTTCCTAGAAACACATGAACCAGTCTGTAACCTCCACGGCAGATAGCGACCCCTGGTGGAATGCCTTCAGCATGACATGCAAAGCCATGTGAGTGTCAAGCCTCCTTAGTCTTCTGTCCCAGTTTGCTGTTCAATTGATCAGTATTATCATGAATATATTACAGTTCCCATGCAGTCCAGTTCAGTGTAGCGTTGTATTTAATTTAGGGCTGTCACTATCGATTATATAAAAATAATCTAGTAATTACCGATTTAATCTGACAATTCATAGATTAATCGTTTTATATAATCATACGTGGCAGGAATCCACCAACCACTGCAGGGTGCACACTCAGTGACACATACAGTCACTTTAAACACACTAATTCAGTTAAGTTGCATGTTTTTGTGTCAGTGGAAGGAAACCATAGGATCTGTATAAAAGCCACCACGCAGTGTGCAAACTCCACACACACACAAAGGGGCGGTGTGCAGTAAGATCACCATGCGGTGTGCGGCAATCTACCACGCCATTCTGCCTCCCTGACAGGCTTGCACGATGTGTGATGTTAATATCAACATGGCACTTCATGCCCATGGAACTGTCACATCTCCCGAACCGCGACTGTTCAAGCTTCAATATGCGCTAAAACTGTTTTTGTTTAACTCAATCACTGGGAACGAAACTTAGTAAGCTTTATTTTATTTTAATGATGGTTCCTTTTCACAATTATCTAGTATATGTTGATTAAATAAAATCAGTCTAAAGTTCACCTCCACTATTTTTGCATGAGCTCTGCATGTACATTATGTATTACAGGGCTGCCAACCCTCACGTATCTCTCGTGGCACTTACGCTTTCAGATTCACATGCTCATGCAAGAAATCTTATCGAAAATTTATAATATTCCATTATAAACCTAAATTTAGCTACATTTAATATGTTGGCGTAGTGTAGAATATTCATAAGGTAATAAAACTGTTACATACATATAAATGCATGTGCTTGTCTTGAATTGAAAACCCCCCTAAGATGATGCGGCTAAGTGATGGGGCTGAAGCAAAATTATTTAAGTCAACATGATGACAAAGACAGGGTAGGCTACTCCACCAGACTAAGCGGCACATAGCTATAGTTAACCTTGCATTATTGATTTTCCCGAATGTCATCTTTTAAGATATAGGCCCATGCTTCAATTGCAGTTATTCTGTGGTGATATGTAAGTTCTTCTTTGTAAATCTTACAGACGACTGCATTTTCATTCACTTTTAATGTGAATTAAATTACCTGGACCTCCATACTCTATGCGCGTCTTCCTTCCGCCACATTGCCGAGTAATCGAGAAGGGAAAATTTTAATCGATGCTTTTTAGTAATCGAGTTTAATCGAGTTATTGTGACAGCTCTAACTTAATTTTACCTTCAGCTAATTGTTCAATGAAAAAGCTCTATCATACCTTTAGAATGAATTGATAAACTACCAAGCCTTATCTTGCTTTGTTCCTGGAAGCACTAGTTCCGTGTTTTGTCCTGAAGTCCTGTGATCCACCTGCAGGAACATGAAGCTGAAAACGGAGATTTTCCCAGCTGCTACCGACAGCCGTTTCATCCGGGCCGTAAGTATGCGCCCCCTGATCCGTAACGGGTACCGGGGTGTGTCCAACCAGGCTGTTTCCCTTGGTTGAATTACACGCATTTTAATTGCATCTTAATGCTAAGAAGGTTAATGGTTTGGGGAAGTGCTAATCACCCTTTGTAGCTTTAGACCAGCTCATGTCAATTTCCAACTGTGTGTGTGTGTGTGTGTGTGTGTGTGTGTGTGTGTGAGCGAGCAAGGGATGGTAGTGGAAACAAGGAAGGAAGGGAGGAAGAGAGAGAGACATTGTGTTTAAAGGTAACATCACAGGTAGCAGGTGTCACGTGGCTCACTCCCTGTTTCCGCTCCCTATCCTGCATCAGGTGGGCCTTCCGGCCATCGGATTCTCCCCAATGAACCACACGCCAATCCTGCTACACGACCATAACGAGTTCCTCCATGAGGACGTATTTCTGCACGGCATCCAGGTGTACGAGCAGCTGGTGGCCTCCCTGGCCAGTGTGCCACGTCTTGTAGGAGAGGCCTAGGCGCCACAGTGTGCCCGGCGCTCTCACTCGCTTGCCTACTTCTCTCTCGCTTGCCTGCTCTTCCCCCTTGCAAAAGGTGCTTCTTGGCTATAGATGGAGTTTCCGGAAGTGATTCTCACCTGATAAGATATTAATGATCGTTGACAAACAGTAGAGCAGAATTGGTGGGTGATTAACCCACAGAACTAGTATATATTACGATGAAATTAATAATGTCAAAGTAGTAATTTAATTACGATATATCGTCCCAGGCTTGATATCATTTATTCCTTTATTTCTTTCTTCACATTTGTTTCCTTTGGTTTCTTCCTGCCTCTCTGACAACTAACTCAGGGCATGTCTGGCTAGCTCACGCTTACCATCCTTGCGCCGTTGCAAGAGCGCCGTGGTGTTCCTTGCAGTCAAAACAAGGGTCACGCAACTCTTTGCCCCATCTTCGTTGTCCTCAATCCACATCGGTGATTCGCTCATTAGAACAACCATATTTTTTTCCCAAGGGATTAACCAACAGAGCGTTTAGATGAAATGTCTGTTTCAAGGCTCCTCCTTAGAAGTTTTTGTGTGATCAGTCTTTGCTGAGACTTCAGGTTTGTTTAACGGGTAAATGGTAGGCCTTTGCATTCCTCAAGCTGCTATGTTCCCTATCTCAAGGCCAGCCTTGCAGTTTGGCCTTGAGGCAGGTTCACACCCCCAGTTGATGGGTCATCAGTCACCCCAGTCATCCAGTCCAAATGTCCCAGCCGGGCAAGGCCCATGGTTCGAACTGAAGTTTGTTCGAGTTGCATACACTACCCACAGTTGCTGAGAGTCCCGACAAATCTGTCCACAGTCTGCAACTGGTGGTGAGAGAGCCGGCAGTATGCTTCTTGTCATGTGACCTATAGCAGGCGGCTAACTGAATTGACTCAGATGTGCATGATTATTGGGTGCTGGGGGGTTAATGAACCCTCATAACATGGCTATAATCCAAAGCTTATATTTATTGTATCTTATTTAGGGGTGCATCAATACCGATACTAGTATTAGAATCGGGAACAATACAGTACTCATGTTCTCGAAACGGTGCATTGATACCTATAGCAGATACTACGTGATGACATATCAGCGATGTCGTTAAATAAACGGGACCACATAATCTCTGTGGTACGGTATATCAAAATTAGCTACAAAAACCAAAGCAAAGTGGACTGTAAAGTGTGATCTGCTGAAATATCAAGAGGAGGCACAAAACAAGTTAATACAACACAAATAATCTAATTAAAGATATAAAAATTAAACATAGAGAGTATGACAAAATTTGCACCAGCTACACTCCGCAACAAACCCGAGCACGGAACGAGAAAATGTCAAATGATTTCCCTTGTGCAGTGAAAAAAACAGAAGTATATCACGTAGTATATTGTGTTTGACAAAAAGCATAGCACCTTCTGAAGCGGTGCACAGTGTAAAAATTTTGCAGACCTCTGCTTTAGAGTTTTAGAAGTGATGTTTTTAAATCATAATGATTATTTCACACAGGGTAAAAAGCAATGATCGTTTATTCTAATGTTTTTAAATTTAAAAAATACGGCATATTATTTTTTAGACATCATCCCGTCCTAATTGGTATCTGTAAGTACCGGAAAGCAAGCATTGGTACTTGGTCTGAAAAAGATGGTATTGATGTGTCCCTGACCTTTTTAAAGATAAGGGACATTTTTGTAGCTTTCAAATAAGTAATTTTTATTTAATTTTTTATGCATCACAAGTTATACTATTTCATTTGATTTTGTAGCACTGATCTGATGATTTGAATAAACATTTGCTTTCACACACTTACGACTGTTTGTGTTTCTTGTGGAAAGCTTGGACTCCGGTATTATTGGAGCGGAAATGACCCACGTAGTTGCATCCCCAAGTATTGTTTGGGTGAGTCTGGACTACAGGCACTTGCAATATGGCCTCTTATAATGGGCTGTTCAGAGCGAGCTGCCATTGCATGGGCAGTATCTCGTAAGGTAATACTTTCAGTGCTCCATGTCGCCGTTCCTCCCAGCTCCTGCCATAGGGGGCGCTGCAGTGCCATACACTACACCACACTATAGCCCCTGACAATGACTCTGGCTTGACAGCTTAGGTCAGACGTGGAAAGCTGCGTTTTCCTGGTGACCTTTCAACTGTCATGAATTTTGGGCATGAATAAGTTGTAAAGTGAGACGATGTGATTAAAGCAGTCGCATCCTTTTTGTTTCTCCAGGAAAGACATGCTTCAGTGATGAAGCTGGGAGTCAATAAGAATACGTTTAGCCTCTCACAACATGAAGACGGGATGGGGCAAATAATTTTTTTTGCTTGAAAAGTAACATCCCCTCTTTCCACCTCACCCAGTGTCTTCCATATTTTTGTCATTCGTTCCTTTCTTATGCAGGCAGTATAAGCTCTACCTTCTGCAGAGTAGCTGAAACATTCCCTATGGCTGGCTTTTTATAGTTACAAGACAGCATATCAAGATAAACAAGATACATAACCGTCCCACACACGCACCCCCATGGATGGCCCCTTAGTCACTTGCAAAACAGAGGCAGCGTTTGCGCTGTCAGACATCAGCCTGGTTTTTTGGTGAGGGTCGTCTTAGCTGGCAGTAAAAAGCTTCCTGCTTGGTGACAGAGATACACCCTCTACACTCTCTACCATGTGAATGTTTGTAAGCCACAAAGCATGAACGCTTTAGAGTAGGTCCAGACCAGTGCGGTCGTCAGCCCTGGCTTCTCCATTAATATGACCCTCTGCTTCAGAAAAATTGGTAGGCTACATAGGATATTAAAAAATGCTTTTTATGCACAATTGTACTTTCTCTTATTCGTGAAAGCCTACGAATAATGTGTTTTTTTTTTTTACCTTTCTAGGTTTTATTACCTAATGATATCACAGCAGTGTTCATAAAAATAAATGTCACCCTGGATATTTAATGAGTCAACGAAGTTCTGCTTTTAAAACGTACACCCTGACTGAACCATGTGATACCTCACCTCAACCTCTCTGTTTGCTGTTCTTGCCCTTTGTCTCTCCGTGAGGAAAGGTTTCTGTCGCTATGGTGAGTCCCACTGGGGTCTGTTTTGATTGCGTTTTCTCTCCTTTGCGGTCACAGAATTAAAATCCATTCAGTGCTTCCGTTTATCCATCTGTGTTAGTGACCTCCAGGTATGTGATGTGTATTTTCCCCTTTAATGACAGCTTGAGATTTGGGGCATACCTTTTCCCACAAAAGTGTTGCTGTGTTTTGCTCAGCAGATGGCATCTAGCGATGAAGTGATTTGATTGTTGACTTAAAGGCCCCTCAAGTTTCCCGGGCTGTATTACCCTTGTGTGATTGAATTTTAACATCCGAGAATGTTCAAGGGCCATGTATAATGCAGTGTTTGTGTTGGATAACCAACAGTGACTGCTTGAATGCATGTAAATTTGTGTTATGTGTTAACACTGATAGCCCATAGACCACGGTCATTCTAGATTTTGTTTGAGCTTCCAGCCTCTTTGAATCTAGGTTATTTAGCTGAAGTAAACACCAAAACTGAGGTCTGAAGGAAAAGCATCACTGAAAAAATCAGCCCCCTGGCAAATTATCTTTCTCTGTCTTGCCAAAAATGACTTAAGAAAACCACAAATGAGCAGTGTACTGAGTTTTACTGAATATTACAGCTAAACCCACATAACAGCATACCCAGATTATTACTCACTTAGTCCCCAAAAAGCTGCTTCCATACTTCATAACCTGGTGCTGAATGTCTGAATGAAGGAGGGTGGGAATTATGTTTCCCTGCTCTTGTTGTTGCCATGCAGATAAACATTGACTATAAGGTTAATGGAGTCTGAATAGGCAGATGATTCCGAGCAGCTATCATTACCCAGAATCCAACTTTGTAATGCTTTCTGCTGAGCAGCCAATAAAATGCATTAAAAGTATTTGACGCTTGGGTGCTCTGATAAAGGGATCTCTGTGTCTCTGTACTAGTCATCAGCCATGGTGCAGTCTGTCTTTTAAAAATTTTATTTTTTCAATCAAATCAGCTACAGAAATCATGTAGACACACAGACAAACACGGGTCCATAATCCCGTATTCTAAATGTATCAGAGAACATCATGGATCTTTCTATTGACACAGGTAGGAGTGCGAAAGGGCTACCATAAATCCCAAGGATCTCGGCTAATATGGGTCTGCAACCTGCTCTTTGATTATGTATGAAGGAGTTATACATATTTAGCATTGCTGATGCTGTGCTTACAGGCTGTGAAAAACCATGTTGTGTTTATGAGGCAGCACATGTCGGGGGGGGGGCCCCCCCCCCCCCCCCCCGCGGGGGGGGGGGGGGGGGGCCCCGGCCGCCCCCCCCCCCCGCCGCGCGGCCGCACGGGGCGCCCGCGGCGCCCCCCGGGACGGCGGGG
>JAODKC010000130.1:7839627-7854189 GCA_026777985.1 Mormyrops attenuatus
ATTTGCTGGTCTCTGCCTACACCCCCTGCCCACCCCATCTCACAGAGCAGTGCTCAATTGACAGCCTGAACACCCCTGTTTCAGGTGTGGTACAGCCCATTGGAAAGAGGAGGAGGAGAATCGGCAAGACTCCTCCAGAGGCCCAGGATCAGATGCAGTGAATCTGCTTGAATCAAAATGGCCTAGTTTGGCGTTTCTCGAATAAGCTGGAAATTGTACCTGTAGCTGTTCCACAGTGGTCTGTTATGTATTATCGAGCTTTTCAGGAGGTGCTTGTACTAAAGGCAAATTGTAGCACATAGTTAGCAATTTTTTAGTGACCATTTATATACTGTAAAGCTGGATATTTCACTGAATGAAAACCAGCCCTGGTGCCTTTCTGACGGGAACAATAGCAAAGCCCTCATCCCTTGGGAATATGACCAGCAACCTTCTTGGCCACATCTGGATTCTTAAGCATTTCAGCACCATCAGTCATTTCAGCTGCAATGAAATTAAATGAAATGACACTTTATTTACCATTTGCACGAGTACAGATACATTGGAATGCTTTTTTTTCTTTTCGAATATTCCATCTTGCTCTCATTGCTGTCATTCACCCCCTTATCTTGATTTCCTGATTGTATTTCACTCTTTGAAATTAACTGTATCCACTGAAATTTTCTTTGGCATGTGCAGGTGAGAATCCATACTCAGGCTGTACATTATTGTTTCCCTGTGATAGAAACATTGAACTATCCATTTTTTTTATTTAATATACCATAATATATCAGAAGGGCTTAAGTTAAAAAAACAGCCTCGGCAATAGGAACACTATGCTGGGTTTTCATTGCTTACTTGAAATGGACCCCTCAAAAACAGTGACCTCCTGTGGTTGTAATATTTTTGCCACGTGTCCATACATCTTCCTTCAAAAATATCATTACTCAGAACAAGCCAGTTCTGCTTCAAGTTGTATGCCCGCTCATCTTTCTCGTGAGGTAACTGGTCCACACTTCTGTTTAGAGCAGACTTTATCTGTTGGCTGACAAGCATTTTGCCCTGAAAGCAGAACGTGAGTAGAGATGAACCCGCAGCCGTTGACAAAGATGGGGCCAGCTGTGAACAATGTTGTGGCATTCAGTGTTTGTGTGTGAAAGTGACTCATTGCTGCTTAGGTGAAAGCACTGAACCTGTCACTTTATTCAGACCTGGAAACAGCCCAGCCTAATTATTCATTACTCATTGGTACCCGCTGCCCTCAGTTGAGCCTTTTCATGATTTAATGGGTGGCGCACGTCCGGTGTTTCGCTTTCCTAGCATATTTTGACAGTTCCATGTCATGTTAAACTGCAGGATCACTGGAGGTGTGTGTCAGCCTCGGGTTCAGTAAATCTTTTCTCTGGTGCTGGACATAAGTGGGCTTTTACGTCTGCGCTTTGCGTGGTTTATTGTACACTTTTTTCGGAGGTTACCGCAAGGACAAGAAGCTAAGGCCCCCTATGCCTCGTAAAATCAAAGAAAGGAGAAGAAACGTTAAATGGTCACGTATTTGTTTTTTCATATCAAATAATTATATTAGGAATTAGTATACAAAATAAATACAAAATAGCTCTCTCTCCTCCATTTGTAATTGCAGTTAATAGTTTACGTACTATGTGTATATGTAAAAGAAGATCGACTTTACCTTTGTATTGTTGTATGTATTTTAACTTAACTTTAAAGCACGTAACCTCTGATTGATGAAAGATGAATAACAAGTACGATATTTGAATATTAACGCGGCGATTTTTCGCGCGCACCCGGTAAATGGGATAAATAGAATAAACAGATGAGGAGGGGTGGGGGGATGCTCACTCCCACTGTCATGCATAAAGGCCAGGATTAATCTGGGGATTTAATGCGCTCAGGAGGCTCGCTACTGAGGAGAGAGAGTGAGAGCGCAGGCGGATCGCACAGCTCACACAGTAGCATCAATGCATGCACACGTCTTCCTGTAGGCAGCCCAACCTGCGCCACACGAATGTCAAATTGACAATTGATGCTTGCATCGATCAGTGTGATTTTTTGATTAAGTCAAAGCGGGTCCTGTTTCTCAATCTAAGAAGAATCTCATCCAATAGTAGTATTTACTAAATTCGTTTTTTTTTTGGCTAATGGAAAAATGGCGATCTCTACTCAGTCCTGCAGCACCTTCTGCTTGGTGTTAGTGCAGACTGTCTTCATTATTAGTGTCACCTCACCGGGGACAGACAGCCTCAGCTTTCCTCAGCAATATACGTAAGTATGCAACCGGACCCAAACCTTATGGACCGCAAGGCTCGAACCGACCCTGCGGCACGGGACAGGTGCCTCCAAGTACGCCGTTTATTATGGTAGGGTTTTCATAGGTTGGGACCTTAGATGCTGCTAGGTCTGTGCACTTATTTCTTTGTTACGGCGATAACTTGTGCATACGGTTGATAATCAAAAACGTGTAGTGTCGGTGACAGAGAGGATTGGGAATGTGAGGATTTTCACGTGCTTCTCCATAATGTACTATGCGGTCCACTCGTGGTTCCGATCAGTTTCCATTCAACACGCCGTCGTTATTTAAATCTCACCCTATTTTTTCAGACAAATATATGTTTTGCTTGGGGTCGTGTCTCATCACCGTCTCATCCAGTCTGTTCTAGATCTGAAAAACTCCCAGGAAAGTGACGCTGTTTTCAATGAGCACAGTGTTACACTCCACCTGCAGTAACTATGGATGGTATTGTGTGCTGCTTCCAGTGACATGTGAAATAATATGACAGTACACGCAAACGGAATATACGCATTATCATCAGTTGTATTTCTGTTTGTTAAAGAAGAGCATTTGCAATAGATATTGGAGGCATCAATCTGCTATGTATATTTTAATGTGGAATACAGTCGACGAAACGGTTCTGTGGTGTTACCTGCTGAAATGTTCAAATAAACACAAACCACAAAAAAAAAATAATAAACCAACGGATTATTTTATTATTAAACTGTAATTTATTAACTATTTCAAGGTAATTTTGGCTGTGGGCTAATTAAAGTTTTGTGTATATATTTTTAGACCTGTCACGATTACTCGATTAAACTCGATTACTAAAAAGCATCGATTAAATTTTCCCTTCTCGATTACTCGGCAATGTGGCGGAAGGAACACGCGCATAGAGTATGGAGGTCCAGGTAATTTAGTTCCATTAAAAGTGAATGAAAATGCAAAACAGAACCTAAATATCATCACAGAATTCAAGTATAGGACTATATCTTAAAAGAAGACAGTCGGGAAAATCAATAATGCGAGGTTAACTATAGCTATGTGCCGTTTAGTCTGGCGGAGTAGCCTACCCTGTCTTTGTCATCACGTTGACTTAAATTGTTTTGCTTAATTTACTTTCTACGATTCCCGTAGGCTTATGTCAAAATAATCGGTGCTAAAGCGAAGGTCAGCCCCATCACTTAGCCGCATCATCTTACCCAACACATGGTGGCCAACTTTGGTCAGCTGGCTGACGTGAGATTTTCAATTCGAGACAATCTGCACACACAGTTTTATTACCTTTTGAATATTCAGTACGGTTTACAAACTACCACAACGCTTTAAATGTAGCCAATTTTAGGTTTATAATGGAATAATATAGATTTGCCGTAAGATTTCTTGCGTGAGCGTGAGAATATGAAAGCGTCTGTCACGCCAGATGCATGACAGTTGCCAGCCCTGTAATAAATAATGCGCATGCAGATGTCATGAAAAAGCAGCGGCGAACTTTAGACCGATTTTATTCATTTATTTATATATTTATTTATTTTTAAATATAGGCCTACTAAGTCATCATTAAAGTAAAATAAAGCTTACTAAGTTTCTTTTCCAGTGACCGAGTTTTTTTATTTTATTTTTTAATTTTTTTAAAAAAAAAACAGTTTTAGCGTTTATTGAAGCTTGAACCCAGCAAACAGTCGCGGATCTGGAGATGTGACAGTTCCATGGGCATGAAGTGCCATGTTGATATTAACATCACACATCGTGCAAGCCTGTCAGGGCGGCAGAATGGCGTGGTAGATTGCCGCACACCGCATGGTGATCTTACTGCACACCGCCCCTTTGTGTGTGTGGAGTTTGCACACTGCGTGGTGGCTTTTATGCAGATGCTATGGTTTCCTTCCACTGTCCAAAAACATGCAACTTAAATGAATTAGTGTGCTTAAAGTGACTGTATGTGTTACTGAGTGTGCACCCTGCAGTGGTTGGTGGATTCTGGCCTCCTGCAAATTATAATATAATATAATATAATATAATATGATATGTTTAAAAGATTACTCGATGAATCGTCAGATTAATTGATAGATATCTTGATTTTTGATATAATCAATAGTGACAACCCTGTATATTTTTCTTTATTTTATGTTTCTGCATGCCATACATTAATATCTCCTGGGAAAACTGCATACCAGTCCAGTGGATGTTGTAAAAATAAGTCATGCTTTAGCTGTGCTTTGAAACATGCACTTATCTAATGAGGGTGGGAGATATTCTTGAATGGTGATGCATCCTGTTGTAGTCCTGGAATATGGAGCAGGTGGTGTTATGTAGTTCCATCTGTCTCACGCAGCGCGACAGGGGTGTTGCTAACAAGGCCCAGCCTGACCTTATCAAAGCTCCTATGGCAGCACTAGTGGAGGAAGAGCGGGCTGTACATGTGCAGGGAAAGGTGTACAGAATGAACACGGAAGGTGGGCAGGTAGCATTGCCCCAGCTGGGGATATTTGCGATTTGTGTGGGGTAGAATCAGCAGGATTAGCTTGTTCCCAGAATTCCATGCTTCAGTGAGCCTGTTGGATACACATCTTTTCATTTCTTTACCTTTTCAGTATCTGGATGCACATATAATTATAACTGTACTGCATTTAAGCACCACTTCCTGTACCCACCCCATTACCACCCACTGTAGCCCCGCCCATTTTTGTATCTACATGTCACTGAGTCACACTGTTTGCTTAGCTGCTTTGACAATTGTGATCCTTTGTTTCTGATCTATTGGCTCTTGTGTTACTTTGACTTGTCAAAACTATAACTCTGGTTTTACATACGGCTCCTTTGCTCCTGGAAGCTTAAAAACAAAATGTCCATTTAGAAAGTCACCATCTCGAAAACCACTCCACCCATTCCCAGCAATCAAAACCTTTACCTTTAACTCACAAGGTGTCCCATGGTAGGCAAGTGTAAATAACAAATCAATGGACTATATGATTCAATCTGCCAACAAGTCTAACAGGAAGTCTGACAAGATAAGCAGTCTGAGCTGAAAAATAATACTGATGAATTCATCATTGAGTTAAATGGTCAAAGGTGTCAGACCTTTACCATGAGGATCTGGTCCATGCTTTGGTTTCAGCAGTTAACTGTGAGTAACTGCAGGCTGTGGAAGGATAACATCACTGAAGGTCACTAGTGCCAAAGGGACTTAGGTGAAGGTCAAGGTGACTTTACTTTTTCGAAATGCTCCCGAACTCTCTTAGGAATGCATGTGTTTCATCTGGATCTCTATGCCTGCAGATCTCTGTGAAACATACAACAACACGATGGGGTTATGTTAGGATAAACCTAATCGTAAGGTGAAAATATCACAAGGGAAAAATGCATTTTAATACAGTACACCTAACCTAACAGACATCATAGCCTAGCCTAGCCTACCTTAAATATGCTTAGAACACTTACTACACTTATTACACTTAGCCTACAGTTGGGCAAAATCATTAACACAAAGCCTATTTTATAATAAAGTATTGAATATCTCATGTAATTTACTGAATAATGTACTGAAACTGAAAACACATAACGGAATTGGAATATGCATTGTAAAGTCAAAAAATCATAACACGGACCATCGTAACTTGGGGAGCATCTGTACTCTGAACATTGCCTGGGCGACGCATTCAACCGTTTTTGACTAATGCTGATTTTTACCATCCCTCAGTCATATTTGTCATTCTCAGGCTCAGGCTCAAAGCTGGTGGGGGGGGGGTCCTTAAGAGATATTATACAAGAATGGAATGTAGATGGACTTTATTTAAATTATGCACAACTGCACCTTCTAGAACTTTCTTTCTTACTTGCTTGAGTCTGCTGCTTTTTCACCCATGTTTCCTTGCTTGCTCACTGGAGACCAGCACTGTTGCCTTCCTATCAATATTAATGGCGGTAATATAAGTAAGATTAATTTAACTGCAAGACACTTTGTTGTATTTTTTGATGGCATCTCAGCTTTATTCTTTTGATAAAATACTGTCTTGCTTTAGTTCATTTTGTGTTGTTTTTACATTGAAATTTCTGCTGTTGATTTGGACCTTGCCTAACACTGAGGGAAAATGTTATTACAATATTTGTTAAAATACATTAAGTGGCTCGGAGTGTAATATCTGTTTTGGGCTTGCTGGGCAGGTGGAATCAAATGGGTTTATATTGGCGGTATTGGTGCCACTTTGAGTATCAAGCTGGGACTGTGATAGGGATGTCCTGCCAACATTTACTTGAAATGGGAGCAGGAGGTGGGAGTTGGAGTCCCCAGATTCCAACGTTGGCCTTGCCGTCGCGCCTGCTGTTGGATGGGAGAGAGGCCGAGATGAGCGCTGTCACTGGGAGCTTGTGACAGCTTTACCGCCTGCACAGAAACTGCTCAGATTATATATTTTATGCTTGAAACAGCACATGGGGGTGGGGGTGCACAATTTGTGGTTTATGAACATCCCATATGGTGCACGTATCTAGAGAAGATGACTTGGACGCTCAGGGGAATGTATAGCTTAGTGTTTTCAGCAAGAGGCAAACAAGCAGACTCAGTAGCGCACACAACGAGAGTCATATTACAGTCACATGCTCTTGCGGTCTGTGGGAAGAATACTTTAGTTAGCAAGCGAAAAATGTCCCAAACGTGATGATGAATTTGTCAATAACTGCAATGTATATGTTTCATTTAAATGGTACTACCAGATACTTATCTGACCAGATCAGAATTTTGCATCTTGGAATCTATGGGTTCGCTGCTTATAAATTGTCCTTTCACTGCTACCATACAAATATTTTATTTCTTCATGTTACTATTGTGAGAAATATACATGTGGCTCCAAGGAAAGTCGATTAAAAGTAAGTTGATTAGGTTATTGAAATGGAAAGTTCCACGGCCAGTTTTGAGACACTTTGTTTTTTGTGTAGACGGAAATTGGCAAAATGATTGATTCAGTAAAGCTGGTCTGTAACAAAATGGAATAAGGAAACACAAGTCAGAAAGGTAAATCTTCAGACTTAACTGAACATTTGCCAGGAAGACATCCTGACCTGTCAAATAAATTCAAGTAGTTTTAGTATTTTAATTTTAGATTCTGTTCATCGACTGCCAAAAAACTTCAGTATTGCCCTGGTTTCACAAGACCTCGGTAGACAGCATCACGATGATCTTTAACCACAATAAGTGTTTTTAGCATTATGGATGAACATTTTTCAGATAAAAAAATTGTGAACAGCCTGATTAATTCATGAGCATCATGTAATTCAAGTTACTGTAAATATTGAATGAATAAGACCTGTCATTACTCCAATTTACTTAAGACAAATTATTATGAAAATCTCCTCTCCTTTTGTCTAGCTGAAGCCCACACACCGAAGCAGCCCACTCTTTCTACTGTGGGAGAATCTAAAAAAATTATATATATATATATATATGACAGGACCTCAAGTAAAATGAGAAGAAACTTAACCATTTAATTTTCCAGCCACTGCCATGCCAGTTTTTAATCTGGTTAACTGCTAAGTGGAAGTAAACTAAACATCATCAAACTTCACAAGCTGCATACACAGTAGTGTTAAGGCCCATAATGCACAATATAGCTCTGTTTTATAATATAAGTAGCGAGTATAAGCTCAACCATTGTTTGCCTTTTCCTGAATGCGAAAAAATTATAAAGCGAATTAGTCCCGCAATGAATAATTATAATGTACGATTGTAAATTGAGTTCCTCTACCTAAATTAAATGAATTCCGCAGTCTATAAACTACAGTGTACGATGCTCTATGTTAAATGCATTTCCACTGTAAACTATACCTGGATATAAATACATATACTGGCAAGGCATGCAAAAATGGCCCTGTTATTTCTGAGTGTGAGAAGATGGCAGCTGGTTTGTTTAAAAGCCAACGAGGGATCAACAAGACACAGTTTACATAGTTTTTTCCCATTAACGGAAATAGATTTCTGATATTTGGTATTTATACTTGTTTTCCAGTGAACGTTTCCTGTTATGGTTTTCCTCATAAGGTAGCTCAGTGATTCATTCTTGTTGTTTTTTTTTTCCAGATGAAGTAGCTGGACAGTCAGGATGAGGTTCCTCTGTTTTGAGGCCAAACAGTTCTGCAGTTAAATCCCTTTCTAGGGAATATCGCTCTTGCTCTTTGTGTATTGTATGTGTGCTGAGGATTGTGGGTAGTTTTTAGCAGAGGGCAGATAACTCTTTTTGAACAGTGGTCATTTTCTATCTCCATGAGCATCATTCGTGTTTGGTGTTCTTCTGACAGCTGAGCTGTGAACACTCACATCAGCTAAGGTGAGATTCACAGCTGATCCCTGTATGTTACTCTGGGCTACGTTCTGAATCTAATTTGTTCTTTTAGCAATTTTCGATCACACAGCTCCTTAGAATCTTTTTCTTGATTTGCGTCTCAGGCGTCTCGAATGCTTAGCAATGGTAAACTGGTTGCAGTATTTTTGAGAGGTTTTGATCCAAGCAGGCTATCACAGTAACCTGACTCTAATTAAGCATGTTAAATGACAAAGTCTGTTTACATACATAGGGAATGTAGACAGATTATGACAAATTTCACAGACTTTTTCACACCACTGGTCCTACGCATATTTAGCGATTTGTCAGAATGGGACATCGGTAGTGTCTGTTTCTCTGCGATCCCCGATGTACGTGATGAGCACACCCAATTCTTACTCAGGAAAAGCAAATATGTCATCCAAAATGCAAAGCCTCTGTATCCATTAATCTGCACAGGTCTTCAGACTCCGACAGCTCGTTACGGTTCACCCCCTTTCCCCTCACTGCTGTGGGAACACGACAGTTGTACGCAGATATAGCCATGTACGCGTTTAACAGTCGGTGACGTGGGTCCCTGGTTACTGCTGCCTGCACATGAGGTGACGTTCCCTGCCTGGTCTGCTGCCTGTGACTGACTTTCACATTAATTATACCAGAGTAACATATTTCTGACACCGCAGCAACATTTTGCTTATAAATATAGCTTACAAAGGGGACAATCTGCTTAAGCCACAGTAACGTGTTACTTACTGAGGAAACGTGTGTAGCACACATTGGAGTCAAAACATCGCTTGGAGGTATTTTATTTCAATGAGCCTCTTAGTCATACATTCAGCTCTATTCAGAAGCCGAAGTCCAGGCTACTGACTGAAATCTGTTCTCTATGCTTCTTGAGAAGTGTGCTGATAAGTCATCCATGTCTATTCTTTATGGTCCTGTAGGATAGAATAGCAGTAATTTATTCCTCCCTGTGGGGAAATTCAGCAATTTTTTGCATATCTCATGCAGCTGTGAATGAGAGAGAACAACAGTCCCAGACAGCAGAGACGCACATACAGTCCCCTCCACAATTATTGATGCTGGTAATGATGAGTTAAAACTGTTATCAGAAATCTGCCTTTTATTGACTTAGCTTAATGTCACACTGAAAAAGGGAGAAAAATCCAACCAATAAGTGAAGTAAATTTGTTCAATTTTTTTCATTACAGCTCATCCCCTTTCCCCTCATTGCTGTGGGAACAGGATAGCTGTATACAGATATAGCCATTTATCACGTATAAGAATCGGTGATGTACGGGAAAGTAGTACATTTTTTCAAAGAAAAAAAAAAATCCCCCATGAAGATTTTTTTTTTGTAACAAAACCACATGTACCACGATTGTTAGTGCATTTTCCCCACTTGTATCTTACATTTTGAAATTGATCAGAGTGTATAGAGACTGTCAAGCAGTAATCTGTGACTTCCTGTTTCACCATGGTAAAATTTTAAGGTCACACAGAAGCCAAATTCTTTTAGTTATTCACCAACATGGGAAAAGTAAGCGAACATACAAACATACAAATCAAATAAAGGAGAAGGGTGTTGACCTTCATAAGTCAAGGAATGATATAAAAATAGTTACTTGCCTTAAAATGTCTGTTTCTACTGTTCATGCAGCAATTACAAAGTTCAAATCAACTGGAACAGTTACAAACTTGCCTGGAAGAGGACTCAAGTTTATTTTGCCCCCATGTACAGTGAGAAGGATGATAAGATCCCCAAAAAAATCCCCAAGGATCAAGTAGCATCTTGGGGTCACCAAGTCTCCAAAATGACAATCAGATACCACCTCCATGCTAACAGATTATTTGCAAGGGATTCCAGAAAAAAAGCCCTTCCACACATGTAAGCACCTGGAGTTTGCTAAACAATACTGGAACTTTGACCATATTTTATGGTCAGATGAAACAAAAATTGATTTTGGAAACAAACACTCAAGGCAGGTTTGGTGTAAAAAGAATTATGGCTATACTGAGTAGAACCTGAACCCCCACTGTTAAACATGGTGGAGGTTCTGTGATGTTGTGGGGCTGTTTTCCTCTAACGGCCCTGGGGACCGTGTAAGGGTACATGGCGTCATGGACTCCATGAAAGGCCAGGGTATTTTGAGTCTAAATCTGGCTACCTCTGCCAAGAAACTAAAACTGGGTCATGATTGGCTCTGCCAGCAGGACACTGATCTGAAATATATGTACAGATCAACACAAAAACAGAACACAAAATCAAACTTCTGCCATGGACAACTTGGTCCCCTGACGTAAACCTGTGGGCTGAGCTGAAGAGGAGAGTCTGCAGGAGAGGACCTAGGATCCTGGATGACCTGGAGAGATTCTCTAAAGAGGAATGGTCTCAGAATCCCTGTATTCTAACTAAATGCTGTTTTATTGGCAGAGGGAGATTGTCCAAAGTATTAGATCCAGGGGTGCCAATAATTGTGGTATATGTGCTTTTGGAGAAAATAATTATTTCCTAATGAGGGATTTTTCTCAGAATAAGTTTATTTTAATTAATGGATATAATTAATTATTGGACTTTTTCTTCCTTTCTTTCAGTGAGATAAGCTGATACATTAAAAGGTGAATTTATCATAACCCTCTTTACTCATCTTTACCCAGGGTGCCAATAATTGTGGAGGAGACTGAATATACAGCTGAGTAAAAGTTTTGTACTTAGAACCCCTAGGGCAGTTCAGGTTAAAGGCCTTGCTCAAGGACCCAACAGTGATATTACACTATTGGCCATGGGATTAAAACACATGGCCTCCCGGAGACGAGTATACATCTCTAACTTGCTGTGCTACACAAATCCCCATGTGGTAATGTTCTCTGTGTTCCCACAGAATGATGTACTGGGCCAGACGAATTGAGCAGGAATTGGACAGAGTGCTTCAGCATGCCAGCTCCCAGCAGCTGAGAGGGGTGAGTCTTCTCCAATGGCAATGGTCAGCCTTCTCTTGTTCTCTCTCCCGGCTCTTAGTCCTCCAGCTGAACTCCCTCCAGGATGGTTTCCCAGTCCCATGTCAGAGCAGCAAAGTAAGGCAGATTCTGGCTCCCAGATATATGATGGTAGCAGGCGGACTCTCCGGGGGATGCCTGGTTTGGGGAGTGATGAAATTATCATTGATCTCACTGAATCCTTGACCCGGGACGGATGTGGGGCCTCCCCGCACGGGGAAAATGGCGCATAGCCTGATCTCCGCCTGCCATTGAGCAGATGGTTTGGCAGCAGGCAAGCGAGAGAGAGAGAGAGAGAGAGAGAGCTCTGTGTTAAGGCGGCATGAGAGCCGTGTGTTGGCGTGTTTGTTTACCGGGGATCGGAAGTCCACTCTGTAGCATTGGCTGGAGTTTTAACATGGTGTCAAGAACGATTAGCATGTCATGGCATTTTCCAGTCTGCGTGAATTTTCGTGTGCGACTTTGACTTGTGGTCCAAGATAAGCCGACTTGAATAGGTTGGGTCTACAGAGAAATTGGTTTAAGTGTAATGCAGGTCCCTTCCTTTTAGCCTCCACCTAAAACATGCTAAGTTAGGCTTCAGTGTAAAATCCACCCTGCTTAGCCTTTACCACATTTTTGTTTATTGCACTTTTCGTGTAAAATATTTACTGCTTAGCCATTGTTTATCACACTTTCATCTTGGCTTTTGTGTGAAACACTTCCTGTTTAGCTGTTGTTTAAGCACTTTCATCTTGGCTTTTGTGTAAAACCCTTTCCAGCCATTGTTTAAAACACTGTTGTTTTGTTTTCTGCGTGAAACAATTCTTGCTTAGTCATTTAAAACAGTTTCTTCTTGGCTTCTGTGTTACACACTTCCGGCTGATCCATTGTTTGAAACACCTTCGTGTTAGCTCTTGTGTGAAACACTTCTGACTTTGCCTTTGTTAAAAACTGTTTCATCTTGGCTCCTGTGTTACACACTTCCTGCTTAGCCATCGTTTAACACACTTTTGTCTTGACTCCTGTGTAGAATATTTCTAGCTTATTCAGTGACCAGCAGGGCTCATTAAAGGCAGATGTTTATATTTTTTGACACCTAAAACCCATGGTGCCTTGGCTGCAGTTGAAACATGGACAGTGTAGAGTATCTGCTTGCTGTTTCCTTCATGCACTCACTGCATCATTCTGAATGCATTATCTTGCATTATCCTTCATGCATTATCTTGTGTCGATTTCAGGGAAGATCCAGCTGTGCATTGGGGGTGAAAGCTATGCAGGCATTTTGTAACCTAGCTAGAAAGATAGAGGCGAGGCCTTTACAGCACATAGTTTAGAAAAGTCATCTGCATGGTGCCTGTAATTATCCCAGGCACAGTGTGTTTCGTGGTAATTGGTGCTTCACTAACTATTTAGCCTGCAAGCCTTTATTTAGTTCCTTTCAATGCTTTACAAGAGGTCCGCATGCCGAATATACAGCTGAGGCTGTATATGTGACAGCGTACTTTACAAAATGAAAATAATTACAAAGAGAGCAAGGGCTTGCTGCAGTCTTTTACTGTTTATATCGACATTAAGTACAAGGACTGTTTTGCTTCAGAGCTGTTTGGAGCTCTTAAGCATGGATTGGGAATGTTGCTATGGCAGACCTGTACCAAACTGCCTTTTTGACAGACTGGTGAAATCAGTGGTTCATTTATACAGCAGATGCACGTCAGCCGCATAGTTGTAATTCAAAAAAATGAACATGAGCATAGAAGAGGGTCCTGCAGAGAGGAAAACGGGCCTTTTCTGCTTACTCATGGGGTTTTTATGGGAGGGAGGCAGAGGTGCTATGAGGAATCTCACCCCATGGGCATATTAAACCAGTAAGAGACGAGACGCAGACCCACACTCAGGAGCATGAGTCAAGTCAGCAAGACACCAAGTCCACTGTTTTACAATAACAATTCTGGAGCCAGGCATTGCTGATGGCCCTTAGTTAAAATGCTGCGAGGAAAGTATGTAACTGCCTCCGACTACATTGTGACAAGAGAGCAATATTTCACAATCCCATCAACAGGGGATTAAAATGTGTGCGGCATCAAATGGGGAGAGAAGTGGCACAAAAAGATGACCAGGTATTGGCCTGGTTGCCCCAAACCCAACCCTTTGTGGTGGAATTTCTTTGTAATCTGTTTTTTTTGTGCAGCACTGACTTTTCTGCGTCTGCTAAAAATGACTTTTCCCTGGTATCTCAAGCGCAGCTCCCATAGGGTGTTTTAAACAGTTTCCTTCCCTTGGGAAGCTGCTCATTCTCATACCAACTCAGTTATTGGGAAAGGGGGGGGGTGGGTTCTTGGGCCAAACCTACTCAAGGGACCATGCAAGTCCCAGTGGTGTAGCAGGAGTGGCCCGGTTTGTGTTGCAAGGTATGGGAGTGCATGCACAGTTTGTTTGTGCAGGAGAGCTTCCCATTTGTGTGTAGTTCTTGCTGGAGAGCATGCCATATGTTTTGGGTAAGAAAGTCTCAGGCACCCTCCATCTCAAAGTCCAGCCCCTAACACGCATCATCTGTTATCCACCAATCACAGCCCAGCCTATAATCACATACAGGCTAGCTCTACCCCACTGTGTATAACATGTCGTACACAAGCTAGCAACTACCACACTCATCCTCCTCCATCTATAACCTATCCTACACCACACAGCCCACATTTCACTATAGTCATTTACCTGTTTATTGTTGGAAGGAGATGCGTTGAATAACACAAAGCCGAGATGCCTTTATTCATTGTGCATGGAAGTATGGAGTTTGTGTAAGAAAGCACACGCAGCTTTGTTTGTGGGGGAAGGTGTGCACACAGTCTGCGTACATCACAAAGCTTGTATGGGCTTCTGTGTGGACTTCCAGTGCGAGTGGTTGGGATCTTTAGCCCCGTGTGAGCTGTGGGATCTTTAGCCCCGTGTGAGCTGTGGGATCTTTAGCCCCGTGTGAGCTGTGGGATCTTTAGCCCCGTGTGAGCT
>JAODKC010000130.1:7854289-7864986 GCA_026777985.1 Mormyrops attenuatus
GTGGGATCTTTAACCCCGTGTGAGCTGTGGGATCTTTAGCCTCGTGTGAGCTGTGGAATCTTTAGCCCCATGAACTGTCATTGTTTTGCCTGACAAATGGAGCCAATGGCTTTTGAGTGACAGTGGGGTTCAGAATGACGAAAAAAAGGGATCAGCTTTTGGGGAAGATCGTGTCCTTTGTGGTGTGGTTGCACAGGACGTACTCCTGCCCGGGGCAAGCTACCATCTGGACCGGCCGTGTCAGAAGGAGAGCTGCGGCGTCTGGGATGGACATGGGTGAGAGAAGACGTGAAAGCCTTGGAGCGCGTGGCTGTCTTGCTCGGTCGGATATTCGCATCCTTGTGTCTTAATGAAAGCCTGGCATTCCACCTCCAATGCCCGTCATGTCAGTGCCTCTGACCTGGGTTCTCTAATTACTCTAAATCCCTGGGGTAAAGTCGGATAATCACTGCTCAGTTTGAAATTCCCATAGTCTTTCTGTCTGTTTTCTCCGTCTCCTCTCTGGCTCTTAGGCAGCGACAGAGGAACAACCTCATCTCTCACATGCTTGAGACATAGAGATTGAAAACAATCCATCTTATGCAGGACAGGGTTACCTGGATCAGTAGAGGGCACAAGGCTGGGCTGACAGTCCATCACATGGCACTCCACTCACATAATGGCTATTTGGAGACACCAGTAGGCCTACCCGTAAGAGGAAAGCTGCATGATATCAGGAGAACACACATGCACACACACAAGAAGAGGGTTTTAAACCCCCAATCCTGGAGATATGAGGCATCAACACTAACCACTGAGCCACCAGTGGTCCTCAAAAGGATTGCCATACCAAAATAAGTGTGCAGTATGTATAAGTCAGGCCTTGCCACATGCAGTATGAATTTCACCATACCCAGGTGTACCCTTTACTATCAAACTGAACAGGAAGGAAAAGTCTTGTTACTGGTTGGTTAACTCCTTTCCACTTCAGAAATATATATGCTTTTCTTATGCTCATGAAACAAGTATGTGAAAAACATGATAATGATAGAAATATGATAATATGAAAAGAGTAGTGGGCGGAGTTGAAGCGTGAGAGGCATTGAGAGAGGCCTTGTGGCGAGCCTGTTGGTGGAAACCAGGAAGTGGATGCTTGACAGCATATGTTAAGGCCACGGTTTTGCCACCTCCTGTCTTCACTACTAATATTTATAGCCCTGGCCCTAGTTAGGGGCAGACAACAGCTGCTAATGGCAAGTGATATCCTGCTGCCAAGACCCCATTTGACCACCAGGTGGGACTAGTACTCCATCAAAAGACTCCTTGACCAAGACACATTTCCATTTGATATATTGTTCTGGGAGATGTGGGAACAGCTTTGGGAAAGTACACCCATTTTTCATGTTTGTGTCTGACAGTTTGGTTCAAGCAGTGACAGGCTTTATTATAGTATCTGCTCTGCTATTAGGAGACAGGGCCAGCCCAACCATGTCTTGTTTTTGTTCAAGCCTGTTATCTCACCCTGTGTCATTCTCATTATTCCAAAGCTGAGAACAATTCATTTATAGACATATGATAGAGCTGGAGAACTTTCCACTGTTTACCAGCACCTTTTCTGATGCATTTTTACCTTTTGGGTGGGTTGCTTTATCTTTGCCTCTTATTTCCGTCCATCCATCTTCCATAACCATTTGTGCAGTACAGGGCCACAGCGACCCTGAAACTTGTCCCAGGAAGCAAAGGGCGCTAAGCAGGGGACACTCTAGATAAGGAGCCGATCCATCAAAGGGCAACCTCCTACTCCAGTTTTCAAAAAACACAATTTAGATTGTACAGTGCGCAAGCTGTATTACGGTTTGTTTTATGGCAGACATGGGGGAGACCAATGATGATGATATTTAAATAGCTTCAGTGTCTCATTTGTAAATATTGGGGCTTCAGTGTCCTCTTGAGTATAGCAGCTTCAGAGTGCTCATGTCCTCAGTAAGAATGTTGATAATTTGGCTTCATATTATCAAGACAGGGCCACAGTGATCCCCAATCCCTGTGTGCATAGTGAACAAGGCAGGGGCATGATGCCGGTCCTGTCACACATATACACACGAATCAATTATCAGCCACCAAGCAGCTTAATAGGGACGCAGGCGACATGGAGCAGACCCACGTGTGTATCGGCAGATCGTATATAACTGAAGCTAACACTGAAGTCACAGCCGTAACTCAGGAGGTGTGAGGCAACAACGCTACTTACCGAGTCAGCATGCTGTGCTCGATAACTAAAATGAGCAGCACAGCACGGCACATGATATCCATAAGATTTCAGTTTCCGTCTTTAAACATTTCCACCAATATGTAATACCCAGTAAAAATGAACCTAGCTGATGTTGTTGTATAATCTCTCAAACAGCGTCCATTTGCATTGGTGTCCCCCTGTGCCATTTGTAATGGTTCCTTCCTTTTGCGCTTCAATAGCATTGTCTTCATAAGGAAAAATATAGGAGTATTTCAGTCTCAATACACATTGGGCTTTCCCTGTTTTTGTGCAAGAACAGTTTGTCTTTTTTCTAATGACATTAGCATTGTTGCTGCAAGTAGAATGCTGCAGTTATTAAGCAAGTGGGAACCCCTCTTATGCTATAAAATGGTTTGCCCCGTGGCATTGGTACCAGCAGTATCTCTCCAGGGAAGTTCTCATGATCCCTCACATGACACAGTCCTCCATATGTCACAGGAGTGCCCGAAAGGAGGTACATTTTCCTTCATCTGCCGAGATGTACTCATTGTGATTTCTCTTTTGCGTTTTTTGTGACTTGTTTTTCTTGATCTTATTGGGTAATGAGAAAGCATCCAGGCAATCACTTGTGTAAATGCTCAAGCTTTTCCCGAGAGCCTGATCTGAGGCTATCATAGTATGTAAGCTCCTGTAGGGTGAATTTCTTTTTCTGGAGAAGATTGCTTGATTTTATTCCCACTGAATTTAATTGAAAAAGTTCCCACCCACTCCAGTTTTTTTATTAAGCTGCTTATTTTGTGTCTGCTA
The DNA here is from genome assembly GCA_026777985.1 of Mormyrops attenuatus. NCBI lineage: Eukaryota > Metazoa > Chordata > Actinopteri > Osteoglossiformes > Mormyridae > Mormyrops > Mormyrops attenuatus. The sequence continues at coordinate 7,857,309 of JAODKC010000130.1, forward strand.
CTTAACTCCTTAGCAAATTTAACCACTGTACCACACATCACATCCAGCCCCGAATCAGCCCCACAGGCTACACCCACCTCCACGTGATCCTGGTGTATAATCACCTTCACCTGAAATAAGTTATTTAAGCTCATTCTGGTCACTGTCTCAGTCTTTGTTTTTTCCAGTTCACTTTTAGTAGTCTGTTCTCATGGTCTGGCTTTCTGGTTTGATTTGTTCTGCTCCTCACTATCTTTCACGTGTCGATTGCTGTTTGTCGACAACCTGATTTTGCTTACAGTAATTGTACGACTTTGTCTTTTGCCTGATCTGTTTCTATTCGGCATTTTGAGTTCCCTGCCATCTTGGCTGTGTTCCTCATAGTCAGTAGCTCACGTCCTGTCTACAGTGGGTGTTAGAAGGCTCTGCTGCCAACGAGGAAGATACTGACAGGTTAAGGCGTGGCCTTTATATTCAGACAGTGCACCCTGGACAGGGCCTTGTTCATATAGTTCGGATTTCTTTAACTCTGCGCTGTTCTCGTGACAGTACACATATAAATAAGGTCAACTAGAAATCGTATCTGCCTTGTATAAAAAATGCCCGGTCTATATCCACGTGTGCACCTTCGGTTTTTCACTTTACATTTTACTTTTCACTTTACCAGGAACAGCCTTGAAAGTTGGAAGTCAAAATAAATCACATTTTACTTCCATTCATGCCCTTTATTTTAAAGTAATCTTGGCCATGGTTAGAATTGCCTCAGTCTACATTAACAGTACTATAGTTTGCAAATGGTTTCCAACTTTATAGCCTTCGTAACTGCATGGATGTTATGGGGAACTTGATCAATATTTGTTTTCAATGAGGCATAGCACTTGTAGCTGCTCTGAGTATAGGAAGACATGGTGGTGATGGGGTAGCGCTGTCACCTTATAGCTCCAGGGTATGGGTTTGAATCCTGTCCCCCCTCTGTGTGTGGTTAGAGCTTGTATGTATTCCTTGTGTTGTGTGGGTTTCTTCAGTCCAAAAACTTGCGTCTATGTCAGTTGGTATCTGTAAGTTTCATTTAGCGTTTGTGTGTCACCCTATAGTGCAGCCTTTTTTAAACTAGATACCGCCCAAATGAAAACAGACCAGAGCTACAGACAGAATCACATAACTAACGATTAAGGACAGGCGCTTTTAGTATTTCTTAATGAAATTTTGACTCTGAGTAGGGAGGTGGGTGAGTGGGTGTGTGAATACTGCATTGCAGACCCCCTGGAACTGTGATATACACCCCAGCTTGAAAACCCCTGCTATGTTGGATGACTGGTTTGAAGACAGATGCTGTATTTGCCAACTGCCAGTCTATGGGAACTTTTTAAAGACTGTCTTGGTCCTTTAGTTTATTAGATTAAAATGTGTTCTGTTACCTTGACAGAAGTGGAATCAAAGCAGATCTTTTGCATTTTTCATCATTAAAACTCCATGCAAAATACTCATTAAATTAATTCACTGTTATGTTTTTGCATCACTTCTGCTTTGTCTTAGGCCTTGTCCACACGTACACAAGTATTTTTAAAAGCTGTATTTTTCCTCCTCCATTATTAAAAAATAATCTCCGTCCACACGAAAATGCTAAACCATGGTGTCAAGAGCATGCCAAACCAACAGGGGCCGATATAACTCTAACCTTCAAGCCATGTTGGCCAATCAAAAGCCTTAATACCAGTTATGCTAAAGCTAAAAACAGCTAATGCAAACAGCGAATGGCGGACATTCTGGAGTCAAACGAAGTAGATAATGGTGCTCACTCTGATGTCACAAGCCAAAAACTCCATCCTCAGTGACACGTTGATCTTCACCCTGGATGGAGTTTTACAAAAGCTCTGTTTTGAGTGACCTAAAACGCCCTTTGCATGTGGACAAAAACCCAAAATGCATAGACAAAGCTATGTATTTTAAAATACCCATGTACATGTGGACAAGGTCTTACTGTAGAGACTCCTGAGTTTAATCACCTTTGTTTAATTACTGTAATACAATTTGATGTTTACATGTTTTTAAATTCATTTAGAATGCCAAAGGATTTTTTAATGTTGATTTTTGTGATGTGTTCCTAATTTTCTCGTTTTGGATTTATAGTCAGATTTCATAACACACCATTATTTGATTTAGTAGTGCATTTTTTGGTATCACGCCTTTATAATGTATTTTAATAGTAATAGTGTCTTTACCATATTCTGGTCCACTGGCTATTGGTTGGGTTATTGACTTGCTTGTTATAGACTTCTAGAATTTATGTGTCTACCAGGGATTTGTCATTTGTGTCCTGTATTGGTTCATGATCTGGGAACACCATGCCTGAACCTGTGTGATGACATGGGAGCTAGAATGGAGGCCTTTTGCCAAAACACAGGCCTTTGGTCAGCATTTGGAGCAGTGGTTGGTGGAGTCAGATACATGGTCTTCATTCTGGTTATTTTGTACAAGAAATATTGAGGCTGCAGAATGGATTTTGTTATCTTATAGATTGCAGTAGCTCATAAATTACGAATGAGGAATTATGGAGAGGTATGTGGCAGTCTGAAGAGATGTTCCCTTTGCAGATTTACAACGAGAAGAGGCGTCAGTTCAGCCTGGTGAAAAACACGCCCAGCGACGTGGTGCAGAAGGTCTCCTCAGACATTGAGAGGCTCTTGGGAAAGAAGCGCAAGGCGCTTGAGGTAAGTAGGATGGTCCAACTGAACACATTGGGAAGAATGGTGCAGAACTTTACGAGGTGTTTCTGAGAATGTCAGAATGAGAGGCTTTAAAGATGATTCAAGAGCATATGGTAAATATGCCAAAATATCTACTGGGTAAATATGTAAAAAATAAAACATCTGCTGTGGATATAACAGATATTAGGCATTCTAAAAAACAAGAGAAATATCATGTAACGGTACAAAGATACCTAGGCCTCCCAATATTTTTGCTTTAAAATGTGACACTTCATGTCCTTCTATAGCATTAAAACTTGTCCATGGTACATTATATTGGATGATACCTCATTTTAACCCCCCCCCAACTGGCTTTGAGTCCCATACATACCAGTATCTGGCCCCATTCATCATTCACCAATCGGTAAGCTGCCCCAAACACGGTACAGGTGTCAAGCTGTGGAGCAGGTGGCAGGGTACAGATTTGCCATGTCTGTGGTTCTTTATGCCAAACTGTGCCGGATTTTTAACATTTGTAAGTAAGGTTTCTATTTTTGAGCTTTGTGTGATGGCATGTTTTGAGTGTGACGTTGTTTTTCCATAATACAAAATACTTTTAATCAATGAAAACATCAACATTGAGAAATAGGAACAATGTTCTGCAAAATTAATCATTTAAGTCACAGTCATTTGTCACCAGGTCCCTTTTTTGTGTGGCAGAAACACTGGCCTCATTCATCTGATACTCTCTTTTGTAATTCAACATTAATTTTAAATTAATAAAAGTATCAATTTAGCACTAAGCAGGAAAGTATGTTAATATGTAAGATTATTTTCTTTTACAAATGATTTTATTCTGTCATGATTTGAGTGTTGTGCTTTGTGCTGAAGTTTGTGAATCTTTTTTTTTATTATACACAAATGCAACACAATATGAGATATAAGAGACAAGACAAATCCAAAACATTTTCAGATGAGGAAAAGGGTAGCACATTGTGTGGATATATTACTGTTACACTCAAGAGGAAAGAGGAATCAGGTATTGTAAAAAGGGAGACCAGGCAGGGTTGTCACTAGAGACTTTGGGCCCCATGAAAACATATCATATTGGGCCACCAACCCAGACCAATCCTATTATGTTCCATATTTTTTGGCTCCCTGGCACTCAGGGGCCTTTGAATTCGCCCTAACCTCGCTCTTCACAGCACCCCTGAGACCAGGTATCAAAGGATTTGTTGTCATCATTCAGGAATGGTGTAAGTTTCCCCAAGTTATAGTGATCAATTAACAACTGAGCCGCTGATTTATGTTTTTTTTCTTGTCTTCTCAGTTTAATGATATAGTTTCTCAGTGATGGAAAATGAGGGGTTTCAGATGTAACGTGAAATTGTCCCCATATAATGTAATGATGGGGCATGTAGGATTGCCGACAGAGGCTAGACAGTGTGGATATGTTATTTTCAGTGAAATCCATGAGGTAGCGTTTATGATTAGTAATATATGTTACATGAAGGACATTGTACTGTAGCTGGATAGTGAAAATGTTATTGTATATAGTTTGCCAACTGATGTCATGTTGTGGCAGTGGGGGAGCCAGAACTAAGATGTGAGTCCTAGTGTTTTAATGTGTGTAGTCATAGGGGTGGCTCAATTAAAGTTAGTCCATGGACAACTAATTGCTAGGTGAATGCACTCCACTGAGAGCTATCATGGGCAAACCCTTCAACGACGTCTTTTGTGAGCACAACTGACACATGAAAACGTTCCTTTTTGTGTTGTATTACCAATTCACTTTGCAATTCCATTCATCATAAAAAATAATTTTTTTTGTGCTCTCTTTTGATCTGAATTAATGGTAGCCTTAAAAATAATTGCTTTCTTTGTCTGTGGTATTCCATTGGTAATATCCTAATCATATTTTCATTGTTCTGGTATTGTTGAATTTTAATGGTGGTCAGCAAAATGACTGCTATGAACTAAGACTTTGAAGAATGGACTCTCATCCGTTTTGCAGAAAAACACATATGGAGGAGTTTCTTGGGCTGTTAAGGAGATGACAGCAGTTTCTGTTTATTTGGGATCATGGAAAAAATATTAAAGGTTATTTGTTTTTAAGAGGATGTTCATTTTTACTGCGGATATTCTGCCTAGTAGAGAGGTATTTTATTAAATTTTTCCTGATCATCTTTTATTTATTTCATTCAGGTTTGATGAAATACAGATACTTAAGTATTCGATCCATTTGGGTACTTTCTTGAAAGGGAAGTCCTTTGACTGCAGCATCCTAGCTGATCATAGGCAGAATCTTGGATTTCATACAGTTCACGGAGTAGCCAGACTCCCTGCTGTACTTACTAATCAGATTAAGGGCTGATGGAAGATAGGATAAAGGATTCATAAAATATTGTAGCACTGGACGGACCAAGGCATCGCGAGCATTGCATAGAACGAGGAGGCTTACTTGCCGGGGAAGAATACGGTCTTTATTATTGTCCTTAGCAGGACTGTAGCAGGCACTCACTGTGCACTTGTAACTGTAAGGTGCACTCATGGTGGGAGAGTTATACCAGCTAGGAACACACAAAGATCGGACAGGGTGAATGCAAGACACGGGTAAACATACACGCCACGATCGGGAAGGCAACTATAACCATAAGAACAATACAAGGGCTATTAACACTTACACAGACACAGGGCTATATACACGAGCACTCGTGAGGCATGCTGGGATGCGCAGACCTCACCGGCGCTACAATATAGTAAGGTATCATTAGCATGCAAGCTGATTGTATGGTGGCATGATTTTGACTGGATACTATCACACTGCCTTATTGAAGGAGAAGGGTTCAGTAAAAGATGCAAACAGGAAAGGAGATCATGGAAATCCTTGATGAATACCTCTTTGTAGTTGAAATGATGCTGATATGTGTGATATTGTAATCTGCTTCATGAAGTATGACCTGGATCAAAATGGTTGAGAGAGGTGAAGAGGAAAGTCCACTCTGTCCTATTGAGCACCTTTTCAGTAAAAAGGGAAGCTATAATAATAGATATGTTGTCTGGGGAGGGACTATTATTATGGGAAAGAATTAAATTGATTCATCTTGTATTATCTGAGGAATGTCTCACATTAATGAAACTGGTTTGGTCCATGTGTATTAGTAACAAAATTATGGATTCTACTCTAATTGAAAAACTTTGCTAATGATTTCTAGTGTCAATTGTGATATATAATGGTACCTGGACAATGAGTGTAGTCTTTAGTTGTGGGTTGACTGTGATGTACAGTAGGCATTGTTCATGTGATGGTGTATAGTGGAATTTTTAATGCATTTTAGATATCATTTGGGAAAATAGTGGTGAAATGAGAGGGAGTTTTTTTAATAGAATCCTGCTGGATGACCATCCGGGGCAGGTGATTCATCGCTGGGGAGATAATGGAGCAGTTCTGAAATTTCTTCTAGGGTGAAGTGTTTTCTTCATAAATTTTCAAATTGAGTTTTGGTTCGTTTTTGAAGGAAGACACTCCTAAGAAATGACTTCCCCTGGGGAGGTGTTCTGATCCGGAGTATGAAGATTTCAGTAGAAATTTCTAAGAGTCATTGATTATGAAAGGGTTCTGGGATATATTTATTACTAGATGGGTTTCTGTTTGTTGTTTAAATTGACTCTGTAAAGGTGGTGTGTTGCGCTACCGGTTAGGAGTCATGATCATAAGGTTATTGGTTCAAATCCTGATGCTGGCAGAGTGATATCACCTTTGGGTCCTTGAGCAAGGCTTGCAACCTCAAATAAGTCAATAGAAATGAATCAACCATTTTCTTTTCCCAAGTGCTACTTACTGAGTCTGAGAAGTGCTTATTCAGTTTTTTATTCATTGTGTTATTGAGTTCATGCTTAGGTTTTAGAAGGTCTTCAATGAATGAATCAGTAGCTATTCCTACCGGATTATTGGATCTATTACTTTATGTGTGATAATTATCTAGGAAGAAATCGATTTAGGATAATATTTTATAGTAAGGAAATCATTATGAATATTCATTATTGGGATTATTCAGTTTCCAAATATGTATCAGTCTCATATCCAACATACTATTTAAGAAAGTGTTTGGACCTTTGGTGGAGGTTGTCACTGCAGGATATCAGTCAACCGTGGATTTGAGTCGTGCATGCTTTGCCGATGTGCGTTAATTGTGTTAAACTATTAAAGTACTGAAGGACTTTAGACCATATGCTAAACCTGCACCCTTACTAATTATAGAAAGTTGAGGCCCATCTCATTCATTTGCTAAAATTTTCATAAAATGGCTGATTACCTTTAATTGTCTATATTGATAAAGCCAGACAGACAGAGTTGCCTTTACGTAAATGTAACCAACACCTAGCTCAGTCATAATGAAGATCCAGATGATGGCTTTATGGAAAAAAGGCAGAATTACCTTTCTACAATTTCCTCAGTCATGTAACAAGTCCTAGCTTAGTCATAACGAATAGCTAGATGGTGGCTTCATCAAAAACGTGGAATTGCCTTTACGTACATTAGCTAAACTTCCTTAGCTTAGCCCAAAGAATTGCTGTTCTTTATGAAATATAGTTGCAGTGAATTAGTTAAAGTTACCGTGAAATTATTAGGTAGGTTTATAACATTATTATTAGATTATCGATGTTTACTTCGTTCAGCTCTAAACACCTCCACTTCCCTCAAACCTGATTCCTTTACTCCGTCAGCATTTAAACGACCATGTGGACGCTTTGTTCTGATTCTCAGAATCCAAAAAATCATGGCAAGGCCTATTTATTTATATGGTCATTCATTCATTGGATGCAACGATACATTATATTAAATATGAAGCGATGTAGCATTGGCTTGGTTTTAGCTGAATCATTAACTATATTATGTATAACACCAGGATCCTCAACAGACGATTATGAAAGCCAGTACCGGTCCTAGCCGGTGTGGCGCCCTAGGCGAGCATCACCGCCAGCGCCCCCCGCTTGAGGCAAAGTTAAAT
>JAODKC010000130.1:7865294-7883569 GCA_026777985.1 Mormyrops attenuatus
TCATGTGGGCTTGTTCTTTTCATATTAAGACACATTAATACCAACTAGTTTTAAGAATAGTGGAATGTTGCACTTTTCTTCTTCCTCTGTTTGTGGCGCCCCCTGGATGGATGGCGCCCTTAGCATTTGCCTATATTGCCTATGGGCCAGCCCCGATGAAAGGCCATTACTTAAACCATCATGTAGAGTGCCTTACGTTTTTTCTCTAGTGAGCTGAGGATCTTCACATTTCCTGGTGATCATCGTACTATTTTCCAGAATTTCTGAAGAACAAATGCAATTTATCAATAAAAAAAATACAAATTCACCAAAATAAAAACAAACGATCAATCCAGGTTACTTATTCCTGCAAATCCTTGCAGCCTGAGTTCCTTTAAATGATCTATGATCCTTTTCGGAATGTTCTGCCAGGACTTAAATGGTACCTGTCGGGAACGTTAATAATGTCCTCTAAATGTTTGATAGGGAACCTTATAAAAACACCCTTACGGGGATGTCAGCGGACATCCTGAGGACATCCCTTGTTGCTGGGAAGTTATTACGTTATCAGCTTTTATTACATTTAGAATGGAAAAATTATTGCATTATTGGCAGCTGTTACATTGACTGCTACAGGAAAAGGTTCATCTTGGCTAGCTACTGTAACACTATTTAATCTCCCACTTTGTTTGTAGAACACAGGACTCATCATCCTGTATATTACACAGAATTTAAATGAACGATGCCAAATATTTAATTGATGAGTAGTCAATACGAGCACCCTGGCGATGTCTTCTGCACAGTGATATGATTGGTGTATGAAGTTCAGTAATAGAAAACAGTTCCTACATTAAACTGCTCACTACAAAGTCTGTGGATTATCTTCTGTAAACGGGTCAAGATTTCTGGTAAGAGACTTTGCTGAGGAACTTTTCAAATGTATCTTTTGGTGCTTCGATCACCACAGAAAGAATGCCTTTCAGTCCCATTATATTTCTACGGCCGATATCTCCAAAACTAGGCAACTCCCAACAGAATAAGCTAGATGGATATATAGCACAAAGGCCCCTCTAAAACTTGTCTTTTTCACTTTTGGGGTGAACTACCCTTTAAGGTAGGATTTTACCAAAAGTCCAACATAGGCCTAAGTGACACAAACTGACAAGCGCAAATCCACGTTTCGGCACCCTATCAATTTGTTTCTCTTTTCTTTAGTTTTCGGCAGTCTGCAAAAATATTTCTCTGATTTCTTCTTAAATCCATTTGTACATTCAATGTGATGTGTTATAGCAATATTCAGACAAAACACTAACACTGCCACTCAGTCTTTCTGCTACTTAATGGGTGTAACCGCAGTGACTTCCGCCTACTGTGATGTCTTGTGCATACCCTCTGCATGAGTATGCAATAAAATCACTGCTGGAAATGATGTACAAGTTGTGGAAGTCAGATAATGGAACATATCTGTCAGGCTAATCTATTTCTTAAATGAAGTCAATTTCATATCTTAATTTGTTTAGGTGATTTAATATCTTTGTTTTTTCAGCAGAGGATCTCACACCTCCTGTATTGTAATATTTACAAGCAGTTCCAAGGAATTTTGCATTGTAGTTAGAGACATGAATTTACACATTGTGCTATAAGAACATAAAAGCACATAAATAAAATCAAACAAATATATTGAACATAAAGGGGAAACACTAAGGGTTAGGAACACTGGGTTAAATGGGGTTTGGAGAGGATATAGTCATTTGAGATGTCATTGTAATCAGTTTTACAATGAGACTTAAATAATAGGCATGGAGTATGGAACTACATAGGCATTATTAAATATTGGAATTGGATTAATATCTGGATAAACAGATTAGGCAGAAGAAAGGTCGAGAAAAGGAATGAAGCAACGTGGGGTTATAAGTAGAGGGGGAGACTTCCTAGAATAGAAGTTTTGATTGAGGGGGTGAGTGAGCAAAGTGAGGGAGGTTACTGCTGATAGGTTCCCATATGCTTGTAAAAAACTCTGTTTAACAAAACATAAACATACATAGACCTGGCAATGTTGAGATAAGGGAGAAGGTTGTCCCCATTCTCAAGGAGATCTTACATTAGCTAACTCGTCAATCCATGCTTGATCATTGTGAGGGGTTGTGGTATTTTTGAAATAGCCAATGAGAGGTATAGGCAGTTTACGTAATATTTTTGAGTTTACATCAGATTTAGTTCTCGCATTGCACATGCAAAACATAAACATCACAATCAAGCACTTTTGCCTGTGTCTGTCATTGGCTAAGCAGTCAATTCATGCTTGATAATTGCAAGGGATCGTGGGATTTTTAAGATATTAATAATGTATTTTTATACTTTGCTCCCCTTCTTTCCCCATACATGTAAACACACAAATAGCATAGTATTTCAATCCAGGTATAAATAAAAGGGTAGGGAAGGGGAAGAAAGGAAAGCAAAAATACTTTATATATCAATGATGTGCAAGTTATCGAGGGGCAGGTCATCAAACGGGGGGAGGTGTTGCTTAGGGTAAATTTTGCTCAACTGGTGGGGGCGGCGGGGGCGGGTGGTTTCATTGTGAGACCTGGAGGGTGGCCCTCGTCAGTTATAAAAGGTGAACTTTCAATCATTCGGGCAAGAGGGGCAGCCCCCCCTCACTGTATGTGGTCATTACATACACCTTATACATTTTATTGTCATGAACTAAGCCATACACATACAATCCTGCTACGACCGGACTAATGCATTCCTGAAAAATCTCATGTTCACTAAAATGGTATAATTTCAGGCATGCTTTGAGGCCTTTTTTGAACAGAGAGCACCATCTAGTGGGGTCAGAAAATACAACAAATGGTTCATGAAGGGGGTGTTGAGTGGCTTGCAGGCTTAGTCCCTGTGCCTGTGATCAGAAGGTCACCAGTTCGAGCCTCAGCAGAACAGTCACTTGTCTGTGGGCATGATCTGAAAAGTTCAGATTCGAAAGAATGATTTATTCATAAAACGGGCGTCAATATCTTTCACTTAGATAGCTGTTTTTCTGTGCAAGTAGTGTTTCTCGATAAGACCATATTGTGTTGTAGTTCGCATAATGCTTTTCTCTCTGACTGAAAATCACGCATATACAAATGCAGTTCCGCATTGTGTTGGACTTGGGTACTAATATATTAATAGCATGAGAACAGATTGGCGGTGTGGTAACACGAATTGTGGCAGGACTGATGCTGCCTTCAAGTCCTACTCGGACGATCTGACTAAGGAGTTGGCTAATCGTAATTACGACACGAGGCGTGTTCAAGTGGTTAAGTCGAAGTAAAATGGAGGTGATAAGAAAGCTACTTTTTGTTTTGCTGTATTTTTCGTTCCTCCAACACCAAAACGCATTCATAGGGTTAATTGAATTTATGGTAATCCCTTACTCAGGAAGTAGCATGGCCAGCTACATATCACACTAAAACCTATTGATTTTTTTCAGGGTACACCATTCAATAACAATCTCCTCAACATTAAAAGCAATTCAGAGTTCTGCAATGACACGGTGGATAAAGTTCACTAGTATCCATTACCTCCACCATGATAATTGTAATGACACGCCCCCAACTCAGGTACTTGGGGCTTAAAGAAAATCCCGAGCTTGCCACTGGTAAATACAACTTTGTAGTGACGTTCATGTGCTGTCATCTCGTATTTACGATTTTTCCGACATGACTTGAGGCAGGCTGTATATTCATTTTCCTTAGTTAGTGTCATACATTTTGCTGATATAGTTTGAAGTGATTTACGTTATGTAAAAGATCACAGTTTCTAATTAGATCCAAATATTTTTATTGCTGCTAAAGATTGGAGTGAGCTGCCATACATCTCCAGTTCCATCTTGTCTGTGATGGAACTGGCTTGGAGATCCAATAACCATTATTTCAGACTGTGATTTTCTTTCAGGCTTATGAATTCCATTTATAGTTTTGTCACAACATTTTTTTCACATCATCAATTTCGCCTTTTATATTCAGAGACCACGATTTGCAGTTCATCAGCTTGAGTTAAAAGGATGTCAAGAATGTCAAATTTGCTTAGTTTTTATGTTCTATATTGGTTGAGTCCAGAGTTGTATTTCTTGATTAGATACAACAGAGTCGTTTCTACTTTTTTAGCTGCTGGTCGATTGTCTCTTGTGAGTGTTGTGAAATGCAGTTGTAAATTTACCTGATTTAGGTGTGCTTGACACTGGTCGGGCATATTTCGGTCAGGGAGCTGGTCTCCTTGTTCTCCCTCCCACAGTTTTAGCTGTCCTTTAATCATGATCTGTTGCTGTTTTACGTTAACTCTACGGCCGCCAATTCTCGCTCTATACTGAAGCCGTCTCAGAAGACGAGAAAATTCTATGAAACAAAAGAAAGAACACAAAAAAGAACGGTCTACCAAAATGTTGCAAACATAAATATTACAGTTACATAACGGCGATTCAGTATTGAAACAGGCTTTATCCCAAGTTGATTATCCACTAATAATATTTCCACTATTTGCTGGATTATCGCTATATTAACACTGGCTTTTTTCTGAATGGTAAGGTAAAGACAGCTCTCTGAATATCGTTTCAATAGATCTTCAATGTGTAAGATATGTACGTGTGCATGTGTGTGTATAAGCTTTATCTGGAGCAGCAGTTCAATTTCTTATGGGTCCTGGGTCAGAATACAAGATAATGTTTTTGCAGTCATTAGTCCCTAATGGTGCTTACATTTAACTTTGATGCAAGTTTTATTTAGGATTTAGACTTGGTGCAATTGTATTTTTAATATGTGAGTTCTGCATTTTACGGTTGGTCGGGGCATTGCAAGTCACTCATGGAAAGGCATGTATTCCATTTTGAAAAAAGAAAAACCCACCCACAAAGGTTAACAGGTTCTCCAGCTATCCCATATTCCTCTCCTGAACTTGTTAAGCATTTCAGTGACTTTCCCATGTAACATGACTCTTTTGTGCTTTTCCCCTAACAACACTGCTGGATGCTACCATGTTAACTGTGCTGTGCTGTAGTAGATGCCTCGATTTGCTCATCAATGCAGACATAGTTTGGAGAGACTAATTAGAGCACTGTGCTAAATTTTTTATGTCAGCCAGTGTGCGCTGAGGTAGGACTGGGTGATATGACCTCAAATCAATATGACCATTATTTTAACATTTTACCTCGATTATAATTAATGAACAGTTATTTTGTTTTTTTTTTGCCCTCATATTTCAGCGTTTGTACTGTAAATATACTCAACTATTGAAGCTGCGATATTTTTTCCTAATGAAAGACTGTATATCTTATCTTCAAAATAATTGAAGGAAACACGCAGATGAACTATTTATGGTAATTTATCGAATATTTAGAGCAACTGAAATCAGAACACGAATCACTTGAAATTAAAACGTCTTATGAAAAAGGTCATATTTTAATCTTAATATAAAAAGCAAGTTCCTTAAGGGGACAGTACATGAACACACACTGGGGAAAGTATTAACAATTGTTATTTAAGTATTAACAGAATAAAAAAACGAAGTAATCAACATGGGCAAGATTATGTCGATTAGAGGTTCTGCATGTCGGTTTTGATTAACTTTTGGTTAACTGCCCTGCCCTACGCTGAAGTTAAAACTACGCATCACTTTTAAGGTATGAGTGTAACTAAAGTTGTTTGACTAGTAAATAATTCCTTCAATGATTAGATAAATATTACCCTTCTTGGCCTGTTAGTGAACAGTTCAGAACAACTGAGTACAGGTAGAACATTCTGTGATGTATGGGCTGCATTCACCACATGAAAATTGTGCTAAACTACACAGTCGGACTCCTGAAGTCTTATGTGTGTGACATACTTTGAACAACATGACAGCATAAGTTCTGCTAAGTCTCAGCAACACGATGGGTTACGGTACCTTGACAAACTTATTCTATGCCTTCTGTAGAAACTGACCAGAGAAGCTGAGCGGTTACAGAAGGAGCACACCTGGAAAGACAGCCTTAAGGTAATTGGTACTCTATACTGTCTCCTAGTATTCCAAAGGGCAGCTTCTTTTAGTCTTTTTGTCGGACAAATATTACATTTTTCCTTGTTTTGTCACAGGAATGGGATATGGAATACTACGACTCCAAAGCTGACATGGATTATGTAAGTCAGCTGAGGCTAGACGAGGTCTCCAAATCACGTAATAGAGCAGACCACATTAATCCATCAGGAGCCTGAATGTTTGCAGTCGTACAACATAAATGGCGGCTTGTTAGGAATACAACCGGTCATTTGAAAAGATGTCTCTGTGTTGGATCAATTGTACATGTGGTCTATTTGATTATGGATTGGAGCTGGCCCATGATAACACACAAGTGGACATACCTCACAGAGTTAATGATACTCGATGGCCAAATAATATGTCAGATAATTAAAATATGAGGTTGAAGGAGTGGTTTTTAAGTTTTTCTGGCTTTAAATGAAGTGAGCATCTGTCCCTAGTTAAATGGGAGTTGTTGGTGTGAATTGGCTGAGGTTGCACCTAACTCATCTAAATGCATTTGAAATGGCGTTGAAATCAGTCATTGCTGGGACTGAAGTAACCCAGCTATAAAAGTAACCATGCGGAATTATGTTTTAATCACTGCTAAGTCCTACACTTCCAGCATTTTGGGTGCACTCTTCCATGAGTAGTTCATGATTATGGTTTGCAAAATAACTCTGTGGAAGATGATTGCTGCAATTACCTACAGCCTCGGTGCTGCTCTTTTGTGTAGTATGCTCTCCAGGACAGCGATGGGGATGGAAATTCAGCGCATTCATCGTCCCTGAAGCTGGAGTTTGTTTATGACCCCAACTTCAAAAATAACGTCAACTACTCCTACACTGCTGTGCAGATTCCAACTGACATATACAAGGGCTGTGAGTTACGTGTCTGTGTGGTTCTTAGTGACACATCTGTGTGGTTGTCAGAATTTATAGAAAATGAACAGTTTTATTAAAAAAATGGATAAACGCCTAAGTTTAGATCTTTGGGCTCAACTGAAATAAAAACCTGTGCACAGGTGCTCAGAATGACTCGACTTTCAATTGCCTTCAGCTCCAGTGATTTTGAATGAGCTAAACTGGACCCAAGCACTGGAAAAGACCTTCATTGAAAACAGCCGTGATGACCCGTCGCTGCTGTGGCAGGTGTTTGGAAGTGCCACGGGTGTCACCAGATATTACCCAGGTTTGCCACACAGTCTTGCCTGTCTTTTTTGTCAGCATAACAAGACTGCTGCTCCATCTGGAGCTCACCGACTAGTTTTCCATGACTAGATTCAATACATTTTTGTTTAGCGATTTCCCAAAACGGCCACCCCAAAGAGCATAATATAACATGTTGCTGTAGAATAATAAATGCTATACCAATAAAATTAATGTAGCTTTACAAATGAACTGAAGACCATTTAGCCTTGAACTATTTTAAAAGTACAAACTCCCAAAGGAGGTGTACAAGGAAAAAAATCAGTGGGGTTTTCCCCCGTCTTTATTAGCTATGAATTCAAAGATAATTCATCTGAAATTTAGTAGAACATGGCATGTAGACTCATGTCCCTCATTCTTCTCCTCTAGCCACCCCGTGGAGAGCTCCAGACAAGATTGACCTGTATGATGTGCGGAGGCGTTCATGGTAAGCATGTTATTATTCTTCAGTTAGCAGTTTTGTGTGCATATGTTTCTTGTTGATAAGCCATTGATTTTATCCATATTGACAAATTATTTTACATTTATATGAAGTTTGATACTGCAGCATTGTAAACCTGTTCAATGCAATAAAATAACTCTCCATGTTTTACAAACTGGCTCTGGTGTTGTTTTATTATTTTACAATATACATTAAAATGTATAAAACAATTTACAATTAATATAGGGATTCTTTTCCTAACATAGGTACATCCAGGGAGCATCCTCACCAAAAGACATGGTTATTCTGGTGGATGTGTAAGTTTGCCCTCTATTGGCTGGAAGACTGCATAACAGACAAGGCTCTTAGGAGGTGTTCTGAAATATTGGTTTCACTGCCTGAAAGTATGTATTATTATTTATAGCTAGAACCTATAGCACCCTAGCTGTTTTTAATGTCATATGTCAAATCTGACAAACTAATTTTCAATCTTGGCTTGCATTCTCTATTTATTCTTTAGGAGTGGGTGTGAGATGCAGGTCCCTGAATAAGGGGTTTATGAGGTTTTCAAATGTAGTTGGTTAGTCTGTGTAATATATACACATGCTTCTCTTCCAGGAGTGGCAGCGTAAGTGGCCTGACTCTTAAGCTCATCAAGGCCTCTGTAATAGAGATGTTAGACACGCTATCAGATGATGACTACGTCAATGTGGCCCGGGTGAGTATCCATTGATATTTCCCAGGGTAAGACTAGTTTTCCATGATATTGGTAGGTGGTTGGTCAGTAGAGGTTAAGGACTGGGGTTTTTGCAGAAAGACTGCTGATTAAAATGCTTGATCTGCCTTCCTCTCTGAGCCACTGAGTGACCCCATTTTCTTGTTCTGTCCATGCTTCTGTCTTGCCACTAAGCTGTGCACCAGGGTAGCCCAATAAACTGGAAGCACACAAACCTGCAAATGGAAATCCCTGACCAAAACAGCATTCCAGTAACCTGTCACAGTGTGATATGGAGGGGATGTACTTTTGTCTGCTTCCCACATTACCTCAGCGTGTAATGCTCCTCTGTTGGGCGTAACCTACAATACCTTAACAGTATAAGTGGGTCAAGTAGTGGCCAATTGCTAGGAGATAGTCTTTTAGTCAATCACTGATGTCTGGCAGCCCTTTCTCTTCTATTTCAAGAACTTTATCCTCTTAGGACCAGAATTAATAAGTCAACACTATTCCTCCTGTGCCCATTTGGCACAGTTTCTGGTTGGTCGGTTAGTAGCACGTTCTGGCACAATTTACTACCATTTACCCAGGCATTTACTATGGCAGGGTCTCATTGTGAATATATCACATAATTACAATCTCAATTCAGTTCCCACAGTGCATTATATACTGAGTTGCAACAATTTGGAAAATTTGGATTTTCTGGACATCTTGATTGTGAATGTGACATTTGAATCAAGCACACTGTTTTTGCTCTGATCATCTATTGGGGATATGTTTTAATTTAAACCTGAGCCTTTTGGGAATAGGTCAGTGAGTTTACAGCCTGAGGGTGTGTGTAATGGTGTCTTTGGCAGTTCAGCGAAAAGGCAGAACCAGTGGTGCCCTGCTTCAAGCATCTCGTCCAGGCCAATGTCCGAAATAAGAGGACCTTCAAGCAGGCCGTTCAGCTCATGCAAGCTAAGGGCACCACTGACTACAAGTCGGGCTTCCACTTTGCGTTCCAACAGCTGCTGAATGTAAGACATGGACACTACCCTTGAGGATGCATTTATGAAGTATCCGTGTGTGTCTTCATTTGTTCACGTTTGTATCGGTTTGCATTAGTGAGTGTGAGCATGTTTCTGTATTATTAAGTGTAATGCTGTGTGTTTGAATGGGGGTCATGCTGGTGATGGTGACATAAAACTGCTACTTCCCTGGTTTTCCTGGTATCTGCTTTTACTCCCCCTGCTCCTCCTCCTCCTCTTTTTCCTCCCTGCAGGTTACAAATGTGCCGAGGGCCAACTGCAACAAAGTGATCATGCTGTTCACAGATGGAGGGGAGGACCGTGCCCAGGAAGTCTTCGAGCAGTACAACTGGCCCAACAAGACGGTTTGTGTCTCTGTTATCCCAGCTCCCAATTCTGTGAAATTTGCACAATGATCGTGCTCCCCGACATGCACGAGTGAGTCCTTCGGGCCTTCTTTTGTGTTCGCTGTCATTTGTTTGTTCAGTGCTTCCAGTCTCGATGATCCTAACTCCACCCAGCTTGGAGGACACAACCCAACTCTGACCTGTCACAGTACTGACGTGCACTTAATTAAGCATCTTCCATGTTTGCAAATCTATTTCTGCCCCATTTCTACCACCTCTGCACTACGATTCATTTTCTTGTATTTAACTAATGATAAATTTTTTTCTAATGCTGCTAGGCGACAAATTTCCCCCCTGGAAGATCAATACTGTTATCTCATCTAATGTTATCTTAAACATTTTCAATCCATTACAAACAATTCTGTAGGTATAATGTTGTGCCAAACAGGCTGTGATATTCACACCAAGAAATGAAAGACAAGAAAAAATATAATTTTTTTTATTTATTAGGTTACGATGTTATTACTTTTAGTAGTGAATTCTGTTTGCATTCCCAATAAGAATGAGGAAACACATACAAGATTGCCTCTTTAAAGAGCTGCTATATCTAACAACACAAAATCTTGAGTAAGGTGACTGAACGATGCTTATTCAAGAGTTCAAGGCCTCAAACAGAAATTACCTGCGCATCTGTTTATATCAAGAGAAGGAAAATTTCTGTGGCCTAGATGGGAAAATCACTTTATAGTTTTGTTTTGTCTTTATATTAATTCAAACCAGCACCACATAAATGTCTGAACATGGAGGGTATGCGGAATTGATCTTTTTGTTTGTTAGACTTGAAGTCAATTCCAGACAGGGTTCCGAGTGGTCGCAGTGTTTCATACTCTCTTGTTTACTTAGCTAGTAAATAGACAGTGTCAAGAAGGAGAAGGTACAAACCAGTACATGCAATAACACTGTAAACTGTTTTTGAAGTAGGAGCATGAAAGCTAAAATACACACTCCCCTGTTCCTATTTTTGTCCAGGTACGGGTGTTCACCTTTTCTGTTGGGCAGCACAATTATGATGTCACTCCCCTGCAGTGGATAGCTTGTGCCAATAAAGGTTAGCCGCTCCGTCTCAAATCCGTTACTTATGTGTGTGAGCGCAGTACACTGGTGTCATAGTCATTACTGGTGTGATTGTGCACCATGAAATGGATTTGCACTATACCGTTAACACCGCAAGAAGTCAACAGCCTAAATATACAACAGCCTGTTTATAAAAAATAAAACATGTTATTTTCTTCAAAGCCTCAGTTGTAAACTGAATACTTGTCCTTATATAGTGTATGTAACCGGTGTATCTGAGTTGTGTAGAAAATTATGAAATTCAAAATAAACAGATCTGGTGTAATTATGTACATCAAACAGAAATAATCTGGCTACTTAGATCAGCATATATATGCGCCGCTGCCTTCAAGATAATAAAACTCATACATAAGTGCGTGTGCATTGTGACTTGTTTTGAATTGAAAATCTCACTCTAGCCAGCTAACCAAAGTTGGCAACCCTGTGTTTTATTTGAAATGAACTGTAAAATGCGCTGTTTTCAGCTGAAGTAGCTTATCATTCCGTTGCATTGTGAATCCAACAATTATAAAACAAATATAAGAATATTACCTATGTCACTTTTTATATCTTTTCAAAATAAGACCGCCCATACCCAACTAACAGGTCAATTAAAGTATACTTAATATATTATGAAATATTTTTTTATTTACACAAAGGGACAGGACATGCTACTTCTC
Source organism: Mormyrops attenuatus (assembly GCA_026777985.1). Lineage (NCBI taxonomy): Eukaryota > Metazoa > Chordata > Actinopteri > Osteoglossiformes > Mormyridae > Mormyrops > Mormyrops attenuatus. The sequence goes on from JAODKC010000130.1 coordinate 7,876,801, forward strand.
CCAAAACTTGGAAAAAAGTAATACCATGATATAATACCATCACCGACCAAAGAGTGAAAAATACCGTGATGATGGCTAGTGATGCGCACACCACTAGTGTGTGCATGGGTGTGTGTGCATGTGAGCATGTATATATTATATTGTGGGGACCAATTGTCCCCACAATGTGACAAAAAATTATTTTGAACTTGTGGGGATATTTTTTTGGTCCCCACAAGGAGAAATCCGTGAATGCAGTCAAAAAATTAAAAATGCCAAAAGTCTTGTTTTGTTTGGTTACTTATGGTTAAGGTTAGGGCTGGGTAGGAGTTAAGGTTGTGTTAGTTGGGATTAGGGTTGTGCTTATAGAAATTAATTGAGAGTCCCCATGAAGATATATATACCTAATCTGTGTGTGTGTGTGACTATGTATGTATTGACATTGTGGGGAGAATTTTTTCGGTCCCCACAAGGGGAAACTCAATTTTCTAAAGATCTATGACTGCAATCAAAAAAGTAATATGTCAAAAGTCTCATTTTGTTTGGTTACTTATGGTTAAGGTTAGGGCTGGGTAGGGGTTAAAGTTGTCATTGTTGGGATTAGGGTTTAGCCCATAGAAATTAAAGATATGAATACAAACATGTCTGTGTGTGTGTGTTTTTGTGCATCAGATGTCTGTGTGCATTTTCCCCAGAAATATCTCCACCACGCCAGTAAACTCTGAAAAACAGATGCTGTTGGGTTTCCCACAAGGCAAAAATCTATTTCAAAAAAGCTGTTCAGCTTTATATTAACAAATAAGTAAAAAAGCTTCAGTCTGAAGTCCTCATAATGTGTGCCTGTGTTTGTGGGCGATCCCCTGCATTTATGTGTGTGTGGGCTTGCCTGTGACCGACGTTTCCCTCAACCCCCAAGGGGAGAAAAATCTCAGGCGAGATGCCTTTGTCTTCTCACTCTCCCCTTGCACCTACTTTAGTTTCAGGCTTGCAGAATCAAAGGTCAAGTGAGAATATGACCCATCACCTTTCTTCATATTCTTTCCCTGGAATCTGCAACAGCTGAGCTTTGAAGTCCGATATTAGATACGAGTTTGGAACTATGTCAGGCGCCTGTCAGTGCCTGGCTATTATTTCAAGTTCACACATTCTCTCTTGGCCTGTCCCCCTCCCTCCATCTGTCTTACAGGGTATTACTTTGAGATCCGCTCCATCTGCGCCATTAGAACCAACACACAGGTTAGTATAACGAAGGTGGCTGGTTGTGCTTGTGGGGGCTGATATGCAGCATCTGGTTCACTCATGCAGAAAGGTCCTCCGTTGGGTGTTGAACTCGCCTCAGTATAAATCCTCAGTTCTTTGTGGGTTATGTTAACTGCTGACCTGTAGCGCAGTTCAGCTTGGTTTTGATAAAAACACTTTCTTGGCAAGCACAGAGCACAACTGTGAAGACTAATGACTCTGTCCCTCTGGCCAGGAATACTTGGATGTTCTGGGACGGCCTATGGTGTTGGCAGGGAACCGGGCAAAGCAGGTCCAGTGGACCAATGTATACCAGGATGCTTTGGTAAGCCACGGAGCCCTGGGCCAGTGCAGCCTGGTGTCCTAGAGAGCACCTCCAAAATTTGATTAAACTCTTGGGTTAGAAGAAGGTTTTGTTTCAGTTGCTGCATTGCGTTGTGTACCAGCAAACCTACTTATACCTGCCGTTAGATGAACCCCCTGATTTTCATTTTCTCTCTGCACTTTTTAGGGTTTGGGACTGGTAGTGACTGGAACAATGCCCGTCTTTAACCTCACCATGGAGGGAAACTCACAGGTAGAGTTGGCCAATCTGTGCTGTGTATTTAAATGGTTAATATGTGTATTACTAAGCCCACAACAAAAGAGTCTTACTCATCTAGACCTGGCCTTATGTTCTTGTGTTTTGTCCTTTGTAGAACCAGCTCATTTTGGGGGTGATGGGTGTGGATGTCCACCTTGACGAGATCAAGAAGCTTACCCCGCGCTACAATGTAGGTGTACCAAGCGCACAGAGAAATGTCCAGGGTGGGCTGCTTCTTGGGGTTGACAGATCATCTCCTGTCGCTCTGCCATGACAGAGTGGGAAGGTCTGACAGCAGTACAGAGTGACCCTTTGACTGCTTGCCCCACCCCCAGGGCTGTGCTGACAGCTGCACGAAAAGCAGCTGGCAAATTAGCCTCCTATGCCCCCCCCCCCCCCCACCCCACCCTGCCAGAAACTTCTGTGGGGACTCGGAGACACACGTGTCACACTGCTAAGATGCCAGGCCTTGGCCCAGAGCCAGGAAGTGTCAGTTCGGTATGTGTAGAATTCATGCCGGCAAGGTTGAATGCGTGTACTCAGAGCCCTGAATGAAGCGGACATGTCTCCTTCCGCACAGATAGATGTATCGCCCCAATGTTCAGTCTGAAACATTCCTTAAAAGCAGCTGTGATTATGAGGAACATGTAGCCCAGAATTCCATATACATTTTGTTTATTTAGCATTTTTAATCCAAAGCAACATACATTTTAGAGAAAGAAAGATCAACTCGGGGGTTAAGGGCCCTACTCAAGGGCCTAAAAGTGCAATCATTCTGCTGATTCTAGGATTTCAACTGGTGACCTTCTGATTACAAGCACAGTATCCTAACCTGCTGAGCTTCACAATCCTGTTTTCCTGTAGCTGGGTGCGAATGGATACATCTTCGCCATTGACCCGAACGGATACGTCCTCCTGCATCCCAACTTGCATCCGAAGGTGAGTGACTCTCCCTGGGCCGCAGATCCACAGTGACAGTGATGATTCACCGTGGGCCTGTCCAAGATGGACCTGCTTTTTTGAAGCATCGCACACTTTGTTTCACACAGGCACAAACAGCTGTGCTGATAATTCATGAGTCAGTACCTGTAATGAAATGTGTGATTCTGAATACAGAATGAAACTTTATACCCCTAACACGCACAGCAGTTTATTTTTACACTTAGATACTCATTTTATTTACAAATTAGGCCCATTAAATCGGGTGCTCAATTAAAGTCCTTATGCAAAGAAGTACAAGGTTTTAAGAACTCCTGAAAAGGGTGACGGTAATTTATTGACCTTAGGGAAAATGATGAATAAGACAAGGATGATGAAACAGCAGCCAATGAGATGAGCCATTTTAGAGCACTTCCTAGACTTTTATCAGCGTTTCATTGAGCTTCTAAAAATATTTGCATTCCGATCCATTTTTTCCACCTCCTTTAATTTTCATAATGGATTTCGTAAAGAGATCTTTAAATAATATATTGTCAGAATTTACTCTGCGTTTTCCATCATTAGATAAATCATTTTGTCAAAGAAAATAACTGAGATTTGACTGAAGATGATTTGCAAGCTTGTGATTAAGAAGTTATGATTTTCAAGATTAATATTTCAAACTAGTAAAATATAAAGTATGAAGTATATTATGTTTTGATTAGGTAAGTTTATCCATCTTCCTGGTCAGGGCCGGAAGGGGTGAAGTCTTTGGTGAGTTTTTATCTATAAAAATGGGCTGTACTTAGCCTGCTTCCCAGCCATGTAATTTTAAGGAAAGCATAGCTTGTAATATTTCTACATTCAGGATGTGCATGTAGGTTTGTCCTAGTAGGAGTCTAGCCCAGTCCGGCACAGGAGTGAATCCCAGCGCTGGCAGGCATAGTCAGGGTAGAGGAAGAAGCCTACATCAGCATCTCTGACACTTGATGGTGACGGTGTCCTCCCCTGCACCCCCACCCCAGATGGTGAACCTGCCCGAACCTGTGACCCTGGATTTCCTGGATGCTGAGCTTGAGGATGCCAGCAAGCAAGAGGTGAGGATCTGGAACCTGTGGTCTTGGAATTTTCTGGGCTTTTTCCTCCACACTGCTGGGAACAGTTCAGTCACTGTAGGATACCCAAAAGATTGCTTCACATAAACCACAGATTTTCTTGTATGTGACGTTGCTTCTTATAAACCCTTGTAAGCTTATATCTGAATATTTTTTGGATGAAGCTCTTGCTTAGATAGCAGGACATCTCTGTCTAGGTTGTGGGTCAAACACCATCACACTCAGACCGACCATCTCTATACTCCACAACTTCTGCGCTGTTCTTCCCTCCAGATCCGTCGGCAGATGATCGACGGACGGCCTGGCCAGGCGACAATCACAACTCTCGTCAAGTCGATTGATGAGGCAAGTCGCCAGCTTGAGTCCCCATTTCTGTTCTGGTTCACCAAACTGATGCAGGTCACGTGACCCGCATTTGTTCTTATTTAAAACTTGCTATGAGTGATGCGAGTTTTGAGGCCTGCTCTCTGTTCTTCAGCGATACATTGATGAAGTCAGACGGACTTACACCTGGATGCCCATTAATGGCACTGACTACAGGTGGGAGGAAAAAGAGTCGTGCTCTCTTTGGTGGGAGTCGTTGTGTTTAGGTGGTGTTACTTTATTTTATAAGGTGAGATCTACAGTATAAATAAAAACTGAGGTATAGGTAGGAGGTGTTGAGAAGGCTTATGGTAAACTGAAGTTGCTTAATATATATATATATACTGTATGAGATATTTTCAAGATAATAAATGCACATCAACTTACATTAGAGTAGCAGTAATTGTTTTTCAGTAAATGGCAAAAGGACGTTTTGTTGAATCTCATTGTGTGTTCTGAAATATCAGATTTTTTTTACATCATATGAGCTGGTACTTTAATGTTTAGCATATAGATATAGATATAGATATAGATGGTGAGGGTGCATTCAGAATTGTTTTTGGATGACACAGGCATCTTTGTCAGTGATTTATCGTGGTGAATTATTGCTATGTATGCTTCTTAAGTTACTTTTTGAGAATCAGCTTGTTTCTTCATCTTGTGTCCCCCGTCCGCCAGTCTGGGTCTAGTTTTGCCCCCATACAATGAATACTATCTCCGTGCAGACCTCAGTGATGAGATGCTCCAGCTGCAGTGTGAGTACGACACTCGTGTCCACATCCTGTCCTGCTTCCTGTCAGTTTCCACCTAACCGTGGGCGGAACTTCTGTGGCATTTTAAAGCAGTCAGTGCACATTCAGGAAAAGCACGTCTTGATTTATTGATACTGATATGTAATGATTTATTAATATGCTGGTACGTGTAAGAAAAAAACAAAAGGAAGTGCTTTATTTTTTTTCCTTATTCAAGCAGCATAAATTGTGGAGATATATTACCAAATACTTCAGCATATGTCAATGTTACATATCGCCCAGAGGAGGATGGGGTCCCCTTCCGAGTCTTGGTTCCTCTCAAGGTTTCTTCCTTCTAGGGGGAGTTTTTCCTTGCCACTGTCGCCTCAGGCTTGCTTGGTGGGGGTTCGGGCCGGTTGTATATAAAGTGATTTGTGACAAATGATCGTTGTTAAAAGCGCTATATAAATAAAATTTCATTGAATTGAATTGAATATAAAAATTAAACATAAGAATTTCACTCCATTTTTACTCTGTGCAAATTGTGATGTGACAATAAATCTGAATATAATAGTCTTGGAAAAGGACATGAGTGATGAATTTAAATCAAGTAACATATTTTACATAGCTTGATTCTTTATTGATGTAACATCTACATTGTTATTATAATAGCCTATTATGATTTACAATTAAGACATATGGAATTCATTGGTTAAAACCCCCCGTCTAACTGAATATCCCTAAATATCTCCTGTGCCTGGTCTCTGTACCATTCTCTGGCCTCTCGTGGCATATCTGAGGCGCTACTTGTTCTGTGTGACCCCTTCTCTTTCAGATCTGGAGTCCATGCTTCCAAGCTCCTTTGAGTCTGAGGGACACGTCTTCATTGCTCCCAGGTGCGCTGAGTCATGGGCGTAGTTTGCTTAGCTGTTTCTCCACAGATTGTTACACCGCAAAGCCACTGGTTTCAACCAAGCCTCACATTCTTAGAATATTCTACTGGTTGGTTGAAACAAAATCTTGGTCTGGATTTTAACTTTCTGGACCTGAAATTTCCACCTCTGATCTTAATAAGTATGTAAGGGAGTTTAGCTTATACAGTACAAAAGAGTTTAGAAAAGGCAGATTCTGCATAAAAAGCTTCTGTTTATCATACAATGTTGTTGACAGTGTGAATGCTTGTTATGAGATTTTTATTTTGTTAAGTTCTATATAAAAGATGAAAGAGGTTTGGGTTCCAAAATAATGCTAGTATGTGCATGCCAAATTGATTTTCTGTAGTTATACCAGCACAACTGGAGGTTATACTTCTAATTTGACAGTCATTGTCATCTCTCCGTAACATTTTGCTAACCCTGTCCATGTGTTCTTGTAGCTGAATATAGGGGGTGAGCCTTTGTCTTAATGCCGACCTCATTGCTTGTCTTTCTCTGGCTGGTGACGCTGCCTCTTCAGGGATTATTGCACACAACTGCGCATCACTGAGAACAACACACTCTTCCTGGAGAACTTCATTTCGCTTATGGTGGAGATCACGGCAGAGTCCAAGGACTGTGAGTGCTACTGTACCACTTAGATATGTGTAAACAAAGTAAATGTTCATGGTAATAATTATTTACTCTCGATTCAACTTGTTATAATTACCTTGTAGTACTGAAAGTATTTAATTTGAGTGATTTTGTTTGATTACTTATGGTTAAGGTTAGGGCTGAGCAGGGGTTAATGTTCTCATAGATGAGATTAGGGATTTGAAGTTTGAAGTTTAAGTTGAAGTTTGAAGTTTATTGTCATATGTACAAAGTACAGCGTACAGAGCACAATGAAATTCTTACTTGAAAACC
>JAODKC010000130.1:7883669-7899319 GCA_026777985.1 Mormyrops attenuatus
TGATGGCAGGAAAGTAAAAAGTGCCAGTGCAGGGTGGCTGGGGTCTTTCAGGATGCTCTTAGTTTTCCTGAGACAGCCCAGATTTGCCCAGAGAAATGTACTGAGAGTCCCCACAAAGATATAAATACCTAATTCGTGTGTGTGTGTGTGTGTGTGTGTGTGTGTGTGTAAATCAGGTAATCAAGTTCTCATTCACAACCTCATCCTGGAAGCTGACATAACCTGGCAGTTGGCAGCAAGAGTATGGAAGAACAAAGATCTGACCACGTAAGTAATATATATAGGTCTTGACAGAATTCTTTTTTGACACAAGTACAAAAATTGTAGCAGGATGATTAAATGCTGCATCTGTGAGCTCACTTGCAGTATCTGGGTTGGGGAATCCTTGCCTTTTGACACTCAGAAGTGATGGTCTAAGATTCCTCTGCATTACAAATTCATGCAAACAGGCTTGAAGCCTTTTTCTTTCCCACGCAGCTGCATGGGTGTATAAGCACACTGATGGGGATGACAAGCACGCTAACACACCCACGCAATATCAGCATCTCATAATGCGAGGGATGCATTTTTCATCTGGTTGTGTTAATATTTCTCATCTAGCAGTCCCTTGCTAGCGTCACACACACAATTTCATGTGTCTCTGGAATAAACCTCGTAACATAGTGGAATTTGGAGAATAAATTACTGGTAAGATGTACAGGTTGAATGACAGATGACTTTCAATCTGATACAAGAATATGTGAAATACTAGCTATTTAATGCTTCCATTATACTTATCCAAATACTACTATTTAATGACTCCAATCTGCTAATTATGAATTACTTTTTTTCCTATATAGAAAGAAGAGTATATTAGCGGGCAGGGATGGCCCTGATTGACTCGCTTGTCCCATGCGGGGCCAGTCAATCCTATAGACAGCATGGGTGGCCATCAAGGACCCCACAAATCTAGGGGTGGTTGGGGGTTTGGGGGGCCATTGGTAAAGCCTAGAGCACTGTATGGGCTTCCATCAGCCATGGTCCCATCTCCACTGCTTTCTTCCCTTCTTGGCCCGCAGATATGGCTTTCTGGCATTCTTCGTGTCCACAGACGGCGGTGTCACTCGGATATTCCCCAATACGTGAGTCTCCCAGCGGATGGGAATGCAGTAACTGCACTATTAGTTAATATGGAATGACACCTGCATGTTCTTATAATAATTTGTGTTAAAGATTTTGACGTGTTATTTTTTGAGACAGATAAATATTCTTCACTACTCATAATCTGGCCTTTGTATAGAGCTGAGGATATTACGGTGGTCTTATATGTTCTGCTTCAGTTGTTTGTGTTTTTTTATCTAGTGATTATTGGCTTTTCTGTTTCTCAGGGCTGCTGAATCATGGGCTGAGGACTCAGAGCCCTACAATGCCAACTACTACCACCGCACCATGGACAACAAAGGATTCATCTTTCATGTACCTCGGAAAAAGCGTGAGTGAGCCCAATAATAGTGGTCTGTTTCAATTAACTAACACTAGGTGTCAGTATTAGCTTGGAAAAAAAGACAAGTTCCTTTTCCAAAATGGCTTCAGTCTGTTTCAGGTTGTGGTACAGTGTTAGTGGGCGACTAGAGGATTTAATTTCCTGTTTAAACAGTCTTATTAGCAGCCTAAATTTGGACAGATGACTTTCTCCACAGCTACTGATGACACAAACTTGGACAATGGTACTGCCAGTGTTCTGGTCAGCACTGCGGTGGAAGTATCTGTAGGTGGCAAGACTATTAAACCTGCAGGTATGGGAACATGCTGTGTCTCGAGGAATTTTATTGGAATGTATGACTAAGCAATGTAAAAAATATAGGTGTTTCTGTTTCACTTTTTTTTTTCCTGTGCTGTGGTGGACCAGTTGTGGGTGTGAAACTGGACCTGGAAGCCTGGGTGGACAAGTTCAAGATTTTGGCCAGCAACCAGTCCGACAATCGGCAGGGTTCACATAAGGTGCCCCCATGCATACACAGTCACTTGCTTCAACACATATATACCTTCTCTAATCACAAACAGAGGGGAGCTGTGCTTTTATGAACACACAAAAACATATCCACTATTCAACATGTTAATGTTCATCTTTTTACACTCAGAAATTGACATAGAATCACATGCCTTTAAACAAAAGTAATTGTGATTCCATTTTTTAAAATGAGTTTTTATTTTAGTCTGTTCTTTCCTTCACAATTTTATTCAAGCTTGGTTTTATTAGTTTTTGTCCATTTTTATTTCCGTTTGTATCTTTACTGAGTTTCATAATTCAGTTTTCGTTTTATATTAGAAACCCTCGGTAGATTTTGCTGACGGGGCGGGGGGGTGGTTGGCAATCGATTGCGTGGTCCGGATTACATTGTGTTGCACTCCAAACACCAACTGAGTAGCCCTTCCTTACAACATAACCATAAAAATATCTATTTCTAGCAGTTCTCAGTCGTATTATAGTGGTGTCCGTCTGTTCAGGGTACAGACTGTTAACTCTAGTGGAGGCCTGCAGTATAAAGGTCAACATTTTACACAACCTGCTTGTCATCCCCAGTGGTTAAGTTGAAAAATATTTCAGGGGGATTGGTGTGGGGTGGAGGGGCTTGCAGATACCTATTCTGTGACTTACCCTGTGTGCATATTAAATCTCATGGTTTCCAACAGTGGAACTTCATACCGGCGCAGATTAGTGAAATTACCATGCATAGTTTTTTATTCTGTACTTCAATATGGAAAATAGCTGATTGTCCAATGCAATCAGCTGCATTACTATAGTAGTTATGTCTTAGCGCTGGTGATGCTAACTTTGAATATTGATCATTTAAATATCAGCCAATACTGGCACATCAGACTGATGCCAATATCTTGATTTTTAACAAATATTGTCCAATACTGATATTTCAATCAATATATAGGTGTTGTGGCCATGCCATTCTTTTCTGTGTTTGTTACCTTTCACAGTCCCCGGTGTGTTCCCTTGTTCCTCAGGCTGCTGTGTAGCTGTGTGGCTAGGAACCATGCATTACTGCTGTTTTCGGTTTGAGCCTGGCCAGATTTGACTATGTTATATTAGTGATTAGTTTTGTTTCTCCATGTTAATTATATTCTTTTATTGGTCCTTTTTGTATCTTTGGTTATTCCAGCATATGTGAGTTTTGTAGTTATGTACTGTTTCATATATATTCCAGGTTTCTCCTTTCTGTCCTTAGTATTTGTTAATTACCCTCTCCTGTTCTTGTATCTTCTAGTGTGTAATTAGTAATGGGCCACACCTGCTCCATGTCATGCCCATGTCATCTGTGCATTTAAGTCCCTGCCCTTGCTTTGTTCCTTGGTTGGTAATTGTGTAGTTTTGTTTTAATTTTAATTGAGGAAATTTTTTTTTTTTATCATTTTCACTTATTATTTCACTTACCTATTCGTTAATGATAATAACATTGTGTCAATCAGACACACAGAGACACAAAGACATGAATACATTCACTTCTATGGGAAAAGCCATAACCCCAACAATGACAACCGTAAGCCCTACCCAGCCCTAATCTTCACCATCAGTAACCAAACAAAATACATGACTTGGCATTTTTAGTTTTTTAATTACAGTCAAAATTGAGTTTCCCATTGTGGAGATCAAATACTGGTCCCACAACATCAAAATAACAGCATAACACACACACACACACACACACACAAACACACACAAAGAGATTAGGTATCTATATCTTTGTGGGGACCTTTCATTTATTTCAGTAGTCATAACCCTTATTCCAGTGTGTTTGTGTGTGTGTGTATGTATGTATATGTATGTATATATGTGTACATATATATATATGAGAACTCTCCCCCCCTCCCCACACACACACTGACACACTCACTCAAACACACTAGCGGCACTGTTGTGCTGATTGATGGTCTTTTGTCCCGGACCAGTGTGGGCCGTCCAGCAGCTGTGAGATGGACTGTGAAGTCAACAGTGATGTAAGACCAAATTTCCTTCTTTTACAACACTTGAACATAGAAAATGCAGCAACAGAACAGTTTCAGATTTATTTGGAAACATTTGTTTTGAAAATTTGAGATCTATGCTTGTTTTTGTTTGGTATGTGGTGCACTTTTTCTGTTTGGAACTAGACACGGATACTCTAGTATTACATATAGTTTGTATGTCAGGTTCTCTGCCCCGAGGAATTTGCATGCATCACAGTTTTGCACTTTTGCTGTTTATGCAGTCGAGTCACCTTTGGTCATTGATTTGACAGCCAGAGCCCTTCAAAGATTGGGCAGCATTTTGGTCGATGTCCTAATCTCTATACCACCTGCTGTTACCCAACTGTTTACAGTAAACAGAAACCAATTTATACACAGCACGGCCATATATCTTTGTGCATGGTATGATTTATTCATACTTTTGGTCAATACTACATATTCTTTCAGGCATCTTATGGCTTTGGGGAATGGTAGTGGGGTTAGCGATGTAGTCATCTGTTTGGTCATTTTACCTATGATAGCCCTTCTCTGTAGGATCTACTCTGTTACCTGATAGATGATGGAGGATTCCTAATCATGTCCAACCAGAAAGACCACTGGAAAAAGGTACATGAATGTTCATATTGTTTTAGGGCTCTGCTATACATTCCTTAGTTAGTAATTTGTCTGAACAACCTACTGGAGTAATCATAAGGAAGGATTGTTGGGGACAGGAGTAGGGTGACTAGGCGTCCTGGTTTGACTGGCACAGTCCCGATTTCAGCTTATGTGTCCTGGTGTCCCAAAAAATAACTGAAATTAACAATATGTCCCAGTCTTAACAAGCTGAACGATTGAACGGATTCAAACCCACCTCCCTTTGCTCATTTGGAAATGTACTGATATTGATCAATGCTAGACATATACACATGTGCTACAGTACACAAGTGTCAGATTGGGACTTTGAAAATCTGGTCACCCTAGGAAGGAGGGCTGTTTTTTATCAGAACCCAGATGAAAAGCCTTAATCATTATGAGTTATTGGCTCTCTGTTGACTTTCAGTGGGTGATAATGCAGCAAAGATCAGTGTTAGAGCTGGAATTAAGTCGTTTCTCACCTTTGTAGCTAGCTGACTTGAAACCATACATTTAGCCATAGAGAATGGAAGCTAAGTTACAGGAGTAAAATCTAACTGAGCACTTTTCAAGCTTTAAATATTTCAATATGTCGATTTTTTTCCAAATGAACTGTATGTTATACTTGAAAAGTCTGGTGTCTGTCCTCTTCTGCCTGGGTATCTGACTGTCCATTCATCCATCTCTGAACTAGGTGGGGCACTTCTTTGGAGATGTAGATCCGTCCCTTATGTATGCTCTGTACACCAGCTCCATCTATGCCCGTAAGCAGTCCTTTGACTACCAGTCAGCATGTGAACCGACAGCAAGCAGCCACACAGGGGCGGCTCGACGGGGAGTCTTCGTGGTGAGTAGCATTGTTCACCCTTCCAATATGATCCCTCTCTCCCTTCCTTGTTATGTTGCCCCTCCCAGGTGACTCAGTTGAGAAAGCACAACGTTGTCATGTCTTGTTTCATTTTTTTAAGCCGACCATCACAGATATCCTCAGTGTTGCCTGGTGGACGTCAACTGCAACCTGGTGAGACCTCAGGAGTTTGCCTCCGTGGACCGGCTGTAAAGTCTTGCGTCCTAAAACAGTGCTTGCCTTTTAAAAGCTGTACATTGTCAGAAAAAGGGTACAGCCCTGGTGTAGTTTTGTTCTCCAAAGTGCAAACAGCGTTTATGTACCCCCAATGGTACAAAAATGTTCCTCACAGTCCATTTCTGTACCATAAATTAGACCAAAATTTATCTACAGCTAGGGTACAGCTGGAGGGTACAGCCCCACTAACAAGTAACTGTAACCTCAAAAGTACAAAATGGTACTTTCTTTGACAGTATAGTACTGTAATTGGGGGTAAGAGTAGTCATGGTTATTAGGAGTCAATTTGGATTCTGTCTATCATGCCTATCGGTTTTAGCAGAACACAAAAGACTTGGGAACAGAGTGGAAGTTAGAGGTACAGTATATCATGAGAGCTCACGGGTAATTACTCGTATCTGTGTTTTTGCTCAGGTCTTTGCTTCAGCACCTCTTCCATGGACTGGTGTACCATAGCTGGTTCAACAGTGGTAAGTGTGTACAAACCCAACTAACAAACATTAGCTGCTTACTAGTGTTTAGTTAGTTACAACCATTGTGTATTTATAGCTCGTTCTTTAAAAGTGACTGAGGCCCTTTTGCATCACTAGGCAGAGAAGAATGTAACTGCTAAAATTCATCTTTAGAGATACTGTGGCATATAATTGGTTGATGGTCAGTTTGATCTAGCTGGCCAGTCCAGCCTTCAGGCAGGTCTGGTACATCGCTATGGTGGCCCACCTAACAGATTTTCATTACTGTGCTAGGTGACGTGGAGGCTGAGGGGATAGACTTCCGGGATAGCAGCTGTATGACCATCTATAGCCAGTTCTATTTCACCAACACCACAAGCTCTTACAACACCTTGCAGGACTGTGGCAACTGCTCCAGGTGCATGTTTGTGTGATTGTGTGAGACAACTTGGGGCAGCCTTTATGAACGTGCATCATCGTCATTGTGAGTGTGATTGCTAAACTGGGTAATTTCATGATATAATCCGTGCCTTTCCACTGAAGGTTGTTCCATGCGAAGAGGATAGAGAAGACCAACTTGCTCTTTGTGGTGGCGGACATTCCCTGCAAGTTTTGCGAGATGGAGAAGTTGGCTCGGGTTAAGACACAGTGTATCCTTCTGGTACCTACAACTGAAAGTGACAAAGTGCCTTCCCCATTGGCAGATTAACGAGTTCATGGGCCCCTAGGCTACATTTTCCGTAGGCCCCACTCAGAGGGTGATACGACAATTAAAAATGATACGACAATTAACTATTAAATGATTAAATATTAATAACTCAAATAATTTCTACAAAGTCAATGAGAATGCTGTATCAAACACGAGCAATCACATCAGAATAAACCTCCAAGCTTCATTTCACATCAGCCACATGCAGCAACCAGAAAGAGCTTAACACACACCTCATTGAATAAACACATCTCAATAGTGGTATCCTTATAACATTACACTCTGTTCCAGTGTGTGTCCACCGCATCCAAAATATTAATTTTAAGCATTATGTAGGAAGTATTCTTAACTATTCATAATGAAGGTGCAGTTTCAGCTGCAGATATCCTAACCCTCAGTTACATAATAGTTAGGTGGAAGTTGGTCAGTCAGATTTTCCAATTTAAATTCGATATGCACACTGTCTTTCAAAAGTTCCAGATATTTCTTGGTGTTCTGCACCAGTTTCTTCAGTGTATAGAGTGGGTGAAATTTAAGCTGTATCCACAGCATTGGATCAAAGTTTGTTGTATGCCAGCTTAATGCATGGGGAGTTTTGCCAGTTAAACATCCTCAGCCAAGCCATCCAGACCAAGAAGAGAACCCATGTGAGCTGCTGAGTTTGGCACGTTATCGGAAAGGCCCGGCCACCTGCTTCGACTACAACATCCAGGTGTGTGGCAGTGTTAAGCAGCTTACAGCTGTGGAATGACTCCGTACTGTGGCTGCACATTAAAACCTGCCTGACTGGAGTGATTGCACTCATACATGTCTCTTATTCTCCCCTCTTTACCCCAGGAAAACACCTCAGAATGTGGCAGGGGCCTCTCCGTCAGACCAACACTAGGAGTCCTCCTGTATTTCCAGTTACTTCTCCTGTACCTGTCAGCATCTCTCTAGGTTTCACCTAATTCCATCTTGGTTCTAACCCCTCTTAGTATACACTCATTTGTTCGCCCACCACATCCCTTCTGACTCTCCCTCTGTGGTTCAACATCTTCCATTATCAGCCCCTCCCCCTTCTGTGAGTCATTACCGAAGGGTCTCACTGGGTTTGCGTCGATGCCTAGCAACAGCTTCCCCTCCTCCTCCTCCTCCTCCTCCTTCAGCCTCCCTGCCATGATTCACTACCTCCCTCCCCCGTGGAGGTTAATTTATGAGTGATATAGATACAGAACAGCACACCTCTGAATCTGCCACAAGTAGCCATGATTATTTGCAAAGAATGTCTTTAACAGTGAGAACGCCAATTATGCATATACTTCTCTCTAAAATGTGACCCTTCCTGTAGTCTGGACATTACCTCCAGAATTAAGGGGCAGAGAGTCATCAGATCCTACTCTACCATGGCACAAGAGTAATAATCATGAAATTCAGAAGCCCTGCGACATGTGGTGACTAAGCGTGTCTGTGCGTGTCACTGAGTGCTCCATCAGTGTGTTGTCCCTGCCCGCGTCACTCTGGCCTGTGACGCCCAGGTTTTCCAGCTTCTGGCTATATAGCACAATGGTGTTGGCCAAACAAATAAATATAGATCATGAAACCTCTGGCCACTAATCTGCTTTTTAAACCATTTTTCTAAAGGAAGGAAATAAAAACGGGGAACTGCCTACTTTATTGTAAGGGTGCATGCATTTGCTTTAGCTTATCCTGGGTGGGGCGGGGGGGTTGTTGGCTTGCTTTAGGTCCTGCATGAAAGACAAACTAAAAGGAGCCGAAAATAACATTAGTATCCAACTCCGCAGCTTCCCTGGTGTTGCAGTATAATGTGGATTTTCTAAATATAGTTTGATATTTACAAGCGAATGACTGAGAGATTTTTAACATTTAAAACGACTTTTACATGTCTTTTAAAATGTGTGTATGTGTATGTGTGTGTGTCTAAGTATATAGAAAGACAGAAGAGAGAACATGACTCACACACCCTTTGTCCCACCCAATAGTGCCTTGGTGCACGCCACCAGCCGAACAGCCCTTGTAAGGGCTTACAGCGCTGTACACTTTTAAGTCCCCTTGGGACATTTTACCCTTGTACCCTTGACATAGCTGCTTAACTGTCGTGAGCGTCGTCATGGAACATGTAACCTGTAGAGTCGGAAGTTAACCAAGAGAAGGCTGATGGCTAAGCAGAGGTACCTTTCTGACTGCTTGACTCAAGTGAAGGAACCACCTGTCGTTCGTAGCAGGAAGTCTGTTTACCTGTATCTACTGTTTTCCAACCCCCTCGCCCATTCTCATTCTGGAGAGATGCAGGTGAAACCACAGGGTCTTGACTCTTGATTCTGCTACCCTGACGTATCCCTCAGTCCTGCTCCTGAAAGCTAAGTCAGCACCGCCCTCACTGTTTGGGAATGGAAACTGCCACACTGCCATCATGCCTCCAGCTGAGTTCCATTCTACTGTACCACCCAGTCAAAAAGGGCCAGTTGAGGGATTCAAGTTTTAGAACAGAACGTGTGACAATGACTGCTATTCCTTTGCCTGGGATTTTAGATAGACCTTTGAGTTTCATGCCTTGTGTAGTTTTTGTGAAGCTTATATGTCCAAACGCTTTTTTTTGTTGTATAAAGTTTAGCTCCAATTATGTATGCATTCCCAGATTCCTACGAGATACAGTATTCATCAGCAAGATGGAAATGCAACTGAGACCTACATGGTAAAGTTGAATCAGGGTGTGGGAGGTTTGAAGTGGCGGGGAGGAGTGAGTAAACCACACAAACTGTTGCTCTTGTGCTCTTTCATGAAGTTCATTCCCTGTTAAAGTGCACTCAACGGAGTTTAAAGGCACTCATGGTTTTTTGTATTTTATTTTGTTAAATCTGAGTGTCATTTTCACCTACATGCAGGATAAGGTGTGAAATAGGCACAGGAGTCTGGGAACAAAACTGTTAGTTGGCTTGGAGCAGTTGGTGATTAATACTTCTCAAGGAGAGAGAACAATGTTTGTGAAGAAACCTGTAAACATTTACCCAAGCATGATTCTGCAGGAGCTTGGCCTCAAGCTACAATGGCTCGTACGAAAATTGTCTCTAGTGTTTGAGATATGTGCTAAACTTAAAAAAGCACGACAAAAAAGACTGCAAATGAAGAGTATTAATATTTATTAATTTCAGATAAATTGTTTTTTTTGCAACATTTAACTCCTTGAATCTCCAAATCATCTTTTGTATAGATGGCAATTACAAGACGAAAGGATAAATTTGTAAGATATTGTCTGCCTCTAGTAAAATATTAAATATTTTCAAATTGTTTACAGAATTGATTATTAAATATTGTTAATATTTTTCACTTCAGATTGGTGTGAGGTGTATTTTTTGGTACATGGTGAAAGTGAAAAAATATTATGATGAAAATCTTGGGTAACACTTCACATTCACTGCACCATCATAATTCCCTTCATAATGCTTAACATCTTAACATTCCTTAACAACTTTAATATACATTAATAACAAGCATTATATGAGTATAATATTTATTATTCTATAATGTTTGTTATTAATGTATATTAAAGCTGATTAGTTATGTTAGGATGTTAAGGTATACTTACATGCTGTTTGGAATATTTTATGAATGCACTGTGAAGGTGGACTGAATGTTGTGTGAATCCATTATAAAGGGATTATGAGGGTGCAGTTAATATAAAGCATAACCAAATCCTCCTAGCTTTACATACTTTAATGCAAACTTTTAGGGACGTGCTGTAAAAGTGACCCAGATATTTTATGATTTTTCTGATGTATTATTTATGATAAAAAGCTAGATATCCAGCGATACAAGCGTGTGTATCTATGTATGCCTGCACGCATGTATGTACTTACAGTACTATGCAATAGTATTAGGCAGTCAAAGAAAATGTTTAAAGCTATTTTTCTGGGTAGTAAGTGTATATTTGCTCAGAAAAAAACAATTGAGCATTAGAAAATATGCAGCACAATAATTTCTTACTGATATGCTGTTGGATGGCTAGAAGAACACGTCATTTCTCAGACCTCTCCTCAGGGACACCTCAGCCATTCTATGTATTCATTAAATTTCACCCCCAGTTCAATTGATTAGTTAATCACAGTTGTTATACAGTATTACTCAATAAGATATTGATTAGCCAGATCTGGTATGCTGGAGGTCAAGGCAAAAATGCACTGGTGTATTGGATGGTTGGTGCAAATACTGGGGTGACTTAGGAGAGGTTTTGAAATGGCTAAGCTGACACACTTTGACGGACATACTGTAATGTCATAGTTATACAGCAACATTCAAGGATTATTTTCTTTGACTTCCCACAACTTTTGCGCAGTTATGTGTATGTATGTATATATAGTATGTATAGCGGGCCTCTGCAGTGAGCCACTTTTAAAATACTGGCTATAATGTTAATATCTGGCCACACTGCCAAAGACAACCGATGTCCAGTAAGCAGCTAAAGGTACTCATGCTCACTGCAGAAATTATGGCGGCTTGCGTCGCCCGGCAAGGGCTCACCATGAGGTACTGTGCTCACCCTGGAACATGTAAATTTGTTCCTATAAATAAATACAAATATAGATCTTTTTAAATGGCAGCTTTATTAATCAAGTGCAGACAATTTTATGTGACCTTAAAAATGGAAGTTGAAGAATGTAATTTTGATTAATATTACTATGTAATTAATTTTTTGAGAACGTAATGGTGGACCCTAGTTAGAATTTGTTAACTTCAGCTTATAAAAAGAGGTAAACATGCCTCTCTCTCTCTCTCTCCCTCTCTCTCTCTCTATATATATATATATACACACACACACACATCATTATTCATTCTTGATCTTTTCAGGAATGAATAAAGCAATACTGTCTAGTATAGCTGTATTAGAACATAGTACAAAAAAGAATAATGCTGAGAAATTCTAGTAAAGTAGATGATGTAACACTAAGTTACATCAAGCTTTAAGTTAAAAACCCATCCAGCTATTCTGTCAGTACTAGCACAGCCCAATAATTACACAGATGTGTTGAGTAGTTCACTGTTTTGCTGCAGATGAGGATGTGGATGAACACGTGGTGCTAGTTCATATGAAGAGAAGGGAGACCTTGCTGATGACTTCTGGTCTTGTGATTATTGGCACAGTCTTGGAAATTGGAGGAAGAATAATTTAGATGAGCATGTGGTATTGGGTGTAACACAACACCTTTTTAATGACTGCCTGGACACACAGTGGATACTGCAGGAGGTAAGGTGTTCAGGAGGCACCTTACTGCTTTTATATTTGGTTATTTAGTGATGTTTCATTATATACCTGGCTGTGAAAATGGAATAAATTTATGATGCAAAAGATGTATGCCAGAGGAAGCAAGGTCAGATAGATTCATTAAGTTACAAACTTTCATATAAATGGATTCATCTAGTTTTGGTTTGAGCAGCAGGAATCATTTAACTCAAACCAAACTCTAATTTCCATTTATAAACAATGTTTAGCTTCACCAGATTGACTTACGGATATGAGGATATATTTTCCTATCCTATAGAATTGTGATGGTTCAGGCCCTCATTGCAATATCAATGTGTGGTAAACATGAGATCGTATCATAAAATTTCAATGCCGCATGTATATTCTAGGAGCCTGGATTTCCCTCAGTGGGATCATCTGATAGGGGTGTAAAAGTAATTGGCTGCAAAATCACATTCTGAAGTGGTTACACATGTCACAATGTGGGCTCATACACTCAATAAAAATGTGAAACTTGATCACATCCAAAGCAGTATGGTCTTATTAGGACTAAATGCAAAAATAGCTACTTACACAGGTCTGACATTGCCTTGTGTCAGAGATGTTAGGTTGTTGTGGGTTTACCAGGTGGAGTGAATCTTGTGTTCCTTTGTCCAGCACGTGAATATAATTCAATTCATAAGTTATGAAGAATTCCAAAGGGTTCCTAAGGCATGTCATGATATGAGATTGACCAAAACAAGGTGAGTGGCAGCTTTTTGTTCCCAGAATATTACCAGATAATGTTTTCTAGCCTGAAAATTTAGTGTGGGTTGCTTAAACCAATGGTAAAATGCAGTGAGAAATGCAATGCTTGTAAATTTACATGGCACGTTTGCCTGAGGTAAGTCAGAGTGCATCGCTTTAGTGATTTTTGTTAACGTTATTCATTTATTTATTCAAGTTCAATTTTAGTGATCAGAATTGATCCTGTAATCTAATACATTTCACTTAATGCATTTTGCAGTGTCTAGTGATACATCAAATGATAGGTTTGTTCTTTTTAGATTAATATCTGTCAGTTGATTTTTCTTTAATAATCTTCAAATTGATACAAATTTTTACAATAGATACCTGTTCAATCAGGCTGAGATTATTTAATCCGACATGTTCCTCTTTAGTTGTTTCTTGTCCTGTTCTTTTCCTGTTCCACCTGAGATGCATGCCACCTTGTATAAAGCATATCATATTTTGGGAAAAATTAACATTCATTTATAACATTATCAGAAGTCATGTCTCGTGAGGCATATTATCGATTTATACAAATAACATGAGAGTGATATTCAAAATTTTATTCAGCTACTGAATGACCATGGCTGAATCTGAAAATTGATTTAGCGTCAATAGGATCAAAAACTGCGTTTTGTGTACCGAAATAGTAAAGGGATTTTGTGTCTAGGATTTATAGTTTCTCCTACTGGAAAGGTAATATTCTACTGGCAAAGATAGATGGGGTAGTTAAATTCTGCAGATGTTAGACATGTGACAGAATAATCTGGTGCACTCAATAAAAATGTGACACCTGATATCTTACCCACGATACGATGTTCTCAGGACTAAATACAGAAATGACTGTCAGAGCTTTGGAAGGTATCACTGAACTTGAGCACAGTTATAAATCGTGTAGCTCTATATCAGGCTAAAAGGATGTGAGGGCAGAGGCCTAGGCAGGTGCCAGACTGGTATGGAGCTGCATTGTGATTAAGGGGGGGGGGAAATCATAGTATAGCATAGCATCAGAATTCCACATTAAAAAGGGAATCATATGATGGATCGTAATTAAAGTTTAGAAAAGTAGCATATTTTTATGAGAAGAAAGATCTTTTAAAATAGCAAAAAGAATTTGGACAGGCATGTTTCCAATTAAAACAATTTATACAGATTAAAAGCATCAAGTCTGAAACAAACAAAAGATATATAAAACTATTATGTGTGAATAAAACAAACATTAATTTATATGCAGATATTTTGAATAAAAATGACATGGTTACTGTTGTGCATAGTTAATGTAATAAGAAGGATGGTAAGGGGAAAATAAAACAATATGCAAAGTAAAAATTCCATTAGTCAGCTTTATTGACTAATTGCATTAATTTGGTTTCACAATTAAATTCAATTCATTGTATGATTTCTTTTGTTCCTCATTCGGCATCATCCTTGCCCTTAAAATGAAAAGCAAATGATAATTCCATAACTTGCAGGATGAATATAGACAGTATTTTTGTATTTGGAAAACTATTTAAAAACTTATGTTCTGTTTATATTAAATTAAGTATATTAACATAGAAATACTACGCAATTCAATTAGCAGTAATTTAATAATGTAGATGGAAATGATTAGCAATATGCAAAAAATTACCTTTCCAGCTTCGCGGCTCTTGGCTCTCAGCTTGTTGACCTGAGACTCAGCGATGTCGGCACGCTCCTGGGCTTCCTCCATCTCATGCTGCACCTTCCTGAACCTGGACAGGTGAGTGTTGGCCTGCTCCTCCTGTACAGCAGGCAAAGACCTCATCAGTTCATGTTGGCATTGGACGTCGAACGGGTTTGTCAAATTTTTTTTGAGCATCATTTAATGTTCCACATCCTGTTGCCTATAGGGTGTTTCCGGAAGCTTTTATATAAGCTTTCACGTCAAGATTGTAAACAGTCAACTTCTTCATATGTGTCATAACATTAAAAAATAATTAGCAACAATTAGACATGATATTAAAAATAAATAACCAATTTACATATGAACATGTTGAACTAAATTATAAACAGGCTAAAACTTATATGGGTCGAGATGCGTTCAACTCTACCACTTTGAACCTCAAATGGGTTGGTCGAGAAAAATCTAGCCGCAACTCTACCAAAAACTTGCAACATGACAAAACAAAACAGAGCTGCTAAAACTTGTACGGATCAAGACGTGTCTCCCCTTCCAAACAATATCCTCCCATCCCTCCTCCTCTCCACCTGCCAGTTTGCCATCAATACAGATAAAGTGCTCATAATTTGTCATTTATATTTCATGTTTATTGCTTTTGTATGTGTGGTTTTTCATGCTTATATTAGTTTTATATTGATTGTTAATGTTTTTAATCATTAGTTAGGTAGGGAAATAGATTTTAACAGGCAACCATTTGGGGTCTGGAACAGATTAAATTCATTTACATTATTTCTTATTGGGAAATTTGACTTGGACCTCAACCAAGATTGTGTTCCAAGGTACCCCCGTATAAACTTTTTTTAATGTTTTAAGACAGCCTGGATAAGAAAAAAAGATTAAATACATTCTAATCTTTGAAGACTCAATCATTTCAGAAATAATGTCTCAGTTCAGGTGCAGGTCATACAATGTAGATATTTAATCAGATGGTTACAGAATGAAATTTCGTGGAATTCATAATATAGCTTAGCTATGGAATTAGGAAATTAGCCTCTTGTTTAGAAAATCATACTTACAGCTTCCTCAGCCTGTCTCTTGTAGGCCTTCACTTTCAGCTGCAGCTTGTCCACCAGATCCTGCAGTCT
>JAODKC010000130.1:7910151-7921509 GCA_026777985.1 Mormyrops attenuatus
TGTCGCAAAATACTGGATGACACGTTTGGTGTTTACAGTCTTTCCTGCACCGGATTCTCCACTGAGGAAAGACAGAGTTCACATCTGTTTGTCTGTATTTACCTAGAATTTGCTGTTTTAAATTTTGCTGTAAATCTAATGAAGCGTTATATTTCATTCCTTAATATTGTTTCTGTTTTACTATTAGAAAATGTTCCTATTATAGTGCTTATTCTGATTTAATTTTGCATAATTTGTTTGTAAAAATATTAATACATACGTAATCAGAATTGACTGGTTTTCACGGTCTGCAAGGAAAAATTGGGCATTCATTTAGTTAATTTTGGGTATTAAGATTGATTCTAATAATTTTTTTGGAAAAGCACAATGCACAACTTTGTCCGAAATTCATTTGAAAAGCAACATATTTATAAAGATTATTATCATTTTAAGTTTTCTTTACCAGTTAGCATGAACTGATAGGCATTGTCAGAGATGGAGAAGATGTGGGGAGGAGCTTCAACTCTCTTCTTGCCCCTGTAGGCAGTTACAACAACAGCATCGTACACTGGGAGCCACTTGTAGGGGTTCACAGTGACACAGAACAGTCCTGAGTATGTCTGCAATACAGCAAATAAACATTTATTCATACACATACATATTTTTATATGAAAGGACGTATGAAACATTTAATGGACCTACGTAGATCATCCAGGCTGCGTAACGCTCTTTGAGGTTGTACAGCACAGCGGGCTCACTGAGGTGGGTCATCATGGCCATGTCCTCAATTTTATCAAACTTTGGAGGATTCATGGGGTGAATGTCATCCTCCTTAACTGTAATGGTCTAGTTTAAGAAGACACATAGATTTGTACCGAGATGTAGGCAAAGTCACAAAAAAGACCTTTCAAATAAAATTGAACACATTAATTGCTTTATGTGCAAAACTGATTACCATGACCATAATTCAAATAAGACATTTTAAAAATTAAATGCTTAATAATTTGTACTAATGGTCTATAATTAATCTTTTAGCTACACAATTTTACTTACCTGCCCACACAAAGTCTTTACAGTGGCTTTGCCCCCCTCTCTACTTTGAAGAACCCCTTTGAGGTACATCTCCTTGGGTTCGGCCACAAAATAGGCCGTTTTGGCATCAAAGGGTTTGTTCTGGGCCTCAATCCTCTCTCTCTCTGGTTTCCGGAGAAAAATGGCCGCTGGGCCAAAACACTCCATTTCCCCATCCCCCATGATGGCGGTTTACTGAGGGATGAGAAATAATTTGTCAAATCTGCTACTTCTTCAATATAAAGCATATATTACACTTGATAAGTTAAAGAGTTGCTTCATTTAAAGTCCATCACCCGATTTAGACTTGATTTAGGATAGTGATCTTTTGATCCATATTAGCTCTGAAATGCTTTCTTTAAATGGATCCTACATTGTAAATAAGTGCATTCTGCTCTGTTTCATTCAGATAGACCATGATCTTGTGTGTTATAGCAGGCACACTTTCCTTTATAAATGCTCCATGAAATAACTTTGCATCAGAAATGAACTGATACATAGAAACTGGTCAGATGGCTTGGTTGTTAACGAGAATATTTTAAGTACAATGGGAGAACAACAAAAGTAAACCAATAGTAATCGAAGAAATTACAGAATTTGCGTCCACGAGTATTTCGGTAACTATTGACAAGTATTTCTTTCAGCCCAAAGGACATTAATTATTTTTGTCATAAATGGTGATTTTTATTAAAATTTACCAGAAGTAAGTAGAGGTACAGTGTATGGTAGCTAGTGGGTACCACTATTGCCTCACCCTTCTAGGACTGAGTGTTGAACTCCTGTCTCTAAATTACCTGTAGTGTATGATTAAATGTGTAGGTATGTGCCCTGAGATGGACTAACATCCCTTTTACCCTATGCTTCCTGGGATAGGCTCCAGGCTCCCCTGCTAACCTGCCAGGATAAGTAGCTAGAAGATGGGTGGTATCATGCTATCATCAGCTTAGGTATTATCACACCATTCTTTCTCTGTCTCTGCATTAGGAAAGCAGCTTGTCTTTGTGAATTTTTGGATTTCCAACATACAAAAGTTATTTACCTGATGTGATGCTGAGAGAGTATGGCAGTGGATGGCAACCTTTGGATGCTGGAAGAGAAGTGTCAAGTATATGGAGAAATTCATTATGATTAGTTAGGTAGTGCAGATACTGTCTAATCTATAGACTTTTTAACTAATCACAAAGCAATACAATTTAAATTTCAATAAAATTATCAGAATGCATTGTCATTACAATATATAATTTGTTAATACGAATGTTTTTAAAATTAATTCCTAAATATCATTTTGTACAGTTTACAACTTATTGAAATGTACTTTTTAAGAAACACATCTTATAGGCGTCAAACTAGGCCTTTAAATATGAGTTCCATTGCCAAATGATGTTAAGACTCACTCACCTTCACTGGTTGTCTTGCAGTCCTTGAAGGAGTCTGGAGCTGCTGCTTTTATAGAAACATTTGTTGTTGCTCAGCAGAAAAGACCCCGCTGTATTTGGACATGCATTTTGCCCCCTACCCTGATACATTTTACTTGCTTGCCCACAAGAAAATTATTTTTAACGCAAATAATTCTTGGGCATTGCTTAGTTAATTGGAGTTATCCATCCTACTAATCACAGCTTATCTCTTATTTTAAACATTTTATGGATTGGGGAAAGCTTGATTATATCATTTGTTGTGTAACTGCTGTGATGATGTGTGGCGCCACATTTTTCACTAGTTGCAAGTACTTTATAGTACTTTTTACATATTTGGTCAAATATCTAAGCAGTACTACATGGACGCCCAGCTACTGTAAAAGCTTTGTATCTCTCAAAAATGAGTATTTTGGAGCTAGTCTGTACCTTTTAATTGCTTTTGTCCCCAAAAACAATGATTTTTTAACAATGATGACTTTAAAGCCAATAAAGGAAAGAAATAAAAAATAATAAAGGTTTTGTGTTTGTTATGAACCTTTATCATAATGAAAGTGTGGTATTTTTATGTTCACAGGGTACTTGACAATATATATAACAGTATGCAGAACTCAAGGTCAGACAATGTGACGGCAAAATTTGGAGACCAGTCCATCTTTGTAATGGAAACTGGCACTAAATGGAGGTGTGGTTTGGCTGTGGGGAAGCTCACAGATGCCACTGGTATACTGTTGCAGCACCCCTGCTTGTCTTTCACCTTTTATAAATAAGAAAAATCAGGGGTGACAGTCGGTATTTTCTGAACCCAGATGGTGTAGAGGTCCATTTTAATCCAGGCAGTTGAAATGTATTTTATGAAAAATCTCAGTATAATCAGCTCATTCAGAATAACATTAAAATGTCAACCTGGGCATGATTTTAATGGCTGATTTTCATTTAATTTGTGAAATGGAGGACTGTCCTAGGTAACTAATATCATAATTTCATAACAGGTATTTTTGGTCTGTTGTTTATAAGCAATGTGAGTAGTCTACACTTCATCATTTAAAGTTATTTGTAGATATGATATAAAATGTATGTTAGTGGCCAGCTTATTTCCAGACAAATATTTTAAACCAAATAAATACTTACCATCACACAATTTCATTGTTTTATAGTGTTTTCATTATCTATTTAAGTTATAGTTAACATCCACCATATACTGCATAGTAGTCAGTGTTTAATGTAAACAAAGAGCCTATGCACCTCATTCACATCTGTTCTCTTCTAGTTTAATAATAACATTATGGAATTTAAATGGCATTGTCAAGATGCTTACTGTCCTCCAGTTGAAAGATGATACTGGAAAATGCAGACGGGCATTCTGAGGTGCTCCCACGTAAGAGAATGGGTTTATATGTTTAATAAAATGTAACACTTGATATCCTTGCTGTTGCAGTATGTTCTTATTAGGAGAAAATACAAAAATAGATGCTTGCTCAGCTCTGTTTTAAGGGTACTGCTATTTGTCACATTGCACTTTAAGGTTTATTGTGAAGGGTTGATGTGAAAGTCAACCCTCCATCTCACTGAAATGAACTTGAGGCTAAAACCTATATGTGACTGTCAGAAGCAGAATTGCGTTAGGTTTTTCATATATACGAAGACAGACTGAGTCCAAATTGAACTTTACACAAAGCAAGTACTTATCCATCCATCCATCCATTCATCCAGCCAGCCATCTTCCAACTGCTTATCCTGTTCAGGGTCGCGGGGGCAAGTAATGACTTGATTTTTTCTTTTTTTAAATATGACATTGATTTATTTATTCTAGAATATACTTTCTAGTTTTTCTGAAGACTTAGGTGTGATTGTTTATTGCATTTTCGAACTCTTAGATGCAGTTTTACCAAATTCTACAGTTCTACAAAAGTGAGGATATTTATACATAATGGTTATTTATATAAAATATATACAAACATCTTTGTATTTTGTCTTTCAGGAAGGCAATCCCAACCTCAACTTTTTACTCAAGAGCCTTGGCAAGGCAACAGTTGTCAAATACTGGACCAGGATCAGGATCAGTTATAGCTGTAAGTGTTGTTAAGCTACAGAGCATGAGTGACTGTGTAGTACAGATTTTTAAAAAATATCTGAGTAGTCATCAACTAAAATGTTTTAAAATCCAAATGAACATTTATCTTAATTTAGAAAAGAAAGGCAATAGGATGATTATTACTATTCTCATTATTTCATTGTTTCCCTTTTTCTCTGGATTTTGTCTATGTTATAAACTTAGGTGCAACTGCCTGTGGGTATACTAGCACTTGACTTAAAACCTGACTAGCAGCATTAGAATTATAAAGGCAGTATTGCCAATTTAGCGACTTTTCAGAACCCTTTGGTGACCTTAGAAAAAAGTCAAGGGACACCATTCCTTGCGTCTGCCCTGTTCAGTGAGCGGCGGGATCAGCACAGTCAATCCACAGTCACGGCAACTGGTATAGACGTGAATAAGTGTTAATGAAAACAGTGCTGTCAAGGACCAATCGCTAATCTGGGTGCGTTTCACCGAAAGCTTTTTCTTGTTAAGTTGTTCGTTATTCGCTAAAATCGATCGCTTTCGGCTTCTTTTGTTTAATTTAAATTTGTTCGTTTTGACTGTTTTATATGGAATCGTATTGCATTCGTCTGGAAAAAAATAGTTCACTTTTTCCGAATTAATGACATCGTCATTCTGTTTTTACGTGTAATATTTTCTGTTTTTCTGAAATAATGAAATAACCATCATGTTTTACGAGTAATATTTTTCTGTTTTTAGTGAATCAACGAGATAATCATCGTATTGACACACTAATGATAATGGTGTTATCACTAGTTTGTCATCTTTGCGCAGGCACCTATCCCGACCTGCTTGACGTTGCCGTTTCTCCAGGATCAGTTGAAACAGTATGACATTGCTTTTTTATTTGTGCTGTGGCTTTTGCATTGCGTTGACCCGTCTGGGCCACTGTATTTACCGGTATAAGCTTTATGCATCTGAAATTCAGTCAGGCCGACTCGTATGATTCCGCATGTGCCATAAAAAGTTTGAACCTGGACTCTTAATAATACAAACGTCCCGGAAGACGATTCCGGCGCCTAAGTTACACTCCATGAGAATCCAGTATTTGCTGTAATTGTCTGACATGCATGGCCTTCAGTCACAACATAGCCGGTGTTCTGACGAGTTGAGCTACCTAGCTAGACGTGCTATCGAGCCTTTCTGCGCATGTGCAGTTCCACCGTCTTCGGATTAGGGTTAGGTTTTAGGGGGTTGGGGTTAGGGTTTTAGGGCTTTTTTGGGGGTTAGGGTTTTAGGGGTTTGGGGGGGGGGGGTTAAGGTTAGGGCTAAGGTTAGGCTTAGGGCTATCCATTAGCAGTACGGTCGACAAGGCAGCATAAATCGACAGAACAGTCGGCAACGTGCGGCTCTTCTCAGAACGATAAACATTCACATTTTCATGTCTTAAAATAATTATGATAATACTTTCGTAAATATAAATAATTTATTCTTGGGGTAATATTATTTTTCATTTATATATTTTTTTAGCTATATGTGAATGAGGAGGTCTGCCGCGCGCTTCTGTGATATCTTAACTGTATAATTTACATCTTCCTCAAAGTCATTCTCTACGATAACATTATGTCTCCGGTCAAATGGGGGCGCTTTCCGAAGTTTTCTTCAGTGTCCGAGATTGGATGCAGGCTTCAAAGTTTATTGGGATTCCGAATTCTTTCATATACTTTTTGTAGTATATCGTCACAATGCCTTTCCATATCTTCGTAGAATTATTATATTAACTCCGATTTACATATTATATCCAGCTGAGCTAGTTCGGTGTGGTGACGACATTTTGCACTACTCGGTCAGCACAGTTACAGTAGTGGAGTGGAGAGTGAAGGGCAGACAACTGCAGAGCCAAACGAACTTGGGTGAGGGTGAAGACCACCGCTACAAAACTGAACAATATTGTAGCGCGGAGGTACCGCCGGGCGGCGCGGCATGTCGGACCGATGCCAGCTTTGTAAATAGTTCTCAGTAATCGCTTGTGTTGTTATAAATGTGCTGTGTGTTATGTCATGTATAGTGGTTAATGTTTTTCGTTGTACGTAGTGTGTGTGTATGTGTGCGTGCGCCCACCGTGTGTATTAGTAAACGGGGCGACGAGCACGGTACATGGGCAGCGCTAGTTCGTGTTAATGCAGTAGTACGGGTGTAATAAAGGTGTAGCAAACTGTTTGGATTTTAGTCACTAGTGCTGTGTCTGTGGGGTGGAATAGCAGGGCTCGGTGGGGGAGGGTTGTCTTTGTGGGGACTGGTAGCTTATTAGTGCCCAGTTTTAATTAGCTTTCCTGGTAATAAAAGTATTTCTCTGTGATTCCTGCTTGTGGGGAGTATTCTTCAAAAACATAAATATTTTCCAACGTGTCAAACTAAGATAGAAATAAAAGCGGGTTAAACTACACAGATCGTGCATTATGGAAAAACAGAAAGGTTATCTCATTAATTAAAAAAAAATACTAGGAAAAACAAGATGACTGTCATTAATTCGGAAAAACAGAACTGTTTTTTTTCCCGATGAATGCAATACGCTTAAACATCCCTTTTTGCAATTTGTTAGCCAAGTGGAAGCCGTGCGCTGTATGAGAGAAAAATAAAAGAATATCACGTCGCTTCTAACTTTCTCCGTGAGTGATCATTTGGCATGTAACCACAGCACAGTCTTTGTCTTTATATTATGTGTATGGTGGTTTTGTCAGACGACATCGCGGCAGAGCAGCAGCTTTCAGTCACTCGTTCAGTTGTCTGACTAGCTAAACAGAAAAAGTGTAAATGAGAACAGCTTTGTTGTGAATTCAGCTGTGATACTATACAACAGTGATTCTCAACCCGTGGGTCGCGACCAAAATTTGGGTCTCGGTAGCTTCTGAAAGGGTCGCGCAGCAGAGTTTGAAATTTAAGCATTTTAAAACCAACAAGCTCATATATACGCTGATCCATGATCAGATTTCCCAGCACCACTCCTAAAATTAACCCATATAAACGGGTCTTCGGTCTGCTTGAACATTTAACCAATCAAAAAAAAGTCAAACCACAGACGCTTAAGTTGAAATTCACTGGCACATCCAATCAGATCTGTGCGATAGGCATTGATTGGCGTGAATTGCATTGGCCGCTACGCATTTGATCATAGTTAATTTAGACCTATACTCGAGATTATATATATATATACATATATATATATATGTGTGTAATTCATATTGGTATACGTGAGCACAGAGATTAGAAGAGAAGCAAACATGTAAAGAGCTGACACCGATTAACACTAGACAGAATGCAACCAATGCGCGTTATCTAGCGACATTTAGCGACTTTAAATTGAAAGTGGCAACACTAATGGGAGGTATATTCTACTTAGGTCTGCATTGTAATTAAATTAAAAAATAGGCACATAGCTTAGTACTTTGGTGGTATTCGATAACTATTAGGATATTATTTCATATTCCAGGGTTGCCAGCTGGTTAGCTGGCTGGAGTGAGATTTTCAATACAAGACAAGTCTGCACACTCATTTACATGTATATAACAGTTTAATTAAGTTGTAAATAGTATGTAGGGCTTGCAAAGTAACTCAGCGGTTTTGATGCAGCTAATGTTAGATTTATGAGGTTCAATAATATAGTTTTACTAGGTTTAATAATATAGATTTGCCGTAAGATTTTTTGCGTGAGCGTGAGTCTGAAAGCGTGTCACCCCAGATGTGAGTTGGCAACCCTGTGTTCATTTTACTTCAGTATAAACTTCTTTAGCTTGGCGTTATTTGATACCAATTTACCATTTTCTTCGGAATACCGAAGAAAATATAGTTTAAAAACCCTTAAATGTTTAGGTTGCCACAGTCTATACGGCTGCCGTACAGTTCGACAAAACATTGTTCAGCTATTTATGTGAAAAAAATATTTTGTTCTCTCACACGAAGGCAAAAAATACAAGTTTCTAGTAATTACCTTAAATGTCAACTGCCTGTCCTGTACGTGGTGGCGTATGGAATAATATCAGCAATATTGTAACATAATAAAAAAATGAAGTACTTAAAATATTTGGGTTTTTCTAAATTTTCTAAACGGTAGTTTTTTGGCGGGCTTTGAATCCGCCTATTGCGTTCTTCCTTTGATACGTGTAATAAACAGTAGATGGCGCTCTTTGACTGGGTGTAGTTTAAACCCGAGAAGGCCGATCCGGGGATACCCTGTTAACTGTCAGTAGGGATGCGTCTACAGTATGGCCAGTTCAACTAAAATTGTTTTAAAAAGCAAGTAATTATCTTGTCGGCAATATAGAAAACCCTCAGTTAGTAATATATTTTAAATGTAAAAATTGTTTAGTCAAGTTTTGTTCTCGGAAATGTAGATAACTGAATTCAGATTACATGGGTTGATGTAACGGTTTTTAGGTCGTTTGGTCGTTAGCGATAAAAAGGGTATTTAGGTTCGGCAGCTTCCCTTGACTGAAATGCAGGTGAGTCAGTAACTATGGGAACCTTGAAGCCGGATCTTCACTTCAGTTTTTCAGATGTAGTAAATAAGGAGATAATTTAAAATTTGTTATTGTCCGTAAGATGGTTCTGGTAATTGTCGCTGTTAAAATTTTAATAGGTGAGAAAATTGGCACATGGAAATGTTATATTACAGCTATAAAATACATTATGCTACCAGTAAATATATACCAGGGGTAGTAAATTAAAATTAAAGGCTGCGTGATAAAATTGGCGAGCTTCTCACAGGAAATTTCTGGGAAATGAGTGAGTTTTGGGAATCTAATATCCATATGCTCTCAGATCCACAACAGTATTTTTCTTAGCATTTTTCTTGAAGAAACATTCAACAACTGTTGGCAAATGGATTTAAAAATAAGTACTGTTTCATTTTATTATATTTTAGCGCCGACGGGGGTTGTTCGCGGGCAATGTAAATATATAGCCCCTGTCTATAGTTGTAAATTACCCTTGTATTGTTGTTATGGTTATAGTTGCCTTCCTGGTCGTGGCATGTATGTTTACCCGTGTCTTGCATGCACCCTGTCTGATCCTAGCGTGTTCCTAGCTTGTATAACTCAACTAACGTGTGTGCACCTTACAGTTTGGCGTCTGACCACCTTGTGTTTCCTTTGTATGTATTGGGGGTTCGGTGGGCGCCTGTTACGGACGTGTTCAGGACTAGAATAAAGGGCGTATTCTTTTCCGGTGTTCTGTCGACCAACACTACCTATCGAGACGTGCTATCGAGCCTTTCTGCGCATGTGCAGTTCCACCGTCTTGCGATTAGGTTTATGGTTTGGGGGTAGGGTTAGGGCTATCGATTAGCGCTACAGTAGCCTAACTCGTCAAAGTAGCTCAACTCGTTAGAACACCGGCAAGCAAGTCTCCTTGTCCTTCGCTTCACTCGTGATGTCTCGGTCCGCCCGGCGCCTACAATATGTATTAGTAACGTATAGACCAGCCAGAATTAGGCTATTAATATGGAAGGCTTCCATATATTTACTCTCTGTATCGGTAACATTAAATGTTAGCTTTATATGATGATTTTTAAACATTATCAGTGCTTTTCAGGTATGACAACATCAGTTTTTTTATCGATGACTCTTTGAAAGCCCTCCATAACAATCCAAGCTCTTATGTAAGTCAGGAAGCAACACTGATCTGTGATTGCTCGCGCATCAAGGTCTTTGTGTGGGTTCACATTTCAGCAGTTATTAATAATTAGTATGTAGTTAATATTTTGGTCAATCTACTTTTCTGACCTCACCTATGGTCATGAGTTATGGGTAATGACCGAGTGAACATAATTGCAATTATCAGTAGAAAAAGCAAGGTTTCTGTGAAGGGTATCTGGGATAGCTAACGGAGACGGGAAGGAGTTCGTAGATCTGGAAGGATCTTGAAACAGAGCCACTGCTCCTTCGATTCAGAAGGAGCCAGCTGAGGGGGTTCAGACATCTTACAAGGAAACCACCTGGTGGTTTCCCAAAGGAGCTGTCCCTGTTGGGTGGAGACTCTAGGGCAGACCCAGAACATGCTGTTGGGATTATATCTCCCAAATGGCTTGGGAATGCCTGGTGATCCACCAGCATGAGCATGTAGTCTGGGAAGGAGAGGTCTGGTCATGCTTCCACCATGACCCTCACAAGGATATTCTCAAGAATTTTTCATTTCTTGCGTTATATATACAACCCCATTTTACAAGTTGGGGCAGGGACGTGTTTATCACTGTGTTGGATTGTCTCTTCTTTTAACAACACTCTGTAACTGTTTGGGAACTGAGGAGACCAGTTGCTGGAGTTTTGAAAGTGAAATGTTGTCCCATTTTTGCCTGATATAGGATTTCAGCTGCTCAGTAGTTTGGGGTCTCCTTTGTTGTATGATTTGTTTCATGATGTGCCAAATGTTTTCAATGGGTGACAGGTCTGGACTGAAGGCAAGCTGGTCTAGCACCCAGACTCTTCTACTATGTCGCCATGCTATCGTAATATGCACAGGATGCAGTTTGGCATTCACTGTAAAAAAAAAAAAAAAAAAGTGTTCACTCAACTCAAAATTTCAAGGCAACATGCTTCACTAAGTTTCTGAGTTAAGTCAACTCAATTACACAAGTTCAACTAAGATAGATAAGGAGATTCAACTAAATTTCATTTTTGAGTTAAGTCTACTACGTTATACATGTTTATTTTACCCAGGTAGAGAGATTTACCTAAGTTTGATGTTTGAGTTAAATGAATGTGGATATACAAATTCAATTAAGACAGGTTCAGCTAATGTTGACTGTGGAAAAACTACAATACACAAGTTCAATAAACCTAGGCACACAAGTTCAAC